>CM059443.1:1966609-2297618 GCA_030390025.1 Squalus acanthias | reverse complement strand
AGACAGAGATTGGGTGGGAGTAGAAACATAGAAAAATAGGAGCAGGAGTAGGCCATTCAGCCCTTCGAGCCTGCTCCGTCATTCAATATGATCATGGCTGATCCTCTATCTCAATACCATATTCCCGCTCTCTCCCCATACCCCTTGATGCCTTTTGTGTCTAGAAATCTATCTATCTCCTTCTTAAATATATTCAGTGACTTGGCCTCCACAGCCTTCTGTGGTAGAGAATTCCACAGGTTCACCACCCTCTGAGTGAAGAAATTTCTCCTCATCTCAGTCCTAAATGTCCTACCCCTTATCCTGAGACTGTGACCCCTCGTTCTAGACCCCCCCAGCCAGGAGAAACATCCTCCCTGCATCCAGTCTGTCCAGCCCTGTCAGAATTTTATGTTTCAATGAGATCCCCTCTCATTCTTCAAAACTCTAGTGAATACAGGCCTAGTCGACCCAATCTCTCCTCATACGACAGTCCTGCCATCCCAGGAAACAGTCTGGTGAACCTTTGCTGCACTCCCTCTATGGCAAGTATATCCTTTCTTAGGTAAGGAGACCAAAACTGCACACACTACTCCAGGTGTGGTCTCATCATGGACCTGTACAACTGTAGTAAGACATCCTTGCTCCTGTACTCAAATCCTCTTGCAATGAAGGTCAACATACCATTTGCCTTCCTAACTGCTGCACCTGCATGTTTGCTTTCAGTGACTGGTGTACAAGGACACCCAGGTCCCTCTGTACATCAACATTTCCCAATCTATCACCATTTAAATAATACTCTACCTTTGTTTTTCCTACCAAAGTGGATAACTTCACATTTATCCACGTTATACTGCATCTGCCATGTATTTGCCCACTCACTCAATTTGTCTAAATTGCCTTGAAGCCTCTTTGCATCCTCCTCACAACTCACAATCCCACCTAGTTTCGTGTCGTCAGCAAACTTGGAAATATTACATTTGGTTCCCTCATCCAAATCATTGATATATATTGTGAATAGCTGGGGCCCAAGCACTGATCCCTGCGGTACCCCACTAGTCACCGCCTGCCACTCCAAAAAAGACCCATTTATTCCTACTCTCTGTTTCCTGTCTGTTAACCAATTTTCAATCCATGCCAGTATATTACCCCCAATCCCATGTGCTTTAATTTTGCACACTAACCTCTTATGTGGGAGTTTATCAAAGGCCTTCTGAAAATCCAAATAGACTTCTCTCCACCGGGACCCTTCCCCCCCTTATTTAGTTTAAAGCCCTATCTACCTCCCTAGTTATTCAATTCGCTAGAACTCTGGTCCCAGCATGGTTCAGGTGTAGTCCGTCCCAACGGAACAGCTCTCTTTCCCCAGTACTGGTGCAATGCCCCATGAATCGAAGCCCACTTCTCCCACAGCAATCTTTGAGCCGAGCATTCATCTCCCTGATCCTATTGACCCTATGCCAATTTGCTCCTGGCTCCAGTAATAATCCAGAGATTATGACCTTTGTGGTTCTGCTTTTTAATTTAGTCCCCAGCTGCTCAAACTCTCTCAGCAGAACCTCTTTCTTTGTCCTACCTATGTCGTTGGTACCTACGTGGACCACGACAACTAGATCCTCCCCCTCCCACTCCAAGTTCTTCTCCAGCCTGGAGGAGATGTCCTTTACCCTGGCACCAGGTAGGCAACATGGCCTTCGGGACTCACGCTCCTGGCTGCAGAGAACAGTGTCTATCCCCCTAACTACACTGTCACCTGCTACAGCCACCTTCCTTTTTACTCCCCCCACTTGAACGGCTTCCTGTACCACGGTGCCGTGGTCAGTTTGCATGTCCTCCCCGCAGTCCCGGCACTTGTCCACAAGGGTTGCAAGAACCTCGAATCTATTGGACAAGTGCAGGGACTGAGGCTCCTGCAATACTACCTCCTGGATCCCCGTACCTGCCTCACTCGCAGTCACACCCTCCTGACCCTGACCACGTGTCAATTCTAAAGTATTTAATCTAAGGGGTGTGGCTGCCTCCTGGAGCAAAAAGTCCAGGTAACTTTCTCCCTCCCTGATATCTCGCAATGTCTGCAGCTCTGACTCCAGATCCTCAACTTGGAGCCGAAGTTCCTCGAGCCGCAGACACTTACCGCAGATTTAGTCGCCCTGGACAAAAATATCCACAAGCTCCCACATATTGCAGCAGCAACACATCTCCTGTTCTTCCATTATTTTATTTATTTAATTAATTAGTTTAGTGTTAATCAATTTATTTACCTTGTTTAGTTTATTAAATTAAGTTTAGTTTTTAAAATTTAGTTATATGTTATATGTTAACTTAAAACTTGGCCCACAGTCACTACCAATCACTTACCTGCCTTACCTGTGACATCACACTGCCATTTTCTTTTGTTGATGCAGGTCTGTTGCTGCTTTTATCCCCGTTCTCGGGCCTCGGTCTGCTCCCGCTCTCGGGCCTCGGTCTGCTCCCGATCAGGTCTGCCGCCGCTCTGCGGGAGAATTTAGGAAAAGCAAGCACCTCCTTCCTCCACCTCACCGAACTCCCACACTTACCAAACTCCTAGTAGTTCACTCTGTGCTGGCTGCACTCACAGGCCCCTGTGTTTATACTGTTTGTGACTCAGATGAGTCACCACTGCTCTGCTACTGTTTCAGGAACCAGTTTAATCCAGTTAGCTAAGTAACTAACTACAGCAGCTCTGCAGCAGGAGAGCTTACTTGTTTGTCGCTACTTAAGCCTGAAGAAACTTAAAAATTTGGGGGTAAAAATTCACTTGGTTGCGCCTCCCGTTAGCGCCTTAAGAGGGTGCTAATGGGGCGTTAAGCCGCTAACGCCCGGGCGCAGCGCTGTTTGCGCCGCTCGAGAACTTAACTTGAGATTGTGCGGCGGCGCTAAAACTTACCACTGCGACCACCTGCGCGCGCAGATTGTGACGTCATTCCATGGTGCAACGCCCTTGGGGCGCCCCGGAGCGGAAATTGAGTAGCGCCCCCTGCCTTACCGCCTGGCGCTTCCAACGACCGGAAGACTGGAACGTTATCAATCGGTGTGGGGCTGGGGGGGGGCGCTATTTAAAGGGGGCCTCTTCCTGTCTTTTTCTGTGGTCGACATTTATGCACCACTCGTTCTGAGAGAGAGAGATTCGGAGAGAGAGAGAGAGACTTCTACATTGACTCAACGCTTTGTGAGGTAGTTTGGCCTAGTTCATCCTAACTTTGTTGCTACTTTAGTTGCTGTACCTCATTACTTTTCTGGCAAAGAGAATATGGGGGCTGCAATGATTGGGGGCGTCGTCCTGCTCCAGCTGAATCGGAGGATAGTGAGACGCAGACAGAGAGTGGCAATGATGGCCAGACGGAGGAGGGCCATCAGGCGCATGTACAGGAGAGCTTACCCTCCCAGGGTATATCGTGAACAGCTCTCCTACATCCATATGTCCGAGGAGCTGTGTTTGCGAAGGCTGCGATTCAGCAAGGAGGTGGTCACTGAGCTCTGCCACCTGCTGCAGCCAGATCTGCAGCCTCAGCTGAAGTCCAGGACGTCTCTGTCGGTGGCAGTGAAGGTCACAGTGGCTTTGAACTTCTACGCCACTGGCTCATTCCAAGCTGCTGTTGGGGACCTCGCCAATATCTCCCAGTTTGCGGTGCATCGCTGCATCCGGCAGGTCACCAATGCCCTCTTCAGAAGGAGACGAGACTTCATCTCTTTCCCTATGACCCCAGACAAGCAGCGTGACCGTGCTCTGGGCTTTGCGAGGGTAGCGGGCTTCCCCATGGTGCAGGGCGCCATTGACTGCACGCATGTGGCTTTGCGTGCTCCGCGAGAGAATGCAGAGGAATTCAGGAACAGAAAGGGGTTCCATTCCTTGAATGTGCAGTTGGTCTGTGACCACAGACAGGTGATACTCGCTGTCAATGCCCACTATCCGGGCAGCTGCCACGATGCTTTCATCCTGCGCCAGACTACTGTGGCAGAAGTTTTCGCGGCACCGCATCAGCCAGTTGGTTGGCTTCTGGGGGACAAGGGGTACGCATTGAGCACCTGGCTGATGACACCGCTCCGTACGCCAAACACCCCTGCTGAGCTGCGGTACAATGAAAGCCATCAAGCAACCAGGAACATTATTGAGCGCACAATCGGCGTGCTGAAACAACGGTTCCGCTGTCTGGACCATTCCGGAGGAGCCCTGCAGTACTCGCCTGAGCAAGTTTCGAACTTCGTAGTCGTGTGCTGCATGTTGCACAACATGGCAATCCTCAGGACCCAGCCAATGCCACCAGGCCTTGTAGCACCACCAGAGGAGGAGGAGGAGGAAGAGGACGAGGACGATGATCATCAGCAGCACCAAGGCAGGAGGGCGGCCCACAATGGTCAAACTGCAAGGGCCGTCCGTCAACGACTAATAGCAAGCCGCTTCTAGGGCCCCTGCCATTGCTACAAACACTAATCAATCCAGCACGCAACCCCTAAGCCGGCCAAGGCACCAATAATTCCAACCACCAGCCATGTATATTTTGAATACAGAAACTTATTTATTTTACAAACTCTGTGTGTCAATTCCTCATGACAAACTCATAGAAATAAACACAAAAAAACAGTCAATAACATAACTGGTTCTCACAACCTGGAGATAATGTCCAAAACACTAAACAAAAGTTGGACCATGAACCTCGGCCTTTAATAAAAAAATGACCAGCATTTTGGCACACCTCCTACTTTTTGCCCTTCGAGGGTGATCTCCTTCCCTTGCGCACTTCCCCCCCTTCTAACCCTACTGCTCCTCCGTAATGGGACCTCAGTGGCTGCAGCAAGGCTGGTGGAAGGCTGCTGCTCGTCAGACCCTGACACTGCAGATGCCCCTGAAGCACGGCCTCGACCACTTCTGGGCCTGGAGGGCCCGGCTGCAGACTGCACCAACTCTGCATGGGCGGCAGCAGTCTGTCCTACAGGCGGTGGCAAGTGCAGTGGAGAAGTGACAGTGTTGGCAGCAGGAATGCTGTCATCGTGAGAGAGGACAGCAACTCCCTGCTCGCCCGACACACTGGCACTCCCACGGGGCAGCACTTCAGCATCCGGAGCAATTTGCCGGAGAACAGATTGCTGGCCTGCTGCGGCGCGGTGACAGCCCCGGGGACATGTGCACGAACCATCGAGGATGGCAGCAGTCAGTGCTCGCGTGGCCTCAATCTGAGTCTGCATGAGAGCAGTCTCAGATGGGTTCCTGGCAGCCAGTGACTGAATTGCAGCACTAAGCGTTAGTGTGGCATCCGCCTGTGCTACAGCGAAGTGCTCCACACTCCTTGCCAGTGATTCAATGCATTCGGGCACCCTTCCCACTGCACCCATGAGCTCAGTGTGCATGCCCACCGCCTGGCTGTTCATTTCTGCAATCAGCCGCTCCTCCTCTGCGTCCATTGCAGTAGGAGTGTCTGGCATACTCTCCCTCTGGGGAGAAGGCCCCCGTTCTTCCCTACCCCCCCCATGGCGTTGCTGCAGCCCGCTGGGTCCTGGAGCTTCACCATCATCAGCCCCTTCCCCCCTGCTCCCCTCCGGGGAAGGCGTGTTCCTAGTGTGGGCATGGGCTTCCTCGGGAGAGGGTGGCACTGATGCTCCGGCTTCCTCTTCCTCCTCAGCTGCAGCATCACTCCCAGTGGCAGCTTCAGGGCCCGTCTCCTCAGCTGGTGAATCACCATCTGAAAGCAGGGAGGTACAAGAGTGGCTTTAGCGTGAGGACAGGGTGGCAGTAAGGGAGGAATAAGTGCAGCGAGTTAGCAAGTTGGATTGAAAGTGTCAAAGGCTGGTATTGTGAGGGACAAGTGGAAGGACAGAGGACAAAAAGGTGATGACCTTACCATTGCTGTCCACAACGGGGTCGGCGTCTCCAGTGGCGATGGGACCGATCACCCGGCTTGCCACAATCCTGTGGACGCGCTCCTCCAGATCGCTGAGGGGTTGCAGCTGAAGCCGCCCTCCACCCGTCCGTTGCTGCTGTCTCCGATTATGAGCCAGCTTAGCCTGCAAGAAAAAGGACAGCATCTGAGTAAATATACAGCCATGGTCTTGCCTGATGTGCCTCCCATAGGTGAATAGCCCTTACTGTATGCAAAGTGTGGAATGTGTGTGTGTGTTTGATGAAAGGGCCATAGGTGTTGGATGAGTGTTGTGCATTGGGGTTTTAAGACCCTCTGGCCATAGAGTGAGGTTGAGATGGAGGGATGGAGAGGTATTGAGAAAAAGCCACTCACCCTGACGACCCGAGTGAGGTCGTTGAACTTTTTGCGGCATTGAACATGGGTCCTGGGCACCATGCTCCTGGAGGAGACGCTCTGAGCCACCTCCCTCCACACTCTTCTGAACTCGCGTGGCAAAGGCCTCCTGCCACTCTCCGGGAACAGCATGCATCGTCTGCGCTCCACTGCGCCAACCAGAGCATCCAAGGCCCGCTCGGTGAAGCGATGAGAGCGTTCTCTCACCCTCTCCATGCTTGGCAGCAAAATGGATTACAGGTCTCTCCAGGCTGAGATTCAAGGCTGCAATGAGCAGGGTGTGGCTGGGGAGCAAGTGGCCCCCCCCGCTTTAAGAAGTGTCCGGCGCCATTGTGTCTGTGTTCCCTCGCTAACTGGCAGCAGCTGCGCTGCGCTCGTGCGCTGAGTTAGCGCCTCACTCCTTGGCCTTTGCGCCTTAAGAGAGGTGTGCAGCGCCTAATTTAGCGCTCCACTCACCTCCCGGGGCGGTAAAAGTGAAGTTTCCTGTCAGTGCCGATAATTAGCGCCAGGCGCTAATATTTGCGTCCGGACGATATTTGCGCCCCAAATGGGGCGCGACCTAATTTCTACCCCTTAAAGTTTAAATTTTAACTTAATCAGTTGATCTTACTTAAGAGCTACCAGCAATTAACACTAGATTTTAAAAGAGATTAACCCTTAAAACTCCCACACTTATCAAACTCCCAGTTGTTCACTCTGTGCTGGCTGCACTCACAGGCCCCTGTGTTTATGAATGGGAGAGAGGGGGAGGGATAGGGAGAAGGACATGCAGAGAGAGAAAGGGACAGGGAGATAAAGAGAGAGAGATGGAGGGAGAGAGAGGGACAGGGAGAGGGGGGAGAGAGAGAAAGAGGGGGGAGAAAAAGAGGGAGAGGGAGAGGGAGAGGGACATGGAGAGAGAGAGAGGGGTAGAGAGAGGGGGAGAGAGGTGGGACAGGGACAGGGAGAGAGAGGGAGACGGGTGAGAGAGAGGGGGTGAGAGGGGGACAGGGAGGGAGACAGGGAGTGGGAGGGAGAGAGAGAGAGAGAGAGGGGGAGGGGTGAGAGAGCGAGGGTCAGGGAGAGAGGGGGACAGAGAGGGAGTGGGAGAGAGGGAGAGGAACAAGCAGAGTGAGAGAGGGACAGAGAGAGAGAGAGAGAGAGAGAAAGAGGGAGTGGGACAGGGAGAGAGCGAGGAACAAGGATAGAGAGAGATGGAGAGGAACAGAGGACAGGGAGAGAGAAGGACAGGGAGAGGCTCCCGCCCGGGACAGGCAGAGGAGAGGGAGAGAGAGAGGGACGAAAAGAGGGAGAGGGGACAGGGAGAGGGGACAGGGAGTGAGAGAGAGGGATAGGGACAGAGGGAGAGAGGGATAGGGACAGAGGGAGAGAGAGAGGGATAGGGACAGAGGGAGAGAGAGAGGGATAGGGACAGAGGGAGAGAGAGAGGGATAGGGACAGAGGGAGAGAGAGAGGGATAGGGACAGAGGGAGAGAGAGAGGGATAGGGACTGAGGGAGAGAGAGAGGGATAGGGACAGAGGGAGAGGAGAGGGATAGGGACAGGGAGAGGAGAGGTACAGGCCCCCACCCGGGACAGGGAGAGGTCTGGCACAGCCTATCATAGAATCATACAGCACAGGAGGCCATTCGGCCCATCGTGCCTCTGCTGCCTCTTTGGTAGAGATATTCAGTTAGTCCCTGTAATATATGTGGGGAGAACAAATGAAGGACAGACAGGATGAGTTGCCAGTCCATGTGCTTGCTATACTAGAGTGAGAAGTCGCACAACACCAGGTTATAGTCCAACAGTTTTATTTGAAATCACAAGCTTTCGGAGCGGCTGCTCCTTCGTCAGGTGAAGGAACAGCCGCTCCGAAAGCTTGTGATTTCAAATAAAGCTGTTGGACTATAACCTGGTGTTGTGCGACTTCTCACTTTTGTCCACCCCAGTCCAACACCGGCATCTCCACATCATTGCTATACTAGGCCAGAGCGAACTGAGCATGCTCATACTAGGCTATGTGACAAGCCATGTGATAATACATTGCACGGCTTTCCCCTTAAAAAATGTATGTTCTCCCCTCTCAAATACAACCGAACAATGGTCCCACCTTTCCCAGCATTACATGTACCACATAACAAAGACTCCTGGCTTTTTTCTTTCAAATGAACTACAAATCCAGTTTAATAACAGGTTTGCGGAGCCTTCCTGATCTCCTTAAAGAAGGTTTTGGTGTTTCCAATTTCGGGCTGTTTTGTTTTGGTTCTGAACTCAACGAAGTAGGTCCCACCACTCTGTTTCCCCACTCGATACAGCCTTGCTCACAAGACAATTCAGTTCGACGGTTATGGAATGGTTTCAATTCTGTGTCCATACACTGATCAGTCCATCCATTCAATGTGTTTTCATTCACTCTTTTCAGTACTGAGTCCTTTTGAGTCTCATCTGCAATCTCAGTTGCATTCACGGGAAAGTCTTTGTCAACTGCACCTAGCGTGAAAATCTCACCTTCACTCCCAACACACGAGTCCTCGTGTGGTAACCTGGACAAGGCATCTGTGATTGCATTTTGCTTTGAAGTGCGATATTCAATCGTGTAGTCATATTGTGACAACAACACTGCCCAACGTTGCATTCTTGATGCGGCCATTGCAGGGATGGCAGATTTGGGCCCCAATATTGCTTGGAGTGGTTTGTGATTGGTTATCAGGATAAATTTTCTGCCAATCAGGAACTGTTGGAATTTCTTGGTTCCAAACACTATGGCGAGTGCTTCCTTTTCAATTTGGGCGTAGTTTCTTTTGCTCTTTGTGAGGGTTCACGATGCGAATGCGATTGGTTTCTCTTGGCCGTCATCCATTACGTGACTTATGACAGCTCCCACACCATAACTAGAAGCATCACACACTAACTTAAGCTGACGCTCTGTGTCGTAGTGCACAAGTAGAGCATCACAGAGAGACTTCTCTTACAAGCGTCGTAAGCTTCCTGTTGCGCTTTCGTCCACTTCCATTGGACATCCTTCTTGAGGAGATCGTGCAATGGAGGTAAATGGTCGCTAACTCAGGTAAGAAACGTGCATAATACTGGACCATTCCAAGGAAAGATCTTAACTCAGGCACGTTCTGTGGCTTTGGAGCATCAACCTTTTCCTTTACAGTTTGCAAGCCATTTACATCAACTTTCAGACCAAGGTACACAAGCTCGGGCTGCACAAAAGCACATTTGCTCCTTTTCATAGAAACATAGAAGATAGGAGCAGGAGTAGGCCATTCGGCCCCTCGAGCCTGCTCCTACATTTAATGAGATCATGGCTGATCATCCAAATTCAGTACCCTGTCCCTGCTTTCTCCCCATATCCCTTGATCCCTTTAGCCTTAAGAAATATATCTAACTTCTTCTTGAATATATTTAATGAATTGACCTCAACTGCCTTCTGTGGTAGAGAATTCCACAGGTTCACCACTCTCTGGGTGAAGAAATTCCTCATCTCAGTCCTAAATGGCTTACCCCTTATCCTTAGACTGTGACCCCTGGTTCTGGACTCCCCCGCCATCGGGAACATCCTTCCTGCATCTAGTCTATCTAGTCCTGTTAGAACTTTATAAGTTTCAATGAGATCCCCTCTCATTCTTCTAAACTCTAGCGAATACAAGCCCAATCGTCCCAATCTCTCTTCATATGTCATTCCTGCCATCCCAGGTATCGGTCTGGTGAATCTTCGCTGCACTCCCTCCATGGCAAGAACATCCTTCCTCAGATAAGGCGACCAAAACTGCACACAATACTCAAGGTGTGGTCTCACCAAGGCCCTGTACAACTGCAGCAAGACATCCTTGCTCCTGTACTCGAATCCTCTCGCTATGAAGGCCAACATACCATTTGCCTTCTTAACCGCCTGCTGCACCTGCATGCTTACCTTCAATGACTGGTGCACAAGGACTCCCAGGTCTCGTTGCACTTCCCCTTTTCCCAATCTATTGCCGTTCAGATAATAATCTGCCTTCCTGTTTTTGCCACCGAAGTGGATAACTTCGCATTTATCCACATTATACTGCATCACCCAACTTGTCCAAATCATACTGGAGTTTCTCTGCGTCTTCCTCACAACACACACGCCCACCCAGCTTTGTGTCATCTGCAAACTTGGAAATATTACATCTAGTTCCCTCGTCTAGATCATTAATATATATTATGAATAACTGGGGTCTTAGCACCGATCCCTGCGGTACCCCACTAGTCACTGTCTGCCACTCGGAAAAAGACCCGTTTATTCCAACTCTTTGCGTCCTGTCTGCCAACCAGTTCTCTATCCAAGTCAGTACCTTACCCCCAATCCCATGTGCTTTAACTTTGCATGCCAATCTCTTATGCGGGACCTTATCGAAAGCCTTCTGAAAGTCCAAATACACCACATCCACTGGTTCTCCCTTATCTATTCTACCAGTTACATCCTCAAAAAATTCCAGTAGATTAGTCAAGCATGATTTACCTTTTGTAAATCCATGTTGACTTTGTCCGAGCCTGTCACTGTTTTCCAAGTGCTCTGCTATTACATCTTTTATGATGGACTCTAACATTTTCCCCACTACCGATGTCAGGCTTACCGGTCTATAATTCCCCGTTTTCTCTCTCCCACCTTTTTTAAATAGTGGGGTTACATTCGCTACCCTCCAATCCATGGGAACTGTTCCAGAGTCTATAGAATTTTGGAAGATGACCAGCAATGCATCTACTATTTCTAGGGCCACTTCCTTAAGTACCCTAGGATGTAGATTATCAGGCCCCGGGGATTTATCGGCCTTCAATCCCATCAATTTCCCTAACACCATTTCCCTACAAATACTGATTTCATTCAGTTCTTCCCTCTCATTAGACCCTATGTTCCCCGACATCTCTGGGAGGTTATTTGTGTCCTCCTTTGTGAAGACAGAACCAAAGTATGTATTTAATTGGTCTGCCATTTCTTTGTTCCCCATTATAAATTCCCCTGATTCTGACTGCAAGGGACCTACGCTTGACTTCACCAATCTTTTTCTCTTCACATATCTATAGAAGCTTTTACAGTCAGTTTTTATGTTCCCTGCAAGCTTACTCTCATACTCTATTTTCCCCCTCTTAATTAATCCCTTTGTCCTCCTTTGTTGAATCCTAAACTTCTCCCAATCCTCAGGTTTGCTGCTTTTTCTGGCCAATTTATATGTCCTCTCCTTGGATCTTATGCTATCCCTAATTTCCCTTGTTAGCCACGGTTGAGTCACCTTTTTTGTTTTATTTTTATGCCAAACAGGGATGAACAAATTCTGTAGTTCATCCATGCAATCTTTAAATGTTTGCCATTGCCTATCCACTGTCAACCCTTTAAGTAACATTCCCCAATCCATCCTAGCCAATTCTCGCCTCATACCATCGTAGTTTCCATTATTTAAATTCAGGACCCTAGTCTCTGAGTTAACTACTTCACTCTCCATCCTAATGAAGAATTCTATCATATTATGATCGCTCCCCAAGGGGCCTCGCACAACAAGATTGCTAATTAATCCTTTCTCATTACATAATACCCAGTCTAAGATGGCCAATTTGACATTGTGGGAATTCAACCTTTAGAACAGTACAGCACAGTACAGGCCCTTCGGCCCTCGATGTTGTGCCGAGCATTGTCCGAGACCAAGATCAAGCTATCACACTCCCTATCACTCTGGTGTGCTCCATGTGCTTATCCAATAACCGCTTGAAAGCTCCTAAAGTGTCCGACTCCACTATCACAGCAGGCAGTCCATTCCACACCCCAACCACTCTCTGAGTAAAGAATCTACCTCGGACATCCCTTCTATATCTCCCCCCATGCACCTTATAGTTATGCCCCCTTGTAACAGCTGCCTCTACCCGAGGAAATAGTCTCTGAACATCTACTCTATCTATCCCCCTCATCATCTTATAAACCTCTATTAAGTCGCCTCTCATCCTCCTCCGCTCTAAAGAGAAAAGCCCCAACTCCCTCAATCTTTCCTCATAAGACCTCCCCCCCAAACCAGGCAGCATCCTGGTAAATCTCCTTTGCACTCTTTCCAATGCTTCCACGTCCTTCCTATAGTGAGGTGACCAGAACTGCACACAATATTCCAAATGTGGTCTCACCAAGGTCCTGTACAGTTGCAGCATAACCTCACGGTTCTTAAACTCAAACCCTCTGTTAATAAACGCCAACACACCATAGGCCTTCTTTACTGCTCTATCCACTTGAGTGGCAACCTTCAGAGATCTGTGGATATGAACCCCCAGATCCCTCTGCTCCTCCACGTTCCTCAGAACCCTGCCGTTGACCCTGTAATCCTTATTCACATTTGCCCTACCAAAATGAATCACCTCGCACTTATCAGGGTTAAATTCCATCTGCCATTTTTCGGCCCAGCTCTGCATCCTATCAATGTCTCTTTGCAGCCTACAACTGCCCTCCACCTCATCCACTACTCCACCAATCTTGGTGTCATCAGCAAATTTACTGATCCATCCTTCAGTCCCCTCCTCCAAGTCATTGATAAAAATCACAAACAGCAGAGGACCCAGCACCGACCCCTGTGGCACACCGCTGGTAACTGGTCTCCAGTCCGAAAATGTTCCATCCACCACCACCCTCTGCCTTCTATGAGATAGCCAGTTACTTATCCAATCGGCCAAATTTCCCTCTATCCCACAACTCCTTACTTTCTTCATGAGACGACCATGGGGAACCTTATCAAACGCCTTACTAAAATCCATGTATACGACATCAACTGCTCTACCTTCATCTACACACTTAGTTACCTCCTCAAAGAATTCAATCAAATTTGTTAGGCAAGACTTACCCTTCACGAATCCGTGTTGACTATCCCTGATTAAGTTGCCCCTTTCCAAATGGTCATAAATCCTATCCCTCAGGACCTTTTCCATTATCTTACCAACCACCGAAGTAAGACTAACCGGCCTATAATTACCAGGGTCATTCCTATTTCCTTTCTTGAAGAGAGGAACAACATTCGCCACTCTCCAGTCCTCTGGCACCATCCCCGTGGACAGTGAGGACCCAAAGATCAAAGCCAGAGGCTCTGCAATCTCCTCCCTTGCCTCCCAAAGAATCCTAGGATATATCCCATCTGGCCCAGGGGACTTATCGACCCTCAGGTTCTTCAAAATTGCTAAAACATCTTCCCTCAGAACATCTACCACCTCCAGCCTATCCACCTTTATCACACTCTCATCCTCAAGAACATGGCCCCTCTTCTCGGTGAACACTGACGAAAAGTATTCATTCATCACCTCTCCTATCTCTTCTGACTCCATGCACAAGTTCCCACTACTGTCCTTGACTGGCCCTACCCTCACCCTGGTCATTCTTTTATTTCTCACATAAGAGTAAAAAGCCTTGGGGTTTTTCTTGATCCGACCCGCCAAGGACTTCTCATGCCCCCTCCTAGCTCTCCTAAGCTCTTTTTTTAGCTCATTCCTTGCTACCTTGTACCCCTCAATCGACCCAACTGAACCTTGTTTTCTCATCCTTACATACGCTTCCTTTTTCCTCTTGACTAGACATTCAACCTCTTTTGTGAACCATGGCTCTCTCACTCGGCCATTTCCTCCCTGCCTGACAGGGACATACCTATCAAGGACACGCAGTAATTGCTCCATGAAAAAGCTCCACTTTTCCTTTGTGCCTTTCCCTGATAGTTTCTGTTCCCATCTTATACTCCCTAATTCTTGCCTAATCGCATCATAATTACCCCTCCCCCAATTATAAACCCTGCCCTGCCGTATGGCCCTATCCCTCTCCATTGCAATAGTGAAAGTTACCGAATTGTGGTCACTATCTCCAAAGTGCTCTCCCACATACAAATCAAACACTTGGCCTGGTTCATTACCCAGTACCAAATCCAACGTGGCCCCACCTCTTGTCGGCCTATCCACATATTGTGTCAGGAAACCCTCCTGCACACACTGTGCAAAAACTATCCCATCCGAACTGTTTGACCTATAAAGGTTCCAATCAATATTTGGAAAGTTGAAGTCACCCATGACAACTACTCTGTGACCTCCACACCTATTCATAATCTGCTTTGCAATTTCTTCCTCCACATCTTTATTACTATTTGGGGGCCTGTAGAAAACTCCTAACAACGTGACCGCTCCTTTCCTATTTCTAACTTCAGCCCATATTACCTCAGACGGCAGATCCCCCTCGAACTGCCTTTCTGCCGCTGTTAAACTATCCTTGATTAACAATGCTACTCCTCCACCTTTCTTACCAACTTCCCTACTCTTACTGAAACATCTATACCCCGGAACCTCCAACAACCATTCCTGTCCCTGTTCTAACCATGTCTCTGTAATGGCCACCACATCGTAGTCCCAAGTACCAATCCACGCTCCAAGTTCTCCTACCTTATTCCGGATGCTCCTTGCATTGAAGTAGACACACTTCAAGCCATCTTCCTGTCTGCACTAAATCTAACACTTCTAGATTTTCTTCCTCACTGCTTGTTGCAATCAGTACATCATCTTGATTGCATAAGCAATTTGGAATTCCTTGCAAAATCTTATCCATCGTAGCCTGGAAGATCTTGGGGGAGGACTTTATACCATATGGCAGCTTGGTGTTTAAGTACAGTCCCTTCTGAGTGTTGATGGTGAGATATAGTTGACTCTCTTTGTCACCATTCAGCTGAGCGTAAGCGTGCGACAGGTCAAGCTTGGAGAAAACCTTTGACCCAGAGAGTGCTGCATAAAAATCTTGCGATGTAGGTAACGGGTACTGCTCATCGTCAGCTGCTTGGTTGATAGTAACTTTGTAATCACCACACAAGCGTACAGTTTTGTCTGTTTTGGGCACTACCACGATCGGGGTAGCCCTTTCACTTTTATCAGTTTCTACTAGCACTCCGTTCTCTCTGAGTTTCTCTAGATCTTCCTCCACATGACTTTTCAATACATGGGGGACTGGCCTTGCCTTACAATAGACAGGCATCACGTTGGACTTGAAGCGGATATGCGCGTCATACCCAGTGATGCCCTCATAACTGTCTGTGACCATGCTTTCGTACTTGTTCAGCATTGTGTCGAGTCGCTTCTTTGAAGCATCTACACTGAAGACATTTTTCCAGTCTAGTTTTTACTTTCTCAACCAGTCTTTGCCCATGAGAGTTGGCCTGTTGTTGTAGCTCGCTACATTACATAGGATTACATAGGATCTACGGCACAGAAACAGGCCATTTGGCCCAACCAGTCTATGCCAGCATTTATGCTCCACTCGATCCTCCTCCCGTCTTTCCTCATCTAAATCTATCAGCATAACCCTCTATTCCCTTCTCCCTCATATGCTTGTCCAGCCTCCCCTTAAATGCATCTATACTATTCGCTTCAACCATGCTTTGGGTAAAGAAGTTTCTTCTGAATTCCCTATTGGTTTTCTTGGTGACTATCTTATATAGATGGCCTCTAGTTATGCTCTTCCCCACAAGTGGAAACATTCTCTCTCTATCCACTCTATCGAAACCTTTCATAATTTTAAAGACCTCTATTAGGTCACCCCATAGCCTTTTTCAAGAGAAAAGAGACCCAGCCTATTCATCCTTTCCTGATATGTATACCCTTGCATTTCTGGCATCATCCTTCTAAATCTTCTCTGCAACCTCTCCAGTGCCTCTATATCCTTTTTATAATATGGCGACCAGAACTGTATGCAGTACTCTAAGTGTGGTCTAACCAAGGACCCCCTGGGACACATCTCATTGTCTTGGCTGTGCTCTTAGTGTGTCTTTGATGTAGGGAAATATTTGAATAGATTTTGTCTGTGTTTAAATTGTGAATTCTGGGAGATTCTCTCACTGCTAACTTACCTGAGGAAGGAGCGACAGCTCCGAAAGCTTGTAAAATTAAATAAATCTGTTGGACTATAACCTGGTGTTGTGCGACTTCTCATTTTTGTCCACCCCAGTCCAACGCCGGCATCTCCACATCATAACCAAGGTTTGATACAGGTTTAGCATAACTTCCCTACTTTTCAATTCTATCCCTCTAGAAATAAACTCAAGTGCTTGGTTTGCTATTTTTATGGCCTTGCTAACCAGTGTTGCAACTTTTAATGATTTGTGTATTTGTACTCAGAGATCCCTTTGTTTCTCTACCCCACCGAGACTCGCACCCTCCAACTAATAAGTGACCTCCCTATTCTTACTACTAAAATGTAATACCTCACATTTATCTGTGTTGAACTTCATTTGCCAATTATATGCCCATTCTGCAAGTTTATTAATGTCCTCCTGTAACTTGTTGCAGTCCTCCTCAGTATTGACTATCCCTTGCAATTTGGTATCACCCGCCAATTTAGAAATTGTGTTTTTGATTCCAAAGTCTAAATTGTTAATGTAAATTGTGAACAGCAGTGGTCCCAGCACTGATCCATGTGGAACACCACTACCCACTTTCTGCCACTGTGAATAGCTACCCTTTACTCCCATTCTCTGCTTTCTGTCTTGAAGCCAGCTAGCTATCCATTCTGCTACTTGTCCCCTGACTCCGCATTCCCTGACCTTGTTCATCAGTCTATTATGGGATACCTTATCGAAGGCCTTTTGAAAATCTAGATAAATCGGTGCTTGGGCCCCAGCTATTCACAATCTATATCAATGATTTGGATGAGGGGACTAAATGTCACATTTCCAAATTTGCTGATGACACAAAGCTAGGTGGCAGTGTCAGTTGCGAAGAGGATGTGAAGAGGCTTCAAGGGGATCTCGACAGGCTCAGTGAGTGGGCGAGAACATGGCAGATGGATTATAACGTGGATAAATGTGAAGTTATCCACCTTGGTAGAAAAAACAAAAAGGCAGAGTATTTCCTAAATGGTGAAAGATTGTGGAATGCAGATGCTCAAAGGGACCTGGGTGTCCTTGTACATGAGTCACTGAAAGTGAATGTGCAGGTGCAGCAAGCCATTAGGAAGGCAAATGGTATGCTGGCCTTCATTACAAGAGGATTTGAGTACAGGAGTAAAGAGGTCTTACTCCAATTATATAGGGCCTTGGTGAGACCACACCTGGAGTACTGTGTACAATTTTGGTCTCCTTACCTAAGGAAGGATATACTTGCCATAGAGGGAGTGCAACGAAGGTTCACGAGATTGATTCCTGGGATGGCGGGACTGTCGTATGAGAAGAGATTGAGTAAACTAGGCCTGTATTCTCTTGAATTCAGAAGAATGAGAGGGGATCTCATTGAAGCATACAAAATTATTACAGGGCTTGATAGGGTGGATGCTGGGAGAATGTTTCCCTTGGCTGGGGAGTCTAGAACCAGGGGCCACAGCCTCAGGATTAAAGGTAGGCCATTCAGGACTGAGATGAGAAGAAATTTCTTCACACAGAGGGTGGTGAATCTTTGGAATTCTCTACCCCAGAGGGCTATGGAGGCTCAGTCATTGGGTATATTCAAAACAGAAGTCAATAGATTTCTGACTAGTGATGGCATCAAGGGATATGGCGATAGGGCCGGTGAATGGAATTGAGGCAGAAGATCAGCCATGATCTCATTGAATGGTGGAGCAGGCTCGAAGGGCCGAATGGCCTACTCCTGCTCCTATTTCTTATGTTCTTAGAGTCATAGAGTTATACAGCACAGAAAGAGGCCCTTCGGCCCATCGTGTCCGCGCCGGCCATCAAGCCCTGTCTATTCTAATCCCATTTTCCAGCACTTATCTACTGCATTACCATTGTCTACTCTCTCTGTTACCTCTTCAAAAAATTCAATGAGGTTGGTCAAGCAAGACTTTCCCTTTTGTAATCCATGCTGACTATTCATTAACATATCTACAATAATAGGCAGCTTTACTGACTGGCCATTGTGCTGAACTGTACATTCCATTTGTCCACATGTCTCTAGGATTTCTCTGGAGTAGGTTTTAACTCTACGGTACTTTTTGTAAGTGGTACTTGATTAAACTTACTCTCATATGTGTCCTTACTCATGATAGAGCAGTCCACCGCTGTGTCGATACACATCAATATATTGCTCATTGATCAAAAGTTTTGTACGGAAGTCTTTCTCACGACTGCTGGCATTGCCACTAGTGGTATAGATACTGTAGATGCCGAGTTCTTCAACATCAGGTGTGTTCACTTTAATATTGTGAACTCCTCCCTTTTATTGTCGCTGCTTTGCATTGCCACTGGAATGGTTCTTATTTCCAGCTTTAGATCTAGCTCTGCAAGCTGTTGAGATATGGCCTTGCTTCTGGCAGTGAAAACACTTCACATTTCTGTATTGGCAGGACTGTGGTGAGTGATTTCCATTGCAGCGATAACAATTCACTGAACTGCTCTCACCGACATGCTTTTGACTCGGTCTCACAGCTTTAGGTTTGGTAGTGGCTTTGTGACTGTAGACCTCAGCTGCACAAGTCACTTGAGTTGGACGGAGCTCCCGAGCATTCTTAGACACCAGCTCCATAGATAGGGCAATTTTGCATGCTGTGTCAAACATTAGATTCGGAGTGTTCAGTAGCTTGGACTGTGCGCGCTCATCCACCAGTCCACACACAAACTTATCTCGCAACGCACAATCCAAAAATGAGCCGAAGTTACAATGCAAAGACAGGTTCTTAAGAACTACAATGTACTCACTTACAGTTTCACTTTGTTTTTGGTTTCTGGTACCAAACTTATTGTTCTCTGCTATTTCTAATGGCTTTGGGCCAAAATGGTCCTCGAGTTCCTCGACAATGTCTTCAAACGATGCATCCTTCACTTTCCCTGGTGCGGGTAGGTTTGCCAACATTCCGTAGACATCTGGCCCGATCTCCGTTAGAAAAATTGCGTTTTTCCGTTCACGAATTACTTCATTTTGAGCTTGAACATTCTCATCTGTGTTTTCAGTCTCAATAATGTTATTGGCCTTAAAAAACATCTCCATCCGCTCAATGTAAGAACTGAATAGTTCGCGAGCTCAGTCATACATGCCGAGGCTTCTGATGAATCCTGTAGGCACGGCCATGATTGTCCCGATCCCGTCGAACAGTGACTCAGCACGCTACCTGTGTACCTTAAACTTTTCCACTCGAAGGTTGAACACTCTCCTTCCATGATCCCTAAAAATGGCTTTGGGATCCCATCCTCGTTGCCAAAAATGTATTACATGCGGGCAGAACAAATGAAGGACAGAGACAGGATGAATTGCTAGTCCATGTGCTTGCTTTACTAGGCCAGAGCGAACTGAGCATGCTCATACTGAACCATGTGACAAGCCATGTGATAATACAATACAGCCCCACTCCCCTGCTCTTTCCCTCATTGCCCTGCAAAATCTCCCCCTTCAAGTATTTATCTAATTCCCTTTTGAAAGTTACTATTGAATCTGCTTCCACCATCCTTTCAGGTAGTGAATTCCAGATCGCAACAACTTGCCGTGTAAACATTTTTTCCCTCGTGTTGCCTCTGGTTCTTTTGCCAATTAAATCTGTGTCCTCTGGTCACCGACCCTCCTGACACTGGAAACAGTTTCTCCTTATTTACTCTATAAGAACACTTCATGAATTTGAACACCTGTATCAAATCTCCTCTTAACCTTCTGTGCTCTAAGGAGAACAACCCCAGTTTCTATAGTCTAGCCACGTAACTGAAGTCTTTCATCTACCATTCTAGTAAATCTCCTCTGCACCCTCTCTAAGGCCTTGACATCTTTCCTAAAGTGTGGTGCCCAGAATTGGCCACAATAGTCCAGGAGGAAACAGTTTGGGGTTAATTGTACAAGTCTACGCTCCAGGCCCACTTACCACCAAGCTGGGATACACTTATTACCAAGCCTGCCATTACATGTGGCTAGAGGAACACCAATGCCTTTTTACTTGTGTTTTTAAATGATAACCTACCTGCATGTAATCAGGGGAGTAAGCAGTGTGGGTAAGCTTTCAGTGCTTTGATTAAACATGTCGGCCCAAATGACAAAGGCCAGCTCGTTGCAAACAGCATGTTGGTAGTGTAGCCTGCTGATACTCACTTTCCAGGCTCCTAGGCGAAGCGTGACTAATCGAGTGAGGTCTGCTGGTGCTGGTGGAACTGTATGATGGGGGAATTGTCCTATGAGGACAGATTGAGTAGACTAGGCCTATATTCTCTAGAGTTCAGAAGAATGAGAGGTGATCTCATTGAAACATACAAAATTCTTACAGGGCTTGACAGGGTAGATGCAGGGAGGATGTTTCCCCTGGCTGGGGAGTCTAGAACCAGGGGTCACAGTCTCAGAATAAGGGGTCTGTCATTTAGGACTGAGATGAGAAGAAATTTCTTCACTCAGAGAGTGGTGAATCTTTGGAATTCTCTACCCCAGAGGGCTGTGGAGGCTTAGTCATTGAGTATATTCAAGACAGAGATGGATAGATTTTTAAATATTAAGGGAATCAAGGGAGATGGGGATAGTGCAGGAAAGTGGAGATGAGGTAGAAGATCAGCCATGATCTCATTGAATGGCGGAGCAGGCTCGAAGGGCCAAATGGCCGACTCCTGCTCCTATTTCTTATGTTCTTATGTACCCTCGTCAGTGCTTTCAGAAGAGAAGAAATGGGGAGAAAACTGCAGGGGAAGAAATTAACCCCCCCCCACCCCAAAATAATGAGGTAATTTTTACAAATGAGTCATCTGAGTGCAGAGCTTGAGTCAATGGGAGTGCGTATCATGAATCCAGGTGCAGAGGTCATCATGCCCAATTCACGGAGAAAGTACTTACATGTATACAGTGCCTTACATGTCCTCAGGATGTCCCAAAGCGCTTCACAGCCAATCAAGTGTTTTTGAAGTGTAGTCACTGTTATATATAAAAGTTACAACAGGGAAACAGGCCATTCGGCCCAACCAGCCTGTGCCGGCATTCCCCCTCCACATGAGCAAAGAGTTCTAATCACATTTACCCAGTGTTCCCACATCCATTCACCCTCTCTTCCTTTATCCATCTCTCCAATCTAGTCTTCAACGTTGACACAGTTTCTGCCTCAGCCTCTGACCCTGGGAGTGAATCCACAGCCTCACAGCTCTCTGTGTAAAGAGGATTCTCCCGCCCTCTGTTCCAACTCTCTCACATTTCATCTGGTGTCTGTGGCCCCTCGTCCTAGACCCCTCAACTACTGGAAACAGTCTACTTCTACCCTGTCCCACCCTTTCAAAATTGTAAATATTTCTACTATATTGCCCTGTAATTTGCATTGTTTGTACCAAAGATGCCCCAAAGTTGTTGTGCCGTCAAACACAGCAGCCAATTTGTGTACAGCAAGGTGCCACAAACCGCAGTGAGAGTGGTTGAAGGATATATGTTTGAATAGTGCCATGCGACCTTTCACATCCGCCTGAGAGGACAGACAAGAACTCCTGTTAAACGTCTCATCCGAAAGACGGCACCTCCAACAGTGCAGCACTCCCTCAGCACTGCACTGAAATGTCAGCCTGGGTTATGGGCTCAAGTCCAGGAAGGGGGGGGGGGGGGCTTGAACCCGTAACCTTCTGTCTCAAGCGTGCGACCCACTGAGCCTCGGCTGATCCGTAGTTGGTAGAAAATCATGCAGGCAGTGAAGCGGTTGCCTGACCTCCATGCTCAGATTGCCAATACGCACTCCTATAGCGCAAAGCAAAATTGTAAAATTTATCTCTATATTTTGCTGAAAGGATTGACAATATACAATGACAGTTTAAAGTTTTGCTTCTTGGGACACTGGCACCAGTACTGGGGCAGGAGAGAGCTGTTCCGTTGGGACGGACTTCACTTGGCCAGTGCTGGGACTAGTGTCCTGGCGAATCGAATAACTAGGGCTGTGGAGAGGGCTTTAAACTAATTAGTGGGGGGGAGGTTTCAAGAGAGCAAAAAATAAAAATGACAACAGAGAGGGTCATAGACATAGGTAGCAGTAGGGGAATCACAAATCAGAGCGTGGCAGGAAGGGACAGAGTGTGTGGAGTAAAAGGTAAACTGGTAAAAAGTGAAAAAGCAGGAACTAAGTGCCACAAAGCATATTTGAAAGTTCTCTATCTGAATGCACGTAGCATTCGTAACAAAATAGACGAGTTAATGGCACAAATAACTACATATGGTTATGATATTGTGGCCATTACAGAAACATGGCTGCAGGGTGACAATGCCTGGGAATTAAACATACCAGGTTATTTAACGATCAGGAAGGACAGGCAGGAAGGAAGGGGAGGTGGGGTGGCTATGTTAATAAAGGAAGGAATCACTGTAATACAGAGTAATGATATTGGGTCAAAAAATCATGATAATGAAACAGTTTGGGTGGAGATAAGGAATAATAAGGGGAAAAAAACATTAGTGGGCGTAGTCTATAGGCCTCCGAACAGTTGCAACTCTATTGGACGGAGTATCAATCAGGAAATAGTTGAGGCATGTAATAAGGGAACATCTATAATTATGGGGGATTTTAACTATCATATTAATTGGACAAATCAAATGGGGCAGGGCTGCCTTGAGGATGAGTTCATTGAGTGTATTAGGGATGGGTTTCTTGAGCAGTATGTAACTGAACCGACCAGGGGGCAAGCAACCTTAGATCTGGTCCTGTGTAACGAGACAGGATTAATTAAAAATGTCCTAGTAAAGGATCCCCTTGGAATGAGTGACCATAACATGGTTGAATTCCATATTCAATTAGAGGGTGAGAAGGTTGGATCTCAAACAAGCGTGCTAAGCTTGAATAAAGGAGACTATGAAGGTATGCGAGCGGAATTGAGTAGAGTGGATTGGGAAAATAGATTAAAGGGTAAGACGACACATGATCAGTGGTGTACATTCAAGGAGTTATTTTACAACTTCCAAAAAAAATATATTCCACTGAAAAGAAAAGGGTGTAAAAGAAAGGACAGTCATCCGTGGCTAAGTAAAGAAATTAAGGATAGTATTCGACTAAAAACAAGGGCATATAAGGTAGCGCAATCTAGTGGGAGGACAGAGGATTGGGAAAACTTTAAAAGGCAGCAAAAAATAACAAAAAGATTGATTAAGAAAGGGAAGATAGATTATGAAAGTAAATTAGCAAAAAATATAAAAACAGATAGTAAGAGTTTTTATAGTTATATAAAAAGAAAAAGGGTGGCTAAAGTAAATGTTGGTCCCTTAGAGGATGAGACCGGGAAATTAATGGTGGGAAATATGGAGATGGCAAAAACACTGAATGAATATTTTGTATCAGTCTTTACAGTAGAGGACACTAAGAATATCCCAACACTGGACAAACAGGGGGCTATAGGGGGAGAGGAGCTAAACACGATCAAAATCACTAAGGAAGTGGTACTCGGTAAAATAATGGGACTCAAGGCGGATAAATCACCTGGACCTGATGGCTTACATCCTAGAGTCTTGAAGGAAGTGGCGGTAGGGATTGTAGATGCATTGGTAATAATTTTTCAAAACTCCCTGGATTCCGCTAAGGTCCCGGCAGACTGGAAAACTGCTAATGTAACACCCTTATTTAAAAAGGGCAGTAGACAGAAGGCTGGTAACTATAGACCGGTTAGCCTAACATCTGTGGTAGGTAAAATTTTGGAGTCCATTATTAAGGAAACAGTAACAGGACATTTGGATAATCATAATTTAATAGGACAAAGTCAGCATGGTTTTACGAAGGGGAAGTCATGTTTGACAAATTTGCTGGAGTTCTTTGAGGAAGTAACATATAGAGTGGATAAAGGGGAACCAGTGGACGTAGTGTATTTAGACTTCCAAAAGGCATTTGACAAGGTGCCACACAAAAGATTATTGCTTAAGGTAAAAAATCACGGGATTGGGGGTAATATTCTGGCATGGATAGAGGATTGGCTATCTAACAGAAAGCAAAGAGTTGGGATAAATGGTTCATTCTCAGACTGGCAATCAGTAACTAGTGGTGTTCCACAGGGGTCAGTGCTGGGTCCCCAACTCTTCACAATCTATATTAACGATTTGGAGGAAGGGACCAAGTGTAACATATCAAAATTTGCAGATGATACAAAGATGGGAGGGAAAGTAGTGAGTGAGGAGGACATAAAAAACCTGCAAGGGGACATAGACAGGCTAAGTAAGTGGGCAGAGATTTGGCAGATGGAATACAACACTGGAAAGTGTGAGGTGATGCACTTTGGCAGGAAAAATCCTAGAGCAATTTATTATCTTAATGGCAAGAAACTGGAGAGTACTGAAGTGCAAAGGGATCTGGGGGTCCTGGTGCACGAAACTCAAAAGGTTAGTATGCAGGTGCAGCAAGTGATTAAGAAGGCAAATGGAATGTTGGCTTTCATTGCTAGGGGGATAGAATATAAAAATAGGGAGGTATTGCTTCAGTTGTACAAGGTATTGGTGAGACCGCACCTGGAATACTGCATACAGTTTTGGTGTCCTTACTTAAGGAAAGACATCCTTGCTCTCGAGGCAGTGCAAAAAAGGTTCACTCGGTTAATCCCGGGGATGAGGGGGCGGTCATATGAGGAGAGGTTGGGTAGATTGGGACTCTACTCATTGGAGTTCAGAAGAATGAGAGGCGATCTTATTGAAACATATAAGATTGTGAAGGGGTTGGATCGGGTGGATGCGGGGAGGATGTTCCCGATGACGGGTGAGACGAGAACTAGGGGACATAGTCTTAGAATAAGGGGCTGCTCTTTCAAAACTGAGATGAGGAGGAACTACTTCACTCAGAGGGTGGTAGGTCCATGGAATATGCTGCCACAAAAATCTGTAGAAGCTACAACATTAATTAAATTTAAAACAGAAATAGACAGTTTCCTAGAAGTAAAGGGCATTAAGGGTTACGGGGAGCGGGCAGGAATTTGGACATGAGTCTAGGTTCGGATCGGTCATGGCCCTGTGGTTAGTGGAGCGGGCCCAGGGACTGTGTAGCCTGATTCTGCTCCTATTTCGTGTGTGCAATTCTGTTAGATGCAGGAGATGGTTCTGTGATAGATAGTAGATTGGCGGTTAGGATCAGATCAGCCATGATCTTATTGAATGGCGGAGCAGGCTCGAGGGGCCGATTGGCCTACTCCTGCTCCTATTTCTTATGTTCTTATGTTCTTTAAAGTGTAGAGTGAACTTGTGAGTCACTTCGTCAGACATTTCAACCCCGACTGCCGTGCGGCTTGTTCTGTTAACGTCGTGGATATTTCGCCGTCAGCTTTGTCAGAATTTTATAAATCTGGTAAAATATTAAAGCAAAATGTTGTTGCTCATTCGAAGCAGGCACTGGGCACTTTGTATGAAGGTGGGCAGTGAGGCATTGGTTGGGTGATGTCATGGGATGGGGGGAAGGGGGGCGGACACACTGTGGTGGGAAATTTAAAGTGCTGATCGGCATGTAAATCATCTACATAAAAATGTAAATCCAATGATCTCCCGGGCTGCTTGAGGCAGCACCCAGGAGACTCCCTGTCCTTCCAGGAGGGTTGGGAACCTGAGTGTGAGGCCCTTCTTGATTTTGCATTAATGCTATGGAAGGTTCACTGGATACTACTGGCTTTTTTCCATATTCATTCTTGGGATATGGGCATTGTTGGCAAGGTTGGCATTTACTGACCTTCCCTAGTGGCCTGAGAACGTGGTGGTGGGTCTTCTTGAACCGCTGCAGTCCGTGTAGTGAAGGTTAAACAATATTAGAACAGAACGAAAGGAACACAAGAAGAGAGAGAGAGAGACAGGAACAGAGAAAGACACATTGAGAAGAAATAATGAGAGAGAGGACAGGAAGAGCAACACAGGGAAAGAGCAACAAAGATACAAGGCCCGATTTTAGCCTAACGCACTTAGCGGGAACATGGCGAGTTTGGGTTGGTTGCCTGTTTAACAACCCGCCCGATTTTGTTCTCTGCTGACTTAAATGGAGCGTATGACCCGAAGCAGCCCTGTTCCCGCAGGGATCTGGGGCGAGAGAATGTGAGATAGAAAGAGAGGTCGAGACAAAACACAACAGTAAACAGACAGAGATACATAGTGAGACAGACAGAGACTGAGGCAAAACACACAAGGGTGGACTTTAACTATTGGATGGGCAGCTGGCGGTGCTGGGAGTGGAGGGGTGGGCAGGAGGCCCAGTCCATTTTGACGTGTGGTGAGCTGCATGCACTGAATGGGCACCCTGCCAGCTCCAGGCCAATGTATATCAGGCACCAGAAAGCCGACCCAGCCAGGTGGTTGCAATCATTGGGTGGGGTAGTGGAGGGCGACAGTGGCTCATATTGTTCTAGTGGGACTCGGAGGAGCACACCTGTTCCTCCTGGCCTCACGACTACTTACCATTAACACTTACCCTTTCGGGCTTTTTCTGCTGTTCCGCCAGGTTCTCCTGAAAGGAGCAGCCCTATGCAAGCCTTTAAATTGGCAGCGGGGTCCTATGTACGTGATAGGACCCTGATTTGCATAAATTCATGAGGATCCCGCCTGATTCAGGGGAGTGGCTCGGCCGCCCATGAAAATACAACGGTGGATGGGAGGCGGAAGGGTAAGTCCACCGATTGGATTGTAACACTGCCAACGCCCGGTTTCCATCAGGCGGAGGGAGTTAGAATCGGCCCTGCAGCAAACAGAGATACGTAGTGAGACAGAAGGGCAGACACAACAGGAAACGGACAGAGATACGGGGACGGGGTGGGGGGAGTAGATTTTAACCTTCACTGCCGGGCGTAACACTGGCAGTAGTGGATAGGCTGCCCCTTATCCACTCCGCCCGATTGTCCTTCCACCTCGCGAGGGAACTTCAAACAATTCCAGTGTCTAAACACAACAACTTGCATTTATGTAGCACCTTTAACATAGTAAAACGTCCCAAGGCGCTTCAGAGAGCGTTATCAAACAAAATTTGACACTGAGCTACACAAAGAAATATTAGGACAGGTGACGAGGTAGGATTTAAGGAGCGTTTTGAAGGAGGAAATAAAGGTCGAGAGGCGGAGAGGTTTAGGGAGGGAATTCCGGAGCTTAGGGCCTCGGCAGCTGAAGGCACGGCCACTGATGGCGGAACGATTAAAATCGGGGATGAGCAAGAGGCCAGAATTGGAGGAGCGCAGGTATCGCAGAGGGTTGTAGGGCTGGAGGAGTTTACAGAGATGGGGAGGGGCGAGGCCATGGAGGGATTTGAAAATAGTAAACAGACAAAGTCAGAAAGTGGGAGGTGAATTTTTCTGTGGCTCTTCTTGTGCTTTCTGAGATCCAGAACGAGCCCCCTTTAAATGCACACCTTGCTCACCATTGTTCACAATGCATGAAGCAGAGCCATGTAACTCTAAACACCTAGCAGTGGAGCTCATCCTGTCCCACCCACAGCCTCAGCCCATTGGTTCAGACAACCATATTGAGAGTGCTTCCTGTTGCTCCTGATTGGCCCCTCACTTGTCAGTCATTAGAGGGTATCAGACTACACGAAGTGACATGAGGCGACATGCCAACAGTTACAATTCAATGAAGACAAAAGACAAAACTATTGAAACATGCTCACTTGTTGAGGAGGTCACAAGACTGGCTAGACATTATCAACGTACATAAAGGGGACTTGTTGCAAGTTTGAACCACAGGTGAGTTTTACCTCAAACATTACCAGTGGATATTTAATACAGGAGGGAACAACTGTGTCGTTGATGATCTCTGACAAAAGGAGGCATTGGCACATTTCCTTAGCCTGAAGCAGGTTCAGTTGATCACATTTACTAAAACAATTGTTCTTTCTTTGGTGATGTTCTGTATAGCGGGTTATCTTAGCGCATTGGCTTGTTCTCAAATTTTAGAGATTGTATTGGGGATAATGGATTATTGGAGTGAGGTACAGGCTGGAATCTAAACAAGGGGTTCAGTGGTTTATAGATAGTATAATGGATTCTGGGAATGAGATGCAGTCTTGGATTTAACTGAGGAGTTGAGAGGTTTTTGAAAGAATAATGAATACCTGGGAGTGAGGTACAGGCTGGAATCTAGTTGAGGGGTTCAGTGGTTTATATATAAAATAATGAATACCTGGGAGTGAGGTACAAGCGGGAATCTAACCAACACCAACAACAACAGGCTGCGTTTATATAGTGCCTATAAGATAGAAAAATATCCCAAGGTGCTTCACAAAGGCGTAATAAGAAAAAAGGACGGCGAGCCAAAGATAGAGATGTTAGGAGGGGTGGGTGACCAAAAACTTGGTCAAAAAGGTAGGTTTTAGGGGAGGATCTTAAAGAGCTTTGGGATGTCCTGAGGTCATGAAAGGCGCTATATAAATGCAAGTTCTTTCTTTTATATTCAACACAGTCGTTATTTTAATATCTCAACAATCTGATAGGGGAATTTGTTGCAGTTCTATTAATTTTAGTAAAAATTTTTTGAAGGTCTGTGTAGCTTTAATTGTATTTGGAGAATTGCTGAAGTCTAATTGGGAAGCAAGGTTAGTGCATATCCTGCGGGAGAAGGCAGAGATCTGTGATTAAAATGTAGATTATGTGACTACACCACTGCTTAAAATACTCATGTGAGACCAGCCAGCAATAACAATATACTTCACATTGCTCTGCATTGTCGACCATCCCCTCAACAGCCAAATATGAAGTGGGAAGGTCTGGTTGTTAAAAGTAGCATATTAAAAAAAAATGCAAAATACTGCGGATGCTGGAAATCTGAAATATAAACAGAAAATGCTGGAAATGCTCAGCAGGTCAGGCAGCGTCTGTGGAAAGAGGAACAGAGTTAACGTTTCAGGTCGATGACCCTTCGTCAGAACTCTTCAGAGTTGAAACGACCTGAAATGCTAACTCTGTTTCCCTCCCCACAGATGCTGTGCGTTTCCAGCATTTTCTGTTATTAAATGTTGCCATCTGTTTTAATGATGTTAACGTTTTGTCATGATTGTCAGTTTCCACAACATGTGGTTTTCTGCTGTCCCATGGCTGACCAAGGCTGCTTCATTTTTAGCTTTTGTCTCGGTGATTTTTCTGAAACCAGCAGCAAAGGCCAGAGCACAATCACCTGGACATTTTAGTGTCCACCGTGTTACCGAATCTGCATCCCTTGCAAATGAAACCAAGTGTGGGGTGCAACTGAAAATCTCTTTGGGTGAATTGTAAGATCCATCACTCGAAATACTGTACAATTGTTCTCCTTCTAGCAGAGAAGGTTAGGGGAGATTTAATACAGGCGTTCAAAATTAAGAAAGATTTTGATAGAGTAAATAAGGAGAAACTATTTCCTCTGGCGAGTGGGTCGGTAACCAGAGGACACAGATTTAAGCTAATTGACAAAAGAACCAGAGGGGAGATGAGGAGAAAGTATTTTAGGCAGCGAGTTGTTGTGATCTGGAATGCGCTGCCTGAAAGGGCGGTGGAAGCAGATTCAATAGTAACTTTCAAAAGGGAATTGGATAAATACTTGAAAAGGAAAAATTTGGGGAAAGAGCGGGGGAGTGGGACTAATTGGACAGCCCTTTCAAAGAGCTAGCACAGGCACGATGGGCTGAATGGCCTCCTCTGTGCTGTAATTATGAAAGAACAAAAGTACTCGTAGGGCTACAGTCCAGTTCCAAGTGTGCTTTAGGATCATTTTGTCATTTAAAATTGGCAACAATGGCATCCAATGGGGCAGTGCGTTGAGGCACTCGTACACCACAATGGGATTGGGCTCCTAGCCGCGATCCAACGGGCAATGCCAGGTTCAGCCATGCCGCCAGGGCCAGTAGAGAAAGTCACTCTGCCAACTCTTGCTGGCCCTCACGTGGCCTGGGGATGGCGATTGGCACGATAAGGATCAGGAGCGAGGACAGCAAAACAAAAATGGAAATAGCAGCAAATGGCCTTCAATAACTCTTTTAATGTAACGGTTGTATTTATTTGTACCTTTGCCCCTGATATGCCTGACATAGGGAGAGCAGTGTTTAACAGGTAGAAATGACTGCAGGTGAGTTCCACTATGTTTGATTCCGTTTATCAACCAGAAACATCTGCATATTGATTGAAAAGAAAATGAAAACACTGAATACAACAGCTAACAGTAGCCAATCAGCCTACAAACCCGAATAGATTGAGGGCAAATGCACCTATCGTCTGAAACCCAACTGGTTCATTACTGTCCTTCAGGGAAGGGAACCTACTCCCTCCCTACTTGAGTCGGCCTACACGTGACTCCAATCCCACAATATGTGGCTGACTCTTCACACTCTCTGAAGTGGCTCAACAAGCCGCTCAGTTGTAAAACAAACACGAGACGTCACAAGGACTTCAAGAAGAACGGCCAACACCTTCCCAGGGCAACTGGGGAGGAGCAATAAATGTAGCCTTGCCAGTGCTCCCACATCCAGCGATCAAATCTTACAAAACTCAACGGCTGTGTTCCAATCTCCTGTGCCCGTTTTGGGGAGAAGAGTAGTTACGTGTCTATCGACTGCTCTGGATCAAATGCCAATGAACAGCACACAATTCAAGTTCATCTTCTGGTCCATGGTGACCCCCGGGATCCTGGCACTGGAAGACTCGGGTCACGGGAAGTTGATTGGGATTTTTCCTGTTTGAGATGGTCATTACCTGGCACTTATGTGGTGTGAATGTTACCTCCCACTTGCCAGCCCTTGGGAGGAGTTGGGAATGGAGCTGAAAACTGTAAAGCCATCACCAAACAGCAACCTTATGATGGGAGGGAAGGTCAATAATGAAGCAGCTGAAGAAGTAAAAGTAATTCATTTGCTGTGAAGCGCTTTGGTACATCTCGAGGATGTGAAAGGTGCTATGTAAATGTACAAGACCTTTCTTTCTTTTTTAAACGATTAAGAGTCCATTGTAGACAGCAGCAGAGAAGCTCACTCTTTGTGACGACACTTTCCGATCTAATGATAAAGTGAGAAGTGCCGTTACTGAACCTGCACCGTGTACTTGCTGGGCTATATTCTATATTTTATTAATGTGTCAGTGGCCAGGCAGACAGCCTGTTCCTTTCAGTTCCTCGCCACTTTTATATTATTCAGCATTAACACACCCTTTGTGCCGTCTTTGGTGACGTGCTGCAGATTCAATGGGTCCAAGGCAAAGGGAGGAAAAGCAGAATCTCACCAGAATTATCGGTGTCAGCTAAAGACAATTGGATCAAGAACTACTTCTGACAACGTTAAGTGGAATTCTACACAAAGTATAAAAATAAATGAGATACATAGGAACAGGAGGAGGCCATTGAGCCCCTCGAGCCTGTTCCGCCATTCAATTAGATCATGGCTGATCTGTATCTTAACTCCATTTACCTGCCTTGAATCATAGAATCATAGAATGGTTACAGCACAGAAGGCGGCCATTCGGCCTGTCGAGCCCGTGCCGGCTCTCTTCAAGAGCACTTCAGCTAGTCCCACTCCTCCGCCCTTTCCCTGTAGCCCTGCAAATGTTTTTTTTTCAGGTACTTATCCAACTCCCTTTTGAAAGCCATGATTGAATCTGCCTCCACCACCCTTTCAGGCAGTGAATTCCAAATCCTAACCACTCGCTGCATAAAAAGTTTTTCCTCGTGTCGTCTTTGGTTCTTTTGCCAATCATCTTAAATCTGGGTCCTCTGGTTCGCGACTCTTCCGCCAATGGGAACAGTTTCTCTCTATCTACTCTGTCCTAGACCCCTCATGATTTTGAACACCTCTATCAAATCTCCTCTCAATCTTCTCTGCTCCAAGGAGAACAACCCCAGCTTCTCCAGTCTATCCACGTAACTGAAGTCCCTTATCTCTGGAACCATTCTTTAAATCTTTTCTGCACCTTCTCTAAGGTCTTCACATCCTTCCTAAAGTGCGATGCCCAGAATTGGACACAATACTCCAGTTGAGGCCGAACCAGTGTTTTATAAAGGTTCATCATAATTTCCACGCTTTTGTACACTATGGGCGTAATCTTTCCAGCCCTGGGGAGGCGGGTATGGAGGCGGGACTGCTGGGAAAATGGCAGAATCTGGGGGCGGGTGCCCAACTCATGCCCAACCCGCCTCCATGCCATCTTGCCAGGAGGCGGGTAGCCGACCCGCGCCGGGTCCCGTCTCCTTGGAGGTGGGAAGGGGATTACAGCCAGTTAGTTAGTTAACAGGTAGTTAACAGGCAGATAAGAGGATTATCCCCATTTTACCCACACAAGTGCGGGCTTCCCGAAGGCTCCGAACCCCGCCAGGGTCACCGAGGCGAGCAGTGGGTCTGCGGGGGTCGGCGGGGTCCAAAAGTGCGCTGTGAAGTAAGTGATGGGTGCAAGTGTGGAGAGGTGAGTATGTGAGGTAAGTGGAAAGTGTTAGAAAAAGTTTACTTACCTTTGTTTCTTCCTGCAGGCTTGGGTATGTGGAGAGTCTCGCACCTCCGCGGTAGAGGATGACAGATGGCCGTTGCATTCTCCAATGCAGCAACCATCTAATTTCTGCTAAAGAAAGAGGTTTGATGAGTCTTGAATTCAAGAACTCATCAAACTACAGAGAATGTCAGTGTTTGACAGCTTCACAGATGATTCGCACAAATTTTTGACAGATGAAATGTCATACGTTCACATTCTCTGTAACCGGCTTTCCCTTAATTGGCCTGCTAAGCCCGCTGGGTGGGCTTAACAAGGTCAATCAAGGGAAAATAGCGTGGGTTGGCCACAAATCGATGGAGGCGGGACATCGACCCTGACAAGCAGCAGTCCCGCCTCCAACACGCCCCCATTGGCAAAATCGCCCCCTATGGGCTGGATTTTACTTACCGAGAGGAGTTGGGGCGGGACTGCTGCCTTCCGGGTTCTAGTCCGGCCCCCAGCGACGTCCGACGCACAGACGCTATTTTCCCCTGATTGGCCTTGTTAAGCCCCGCCCTGCGGGCTTGCTGGCCAATTAAGGGAAAGCCGGTGTCCGATGACATCAGTTGATGACGCTTCATCTGCTGGTTTTCTTAAAGGGACATGAAATATTTATTTTTGACAGATGATTTGACAGTGTTTGACAGCATTGAGGTGCTGTCAAACACTGACAATCACTGTACAAAGGTGAGCACTTGCACCCAGGCTCTCCAGTGACTCTCTCCTTAGGATGAAACAGATGGCAGCTTCAGGTGAGGGTACAGAAGCGATTTGTCACTTCACCCAATGAGGTGAGGCCACACAAACAATTCAAAGCTTGTCACCTACAGAAAAATCTAAACACATTAAAAATGACTTTCCCAACATTTCCTTACCTCTGATACTCACCAGTGTCCCATTGCATCCTTCACACCACTTCTGCAGCTGTCATCCAAACACCAACATAACAACAAACCCACATCACGCCTCACTTACCCTGGCGGGGTTCCCCGACATTGGGAGACCCGCAGCAGAAGTCGCAAAATGGGAAAAAGCCTGTTAACTACCTGTTAACAAGCAGTTAAGTGGCTATAATCCTCTTCCCGCCGCTAGGAGTCGGGTCCCTGCACAAATCGGGGACCCGACTCCCAGGAAGATTGGTTGGAGGCGGGTTGGGAGCGGGTTCGGGACCCACTCTCATTCTTTTTGATTTTCCCGGCAGTCCCGCCTCCAACCCCGCCTGCTCAGGGCTGGTAAAATCCAGTCCATGCCTCTATTCATGAAGCGGAGATGCCGGTGTTGGACTGGGGTGGACAAAATTGAGAGGTCGCACAACACCAGGTTATAGTCCAACAGTTTTATTTTAAATCACAAGCTTTCGGAGTTAAAACTGTTTTAACTCCGAAAGCTTGTGATTTAAAATAAAACTGTTGGACTATAACCTGGTGTTGTGCGACCTCTCAATTCTATTCATGAAGCCCAGGATTCCGTAAGCCTTTTTAACTGCTTTCTCAACCTGCCCTGCCACCTTCAACGATTTGGTTGCTTATCTCTGAATACCCTTGCCTAACAAAAATTTTTCAATCTCAGCCTCAACAGATTTTTGGGGGAGAGCGTTCCAGATTTCCATTACCCTTTGTGTGAAGAAGTGCTTCCTGACATCATCACTGAATGGCCGAGCTCTAATTTTAAGGCTATGCCCCCTTGTTTTGGACTTCTGCACCAGAGGTAATAGTGTCTCTCTCTCTACCCTATCAACTCTTTAATCATCTTAAACACCTCAATTAGATCACCCCTTAATCTTCTATAGTTGGGTGGTTCGGCACACTCTCCCGGAGAAGTTTTGTATTATTTTGTCACTGGCCCTGTTTCAGTCTTGACCCTTTATCCTGGGCCAGGGCAAAGATATTGGTGCAACATCCGGAAGTTCTGGAATAAAATATAACTTTAGTTTTATATTCTTAACCCTTCGCTTGTGGCTTCTTCAGGTGATGCCATCTTCAATAACAAATATGGCCAGAAATCCCGCATCTTCACCTCAGGCTAAAAACACAAGACCCTGGAGTCCCGTCAGAATGCGAGCATCTACAGACCAGCTTTCTGCTCTGGACGATTTTTTAACTGTTAACAAATCTCATTCTTTTAAATGTGTTTATCCAGCTAATCCCAGCCCTTCATTACTTGCATTCCTCTTTCTGTCTTTACTGCTCCTTCTACTTTCTATTAATTTTCCTATTCTAAGTCATTAATAAACACTCCGCTATTTAGGGAATTATGGACCAATTAGCCGAACATCTGTTGTCGGGAAATTACTAGAGTCTATAATTAAGGATCGGGTGACTGAACACCTCAAAAACTTTCAGTTGATCAGAGAGAGCCAGCATGGATTTGTGAAAGGTAGGTCATGGTCCAGGTACATAGATCATTAAAATGTCATGAACAGGTAGAGAAAATAATCAAAAAGGCTAATGGAATGCTGGCCTTTATATCTAGAGGACTAGAATACAAGGGGGTAGAAGTTATGCTGCAGCTTCACAAAACCCTGGTTAGACCACACCTGGAGCACTGTGAGCAGTTCTGGGCACCACACCTTAGGAAGGATATATTGGCCTTGGAGGGAGTGCAGCGTAGGTTTACCAGAATGATACCCGGACTCCAAGCGTTAAATTACGAGGAGAGATTACACAAACTAGGGGTTGTATTCCCTAGAATTTAGAAGGTTAAGGGGTGATTTGATCAAAGTTTTCAAGATATTAAGGGGAACAGATAGGGTAGAGAGAGAGAAACTATTTCCGCTGGTTGGGGAGTCTAGGACTAGGGGGGCATAGTCTAAAAATTAGAGCCAGACCTTTCAGGAGTGAAATTAGGAAACACTTCTACACACAAAGGGTGGTAGAATTTTGGAACTCTCTTCCGCAAACAGCAATTGATGCTAGAGCAATTGTTAATTTTAAATCTGAGATTGATAGCTTTCTGTTAACCAAAGGTATTGAGGGATATGGGCCAAAGGCGGGTATATGGAGTTAGATCGCAGAACAGCCATGATCTCATGGAATAGGTAGGTCAGTGGCAACTTGGATAAGGAATTGGCTTAAGGACAGAAAACTGCAAATTGTGGTAAATGGCTGTTTTTCAGACTGGAGGATGGTAGACAGTGGTGTTCCCCAAGGGTCAGTGCTGGGCCACTGTATTTTTTGATATATATAAATGACCTGGATATTGGAGTACAGAGTAGAATTTCTAAATTTGCCGATGGGGGTGAGGCAAACAGTGAGGATGATACCAATCGACTGCAACAGGACATAGAAAGGCTGGCAGAATGGGCAGACAAGTGGCAGATGGAATTTAATACAGAGAAGTGTGAGGTGATGCATTTTGGCAGAGGGAACAGGGAGAGGCAATATACACTTAATGGCACAGTTTTAAAGAGTGTGCAGGGACAGAGGGACCTGGGAGTTAATATGCATAGGTCCCTGAAGGTGGCAGGACATATTGAGAGAGTGGTTAACAAAGCATATGTGATCTTGGGCTTCATAAATAGAGGTATTGAGTACAAAAGTAGAGAAATTATGCTGAAACTTTATAAAGCGCTAGTTAGGCCACAACTGGAGTATTGCGTCCAGTTCTGGTCACCACACTTTAGGAAGGATGTGAAGGCCCTTGAGAGGGTGCAGAGGAGATTTACCAGAATGGTTCCGGGATGGGGGATCTTAGCTACAAGGACAGATTGGAGAAGCTGGATTTGTTTTCATTAGAGCAAAGGAGGTTGAGGGGTGATTTGATAGAGGTGTACAAGATTATGACGGGTTTGGATAGGCTAGACGGGGAAAGGCTGTTCCCACTAGTTGATGGTAAAAGGACAAGGGGACACAGATTTAAGATTTTAAGCAAGAGATACAGGGGGGGGGGGCGTGAGGAAAAACTTTATTTCGCAGCGAGTGGTGATGACCTGGAACTCGCTGCCGACGGAAGTGGTGGAAGCAGAGACACTCAATGTTTTCAAGGGGAGACTGGATAGGCACTTGAGGGAAATAAACTTGCAGGGCTAACTCATCCACTGTGTCTATTACAGAGAAACTGATCCCCTGTGTATATTACAGAGTAACTGATCCCCTGTGTATATTACAGGGTAACTGATTCCCCTGTGTATATTACAGAGTAACTGATTCCCTTGTGTATATTACAGAGTAATTGACTCCCTGTGCATATTACAGAGTAACTGACTGCCTGTGTATATTACAGAGTAACTGATCCCCTGTGTATATTACAGACCAACTGACCCCCCTGTATATATTACAGAGTAACTGACCCCCTGTTTATATTACAGAGTAACTGATCCCCTGTGACTATTACAGAGTAACTGACCCCCTTTGTATATTACAGCGAAACTGACCTCCTGTGTCTATTACAGAGTAACTGATCCACTGTGTATATTACAGAGTAACTGATCCCTTGAGTCTTTTAGAGAGTAACTGACCCCCTGTGTATATTACAGAGTAACTGATCCCTGTGTATATTACAGAGTAACTCATCCCGTGTGTCTATTACAGAGTAACTGACCCCCTGTGTATATTACACAGTAACTGACCCCCTGTGTATATTACACAGTAACTGATCCCCTGAGTCTATTACAGAGTAACTCATCCCCTGTGTCTGTTATAGGGTAACTGACCCCCTGTGTACATTACAGAGTAACTGATCCCTTGAGTCTTTTAGAGAGTAACTGACCCCCTGTGTATATTACAGAGTAACTGATCCCTGTGTATATTACAGAGTAACTCATCCCGTGTGTCTATTACAGAGTAACTGACCCCCGTGTATATTACAGATTAACTGACCCCTGTGTGTATTACAGAGTAACTGACCCCTGTGTATATTACAGAGTAACTGACCCCCTGTGTATATTACAGGGTAACTCATCCACTGTGTATATTACAGAGTAACTGATCCCCTGTATATATTACAGAGTAACTGACCCCCTGTGCATATTACAGAGTAACTGACCGCCTGTGTATATTACAGAGTAACTGATCCCCTGTGTATATTACAGACCAACTGACCACCTGTGTATATTACAGACTAACTGACTGCCTGTGTATATTACAGAGTAACTGATCCCCTGTGTATATTACAGAGTAACTGATCCCCTCTGTATATTACAGAATAACTGGTCCCCTGTGTATATTACAGAGTAGCTGATCCCCTGTGTATATTACAGAATAACTGGTCCCCTGTGTATATTACAGAGTAGCTGATCCCCTGTGTATATTACAGAGTAACTGATCCCCTGTGTATATTACAGAGTAACTGATCCCCTGTGTATATTACAGACCAACTGACCACCTGTGTATATTACAGAGTAACTGATCCCCTGTGTATATTACAGAGTAACTGATCCCCTGTGTATATTACAGAATAACTGGTCCCCTGTGTATATTACAGAGTAACTGATCCCCGTGTATATTACAGAATAACTGGTCCCCTGTGTATATTACAGAGTAGCTGATCCCCTGTGTATATTACAGAGTAACTGACCCCCTGTGACTATTACAGAGTAACTGACCTCCTTTGTATATTACAGAGTAACTGATCCCCTGTGTATATTACAGAGTAACTGATCCCCTGAGTCTATTACAGAGTAACTGATCCCATGTGTATTACAGAGTAACTCATCCCCTGTGTCTGTTATAGAGTAACTGATCCCCTGTGTATATTACAGAGTAACTGACCCCTGTGTATATTACAGAGTAACTGACCCCTGTGTATATTACAGAGTAACTTACCCCTGTTTATATTACAGAATAACTGGTCCCCTGTGTACATTACAGAGTAACTGATCCCTTGAGTCTCTTAGAGAGTAACTGACCCCCTGTGTATATTACAGAGTAACTGACCCCCTGTGTATATTACAGAGTAACTGATCCCCTGTGTATATTACAGAGTAACTGACCCCTGTGTATATTACAGAGTAACTGATCCCCTGTGTATATTACAGAGTAACTGATCCCCTGTGTATATTACAGAGTAACTGATCCCCTGTGTATATTACAGAGTAACTGATCCCCTGTGTATATTACAAGTAACTGATCCCCTGCGTATATTACAGAGTAACTGATCCCCTGTGTGTATTACAGAGTAACTGATCCCCTGTGTATATTACAGAGTAACTGATCCCCTGTGTGTATTACAGAGTAACTGATCCCCTGTATATATTACAGAGTAACTGATCCCCTGTGTATATTACAAGTAACTGACCTCCTGTGTATATTAGAGTGAATGATCCCCTGTGTATATTACAGAGTATGAACCCCTGTGTGTATTACAGAGTAACTGACCCCCTGTGTGTATTACAGAGTAACTGACCTCCTGTGTATATTACAGAGTAACTGACCTCCTGTGTGTATTACCGAATAACTGATCCCCTGTGTGTATTACAGAGTAACTGATCCTCTGTGTGTATTACAGAGTATGAACCCCTGTGTGTATTACAGAGTAACTGATCCCCTGTGTATATTACAGAGTAACTGACCCCTGTGTAAATTACAGAGTAAATGACCCCCTGTGTATATTACTGAGTAACTGATCCCCTGTGTATATTACAGAGTAGCTGATCCCCTGCGTATATTACAGAGTAGCTGATCCCCTGTGTATATTACAGAGTAACTGACCCCCTGTGTATATTACAGAGTAACTGATCCCCTGTGTATATTACAGAGTAACTGATCCCCTGTGTATATTACAGAGTAACTGATCCCCTGAGTCTATTACAGAGTAACTGATCCCCGTGTGTATTACAGAGTAACTGATCCCCTGTGTCTGTTATAGAGTAACTGATCCCCTGTGTGTATTACAGAGTAACTCATCCCCTGTGTCTGTTACAGATTAACTGACCCCTGTGTATATTACAGAGTAACTGACCCCTGTGTATATTACAGAGTAACTGACCCCTGTGTATATTACAGAGTAACTTACCCCTGTTTATATTACAGAGTAACTGATCCCCGTGTGTATTACAGAGTAACTCATCCCCTGTGTCTATTACAGATTAACTGACCCCTGTGTATATTACAGAGTAACTGACCCCTGTGTATATTACAGAGTAACTGATCCCCGTGTGTATTACAGAGTAACTCATCCCCTGTGTCTGTTATAGAGTAACTGATCCCCTGTGTACATTACAGAGTAACTGATCCCTTGAGTCTCTTAGAGAGTAACTGGCCCCCTGTGTATATTACAGAGTAACTGATCCCCGTGTATATTACAGAGTAACTCATCCCCTGTGTCTATTACAGATTAACTGACCCCTGTGTATATTACAGAGTAACTGACTGCCTCTGTATATTACAGAGTAACTGATCCCCTGTGTGTATTGCAGAGTAACTGACCCCCTGTGCATATTACAGAGTAACTGATCCCCTGTGCATATTACAGAGTAACTGATCCCCTGTGTATATTACAAGTAACTGATCCCCTGTGTATATTACAGAGTAACTGACTGCCTGTATATATTACAGAGTAACTGACCTCCTGTGTATATTAGAGTAACTGATCCCCTGTGTATATTACAGAGTAACTGATCCCCTGTGTATATTACAGAGTAACTGATCCCTTGAGTCTCTTAGAGAATAACTGATCCCCCTGTTTATATTACAGAGTAACTGATCCCTTGAGTCTCTTAGAGAGTAACTGGCCCCCTGTGTATATTACAGAGTAACTGATCCCTTGAGTCTCTTAGAGAGTAACTGGCCCCCTGTTTATATTACAGAGTAACTGATCCCCGTGTGTATTACAGAGTAACTCATCCCCTGTGTCTGTTATAGAGTAACTGACCCCCTGTGTACATTACAGAGTAACTGATCCCTTGAGTCTCTTAGAGAGTAACTGGCCCCCTGTGTATATTACAGAGTAACTGATCCCCGTGTATATTACAGAGTAACTCATCCCCTGTGTCTATTACAGATTAACTGACCCCTGTGTATATTACAGAGTAACTGACCCCTGTTTATATTACAGAGTAACTGATCCCCGTGTGTATTACAGAGTAACTCATCCCCTGTGTCTGTTATAGAGTAACTGACCCCCTGTGTACATTACAGAGTAACTGATCCCTTGAGTCTCTTAGAGAGTAACTGATCCCCTGTGTGTATTGCAGAGTAACTGACCCCCTGTGCATATTACAAGTAATTGATCCCCTGTGTATATTACAGAGTAACTGACTGCCTCTGTATATTACAGAGTAACTGATCCCCTGTGTGTATTGCAGAGTAACTGACCCCCTGTGCATATTACAGAGTAACTGATCCCCTGTGCATATTACAGAGTAACTGATCCCCTGTGTATATTACAAGTAACTGATCCCCTGTGTATATTACAGAGTAACTGACTGCCTGTATATATTACAGAGTAACTGACCTCCTGTGTATATTAGAGTAACTGATCCCCTGTGTATATTACAGAGTAACTGATCCCCTGTGTATATTACAGAGTAACTGACTGCCTCTGTATATTACAGAGTAACTGATCCCCTGTGTGTATTGCAGAGTAACTGACCCCCTGTGCATATTACAGAGTAACTGATCCCCTGTGCATATTACAGAGTAACTGATCCCCTGTGTATATTACAAGTAACTGATCCCCTGTGTATATTACAGAGTAACTGACTGCCTGTATATATTACAGAGTAACTAACCTCCTGTGTATATTAGAGTAACTGATCCCCTGTGTATATTACAGAGTAACTGATCCCCTGTGTATATTACAGAGTAACTGATCCCCTGTGTATATTACAGAGTAACTGACTGCCTGTATATATTACAGAGTAACTGACCTCCTGTGTATATTAGAGTAACTGATCCCCTGTGTATATTACAGAGTAACTGATCCCCTGTGTATATTACAGAGTAACTGACCCCTGTGTATATTACAAGTAACTGATCCCCTGTGTATATTACAGAGTAACTGATCCCCTGTGTATATTACACAGTAACTGATCCCCTGCGTATATTACAGAGTAACTGATCCCCTGTGTATATTACAGAGTAACTGACTGCCTGTATATATTACAGAGTAACTGACCTCCTGTGTATATTAGAGTGACTGATCCCCTGTGTATATTACAGAGTATGAACCCCTGTGTGTATTACAGAGTAACTGATACCCTGTGTGTATTACAGAGTAACTGACCTCCTGTGTATATTACAAGTAACTGATCCCCTGTGTATATTACAGAGTAACTGACTGCCTGTATATATTACAGAGTAACTGACCTCCTGTGTATATTAGAGTAACTGATCCCCTGTGTATATTACAGAGTAACTGATCCCCTGTGTATATTACAGAGTAACTGATCCCCTGTGTATATTACAAGTAACTGATCCCCTGTGTATATTACAGAGTAACTGACTGCCTGTATATATTACAAGTAACCGATCCCCTGTGTATATTACAGAGTAACTTACCCCTGTGTATATTACAGAGTAACTGATCCCCTGTGTATATTACAGAGTAACTTACCCCTGTGTATATTACAGAGTAACTGATCCTCTGTGTGTATTACCGAATAACTGATCCCCTGTGTGTATTACAGAGTAACTGTCCCCTGTGTATATTACAAGTAACTGATCCCCTGCGTATATTACAGAGTAACTGATCCCCTGTGTATATTACAGAGTAACTGACTGCCTGTATATATTACAAGTAACCGATCCCCTGTGTATATTACAGAGTAACTTACCCCTGTGTATATTACAGAGTAACTGATCCCCTGTGTATATTACAGTGGTCATGATGCGGAGATGCCGGTGTTGGACTGGGGTGGACAAAATTGAGAGGTCGCACAACAGTGTACATAAGAACATAAGAAACAGGAGCAGGAGTCGGCCATTCGGCCGTTCGAGCCTGCTCCGCCATTCAATGAGTTCATGGCTGATCTTCTGCCTCAACTCCATTCACCGGCCCTATCGCCATATCCCTTGATGCCCTTACTAGTCAGAAATCTATCGACTTCTGTTTTGAATATACCCAATGACTGAGCCTCCACAGCCCTCTGGGGTCGAGAATTCCAAAGATTCACCACCCTCTGTGTGAAGAAATTTCTTCTCATCTCAGTCCTGAATGGCCTACCCTTTATCCTGAGGCTGTGGCCCCTGGTTCTAGACTCCCCAGCCAAGGAAAACATTCTCCCAGCATCCAACCTATCAAGCCCTGTAATAATTTTGTATGCTTCAATGAGATCCCCTCTCATTCTTCTGAATTCAAGAGAATACAGGCCTAGTTTACTCAATCTCTTCTCATACGACAGTCCCGCCATCCCAGGAATCAATCTCGTGAACCTTCGTTGCACTCCCTCTATGGCAAGTATATCCTTCCTTAGGTAAGGAGACCAAAATTGTACACAGTACTCCAGGTGTGGTCTCACCAAGGCCCTATATAATTGGAGTAAGACTTCTTTACTCCTGTACTCAAATCCTCTTGTAATGAAGGCCAGCATACCATTTGCCTTCCTAATGGCTTGCTGCACCTGCACATTCACTTTCGTGACTCATGTACAAGGACACCCAGGTCCCTTTGAGCATCTGCATTCCCTAATCTTTCACCATTTAGGAAATACTCTGCCTTTCTGTTTTTTCTACCAAAGTGGATAACTTCACATTTATCCACATTATAATCCATCTGCCATGTTCTCGCCCACTCACTGAGCCTGTCGAGATCCCCTTGAAGCCTCTTCACATCCTCTTCACAACTGACACTGCCACCTAGCTTTGTATCATCAGCAAATTTGGAAATGTTACATTTAGTCCCCTCATCCAAATCATTGATATAGATTGTGAATAGCTGGGGCCCAAGCACCGATCCTTGCGGTACCCCACTAGTCACAGCCTGCCATCCTGAAAAAGACCCGTTTATCCCTACTCTTTGTTTTCTGTCTGTTAACCAATTCTCAATCCATGCTAGTATATTACCCCCAATTCCATGTGCCCTAATTTTGTTCACCAACCTCTTGTGTGGGACCTTATCGAAGACCTTCTGAAAATCCAGATACACCACATCTACCGGTTCCCCTTTGTCTACTCCACTAGTTACATCCTCAAAGAACTCCAATAGGTTTGTCAAACAGGACTTCCCTTTCATAAATCCATGTTGACTCTGCCCAATATTACTATTAGTTTCTAAGTGCCCAGTTATTGCATCCTTTATAATAGATTCCAGCATTTTCCCAATTACTGATGTGAGGCTAACAGGTCTGTAGTTCCCCGTTTTCTCTCTCCCTCCTTTCTTAAATAGCAGGGTTAGATTTGCTATCCTCCAATCTGCAGGAACTGTTCCAGAATCTATAGAATTTTGGAAGATGACAACCAATGCGTCCACTATTCCAATGGCCACTGTAACCGGTTTTTGCGGTGGCCAATATCCTATGGGCCCTGCCGCAATTGCCAATTATTGTAAGTGGTTTCGCCCCGCCCGTAGCGAGCACGCAAACCCCCTTACTACAAGTTCTGGACGATAGGGATTACTGAGGACAGATTGGAACACGGACAGTGTTTTCGGGCTCACCCGTACAGTGTTTATTGAGGTTGACAAAAACCACTCCACTCGCATACAGTACGAGCGGTGTGAACACAACAGTACAGTTTAAAACAGTACAACCCTGACTTGTCCAACAAGCCCCTGCCGTGCTGACTTACCACGGCCTAAAAACACCCTCCCGTGAACTAAACTATCACAGGACCCTTCCAACACTAAACCCCCTCTGGTTTGGTAGGAACATACAGGCACCCCCTCACACAGCTAAGTGATCTTGTGGGTGTGCAGGCTTGGCAATGCTCACCTAGATTGCACTTGATCTTGCTTGTAGCTTCCTCCTGTACGTCTTGGCTACCTGGTTCCGTACCGGCCTTGCCTGAGTCGAAGTCCGTCTTGGTTGGAAGAGCAAGGCTCAGCTCCTCTTGACATTCCGTTGTGGGGAGGGCAGGAGAGAGAGAGAGAGCTATCCAAACTGCTCTCTGATATACTCCCCCAATACACAGACCGCTGTCTGTGGTTTTAATGGACACATTGCCTCAGGGAAATGGTTTCCAGGCCTTCTCCCAGGTTTGGATGGTTTAGATCTCGTTTCGATCTCCCAGCTGATTAACTTAACGAGCGCATCTTCTCCAGAAACAATGAGTCGCCAGCCTCGTTATTCCTGACTTGGGAGTGAGCCTCGCGGGCCATTGTTCCCAAGGACAGTCTGTTACCATACGAATGCAACCTGGTTACGTCAGCCACCTTCAGCTTGAGTGGTTTTCCACAGCTTCCCCCCCAAACAGCCTGTCCAGTTTTTAATAAGGGTATATGTTCATAATCTAAAAATCCATGGAGTCTGCGCCGACTGCTACACCACCTCTTTCAAAACCCTAGGATGTAGGTCATCCAGTCCTTGGGATTTATTGACTTGTAGTCCCATTAATTTTGCTAGTACTGTTTTGTTACTAATAATAATTTCTTTAAGTTCCTCATTCTCGCCACACCCTTGGCTTTCTCGTATTTCTGGGAGGTTTTTTGTGTCTTCCTCCGTGAAGACAGAAACAAAGTATTTATTTAATTTCTCGGCCATTTCCTCATTCTCCATTATAAATTCTCCCGTCTCTGACTGTAAAGGACCTACATTTACCTTCGCCAGTCTTTTCCTTTTCACATACCTATAGACGCTTTTACAATCCGTTTTTATATTTTTCGGTAGTTTGTGCTTATATTCCATTTTCCCTTTATCAATTTCTTGGTCCCCCTTTGCTGATTTCTAAAAAGATCCCAATCCTCAGGCTGACTGCTTTTTCTGGCAACTTTATAAGCTTCCTCCTTTGATTTAATACTAGCTTTAATTTCTTTTGTTAGCCATGGTTGGATCACTTTTCCTTTTGGGTTTTTATGCCCTAGAGGAATATATGTTTGTTGCAAATTATGCATTATTTCCTTGAATGTTCGCCATTGTATGTCCACCTTCATACCTTTTAGTGTAGTCTCCCAATCTACCATGGCCAACTTGTCTCTCATACCCTTGTAGTTTCCTTTGTTTAGATTGAAGACCTTAGTTTCAGATTGGACTACATCACTCTCAAACTTAATATAAAATTCAATCATATTATGGTCACTTGTCCCTAAAGGCCCCTTTACCACAAGATTATTGATTAGCCCTTTCTCATTACACAGTACCAGATCCAGAATAGCCTGTTCCCTGGTTGGTTCCACCACATACTGATCCAGGAAACCATCTCGCATGCATTCCAAGAATTCGTCCTCCACACCATTAGTGGTAATTTGATTTGCCCAGTCAATATGTAAATTAAAGTCCCCCATGATTACCGTATTGCCCTTGTTACATGCACTTCTAATCGCTTGATTGATACTGTGCCCTACATTACCACTACTGTTTGGTGGCCTATACACAACTCCCACCAATGTTTTCCGCCCTTTGCTGTTTCTTAGCTCCACCCAAACTGATTCCAGTTCTACATCACGATCTGCCAAGCCAAGATCTTTTATCTCTACCGTACCGATCTCATCCCTTATTAACAGTGCTACACCACCTCCTTTTCCTTTTTGTCTGTCCTTCCTAAATGTTGAATACCCTGGAACATTCAGTTCCCAGCTTTGGTTACCCTGCAACCATGTCTCTGTAATGGCAATTACATCATACCCATTTACTTCTATTAGTGCCATTAATTCATCCACCTTGTTGCGAATGCTACGTGCATTTAGATAAAGTGCCTTCAACTTTGTCTGTTTAATATTTTTCTGCACGTTGACCCTCTTTACTGTTGGCCTTTGTTTCTGCTCCCTACTAGTTTTGCTGACTACTTTTCTAACTTGCACTTCCAGCTTTGTTTCTCTCTGTTCTGGGCCCACACTTAGGTTCCCAGCCCCCTGACAAACTAGTTTAAATCCTTCCCAACAGCACTAGCAAACCCCCCTGCGAGGATATTGATCCTGGTTCTGCCGAGGTGTAACCCGTCCAGCTTGTACAGGTCCCACCTTCCCCAGAATCGGTCCCAATGCCTCAGGAATTTAAATCCCTCCCTCCTACACCATCTCTCCAGCCACGCATTCATCTGGTCTATTCTCCTATTTCTGCTCTCGCTAGCACGTGGCACTGGGAGTAATCCTGAGATTGCTACCTTTGAGGTCCTGCTGTTTAATTTATTTCCTAGCTCCCTATATTCTGCTTGCAGGACCTCGTCCCTCTTTCTACCTATGTCGTTGGTATCGATATGGACCACGACCTCTGGCTGTTCACCCTCCCCCTTCAGAATGTCCTGCAGCCGCTCAGTGACATCCTTGACCCTGGCACCAGGGAGGCAACATACCATCCTGGAGTCACGTCTGCGGCCACAGAAATGTCTATCTGTTCCCCTTACGATAGAATCCCCTATCACTATTGCTCTCCCACTCTTTTTCCTCCCCTCCTGTGCAGCTGAGCCACTCGTAGTGCCACGGACTTGGCTCTTGCTGCATTCCCCTGAGAAACCATCTCCCCCAGCAGTATCCAAAACAGAAAATCTGTTGGAGAGGGAGATGGACCCAGGGGACTCCTGCACTACCTTCCTAGTTCTTTTACTCTGTCTGGCGGTGACCCATTCCCTTTCTGCCTGTGCACTCTTTATCTGCAGTGTGACCACCTCGTTAACCGTGCTATCCACGAAGATCTCAGCCTCGTGGATGCTCCACAGTGACTCCAGCCGCAGCTCCAGAGTAACTGACCCCCTGTGTATATTACAGAGTAACTGACCCCCGTGTATATTACAGAGTAACTGACCCCCGTGTATATTACAGAGTAACTAATCCCCTGTGTATATTACAGAGTAACTAACCCCCTGTGTATATTACAGAGTAACTGCTTCCTCTGTATATTAGAGTAACTGACCCCCTGTGTATATTACAGAGTAACTGACCCCCATGTATATTACAGAGTAACTGATCCCCTGTGTATATTACAGAGTAACTGATTCCTGTGTGTATTACAGAGTAACTGATTCCTGTGTGTATTACAGAGTAACTGATCCCCTGTGTATATGACGAGTAATCACTGCCCTTGTATAACATATATATGGAGAGTCCAGTTCGGGATGAGCTGAGTTATTACAGTGTCAGCTGTGGCTCAGTGGGTAGCACACTCGCCTCTGAGCCAGAAGGTTGTGGGTTCACAGTCCCACTCCAGGGACTTGAGCACTTAAATTTAGGCTGACGCTCCAGTGCAGTGCTGAGGGAGTGCCGCTCTGTCAGAGGTGCCGTCTTTCGGATGAGACGTTAAACCGAGGCCCCGTCTGCTCTCTCAGGTGGACGTAAAAGATCCCACGGCACCATTTCGAAGAAGAGCAGGGGAGTTCTCCCCGGTGTCCTGGGGCCAATATTTATCCCTCAACCAACATAACAAAAACAGATTATTTGGTCATTATCACATTGCTGTTTGTGGGAGCTTGCTGCCGTGTTTCCCACATTACAACAGTGGCTCCACTTCAATAAGTACTTCATTGGCTGTAAAGCGCTTTGAGACGTCCTGTGGTCGTGAAAGGCGCTATAGAAATGTAAGTCTTTCTTTCTTTCTATGAAAATGCCGTCTTTGCAGGTTCTGATCTCTGACCGATCGAGTGGTTTAACCAGCTGCGATACTGACTATTTGTGTCTTTCTTCGCCTGCCAGCTCGCAACATCCCAAGGACGGGCAGGAGTGGTGCCATAAAACACGGAAAATGAAGAGTTTAAAGGCGAAATTCAAGAAAAACGAGGTGAGCATGTTCACCACCTCAGCTCACCGGCTGTCGAGACTGAAGCTGCCTTTCATAGATACATAGATAGATACATAGAAGATAGGAGCAGGAGTAGGCCATCCGGCCCTTCGAGCCTGCTCCGCCATTTAATGAGATCATGGCTGATCCTCCAATTCAGTATCCCGTCCCCGCCTTCTCTCCGTAACCCTTAACCCCTTTTGCCTGTAGAAATACATCTAATTCCCTCTTAAATATATTTAATGAGCTGGCGTACACTGCCCTCTGTGGCAATGAGTTCCACAGGTTCACCACCCTCTGAGTGAAGAAATTCCCCCTCATTTCTGTCCTAAATGGTTTAGCCCTTATCCTTAAATTATGTCCTCTAGTTCTGTTCTCACCCGCCAAGGGAAACATTCCTTCTGCATCTAGTCTGTCTAGACCTGTCAGAATTTTATACACTTCTATGAGGTCCCCTCTCAATCTTCTAAACTCCAGTGTGTACATCCCTAAACTACATAGTCTCTCCTCATAGGTCAATCCCGCCATTCCTGGTATCAGCCTGGTGAATCGCCGCTGCACCCCCTCCATGGCAAGAACATCTTTCCTCAGATGAGGCGACCAAAACTGTACACAGTACTCGAGGTGTGGTCTCACCAGTGCCCTGTACAGCTGCAGCAAGGTATCCCTGTTCCTGTATTCCAACCCTTTTGCTATGAAGGCCAGCATACCGTTTGCCTTCTTGATCGCCTGTTGCACCTGCATGCTCGCCTTCAGTGACTGGTGTACAAGAACACCCAGGTCTCTCTGTACTTCCCCCTCTCCCAATTTATTGCCATTTAAATAATAATTTGCCCTCCCGTTCCTGCACCCAAGGTGGATAACTTCGCACTTGTCCACATTATAGTGCATCTGCCATTTATCCGCCCAATCACCCAGTCTGTCCAAATCGCTCTGGAGCTTCCTGGTCTCCTCCTCTGAGCCCACCCCCCCTCCTAGTTTAGTGTCGTCTGCAAATTTGGAAATGCTGCATCCGACTCCCTGATCCAGGTCATTAATGTAAATTGTGAACAGCTGGGGACCCAGGACAGATCCCTGTGGTACCCCACTTGTTACTGCCTGCCATTCAGAAAATGAGCCGTTTATTCCAACTCTCTGTTTTCTATCTGACAGCCAGTTCTCTATCCACGTCAATACTTTCCCCTTTATCCCATGAGCTTCAATTTTCCCTGCTAATCTTTTATGTGGGACCTTATCGAAGGCCTTTTGGAAGTCCAGGTACACCACATCTACTGGCTCTCCCCCATCTATTTTACCAGTTACTCCCTCAAAAAATTCCAATAGATTAGTCAAGCACGATTTACCCTTTGTAAATCCATGTTGACTCTGTCCTATCCTGTCCCCATTTGCTAAGTGCTCCGCTATTTCATCCTTAATGATGGACTCCAGCATTTTGCCCACAACTGATGTAAGGCTTACAGGTCTGTAATTACCTGCTTTTTGCCTACCCCCCTTTTTGAATAGTGGGGTAACGTTAGCTACCCTCCAATCCATGGGCACTGTTCCCGAGTCTAATGAATTCTGAAAAATCATACTTAGTGCATCCGCTATCTCTAGGGCCACCTCCTTCAGCACCCTAGGATGCATGTTACAGCAGGGTTAAATGTGACACGATTTAAATTGCTTCCGTAGAGACTGCAGAGCGAACACAAGCTGGCCTGATGGCACTCGCTCGCTTCGTGCTGTCACCATCCTGCCTTTCTTTGAATAATGAATTTTAAAAGCATGTATTTTGACTTTCTCTCTTCCCCCTCCCTCCCCCCCGCTGGTTTCGTTGAGAATTTCAATTTCCAAATTTTTTTTTTTCACTCCTGCTCCAGTTTTCTCTTGTCATGTCCTGGAGGCACTGACCCATGTTGGTGTGAGGTTCCACAGATACCAGCAGGCTTCGCATTTCTTGCACATGTGTGAGCCTAGGTAGTGGGCATCTGACTGTGAGGGGCATCACTCTGGAGCCTGAGCCTGCTATTATCCTGTGTCCAGGCATACTTTCTTTCACTCGATAGAGAGCGGGAGCAGGAATCTTGCTGAGTCCCCCTTCCCCCTCCCTGGGACCCGCAGGCCAATTGCAGAGGCCCCTCTGTAGCTGCACTGAGCCCAGCCAGCTCCGCACTGACTGGGGATTGACCCTGGGGCCTGGCTTGTATTGTTCAGCTACCTGCCAGGCAGGCAGATTCCCAAACCGGGAGGAGGGGAGGGATGCTCGGATTGAAAGGTGGGATTTAAACCCACAACCTTCTGACTCAGAGGTGAGTGTGCTGCCCACTGAGGCACAGCTGACACACAAGCACTGCCCAAAATGACAGCAAACCTTAGAGGTCCAGAATCGACCAACTGCTACAGTCAGCCTGCCCCAAAGTGCAGCCAACACCAACCGTAAACCCCTCCCCCCTCCATAAACCCCTCCCCTACCATAAACCCCTCCCCTCCATAAACCCCTCCCCCTCCATAAACCCCTCCCCCTCCATAAACCCCTCCCCTCCATAAACCCCTCCCCGCCATAAACCCCTCCCCCTCCATAAACCCCTCCCCTCCATAAACCCCTCCCCCCTCCATAAACCCCTCCCCCTGCCATAAACCCCTCCCCCCTCCATAAACCCCTCCCCCTGCCATAAACCCCTCCCCCTCCATAAACCCCTCCCCCCTCCATAAACCCCTCCCCTTACCATAAACCCCTCCCCCTCCATAAACCCCTCCCCCTCCATAAACCCCTCCCCCTGCCATAAACCCCTCCCCCTCCATAAACCCCTCCCCCACCATAAACCCCTCCCCCTCCATAAACCCCTCCCCCACCATAAACCCCTCCCCCTCCATAAACCCCTCCCCCTACCATAAACCCCTCCATAAACCCCTCCCCCTCCATTAACCCCTCCCCCTCCATTAACCCCTCCCCCTCCATAAACCCCTCCCCCTACCATAAACCCCTCCCCCGCCATAAACCCCTCCCCCTACCATAAACCCCTCCATAAACCCCTCCCCCTCCATAAACCCCTCCCCCTACCATAAACCCCTCCATAAACCCCTCCCCCTCCATAAACCCCGCCCCCTCCATAAACCCCTCCCCCTCCATCAACCCCTCCCCCTCCATAAACCCCTCCCCCTCCATAAACCCCTCCCCTACCATAAACCCCTCCCCCTCCATAAACCCCCCTCCATAAACCCCTCCCCCTCCATAAACCCCTCCCCCTCCATAAACCCCTCCCCCTCCATAAACCCCCTCCCCCCTCCATAAACCCCTCCCCCTCCATAAACCCCTCTCCCTCCATAAACCCCTCCCCCTCCATAAACCCCTCCCCCTCCATAAACCCCTCCCCCTCCATAAACCCCTCCCCCCTCCATAAACCCCTCCCCCTCCATAAACCCCTCCCCCTCCATAAACCCCTCCCCCACACCGGTCTCACAATCCCCTGGGAGAGGCAAACATCATAGGGAAACAAAACCTTCGGCCAATTCAGGAAAAAAATTATGGGAAATTCCTCTCTGATTTCCAAAGTTGTTCGTGCAACTTCCAGAAGACTACAGGAAGCCATATCAATAATTACAGCTCCCCCATATTTACCTTGTACAACGTGAGGTTTTTGGTAACTCTCAGGAACTCATCCTGCTCCCTTTTGAAGGCCTCCAATCATTCCATACTTACCTCACAAATTCCTAATCTATTGCAGAGGTTCGCTGACTCTCTGTGAGGACGACCTCCTCCTGGCATCTAAGCTAACTCTCTGTTTTCCTACGTTGCACTGATGCCTCCCCCCTGCCGCTCAGGCTCGATGCTTAGCCTGGGCCATGTTAGCCTCAGAACCCCCGGGCCAGCAAGGAGAAAATCAGCCAATCATCACTGTTTCCAGGGACTCCTGCAGGCAAGCGCCCTCTGCAGTCAAATAGCTTCCCAATAATCAGGGCGGGCTCGGTTTCCCTCCACAGTGGAATTACTGCCAGAGGTGCCCTAGAATGGCCCTTCAACCTGTCGGTGTTATACTCCTGAGAAGCAGTCCAGTATTGCTCAGGGCAAGTGAACCTTCATTATATACTCACGGCAGAACGGGATCCCAAAGCACAAATGCAAATCTGACAGCCACTGTAATCAAGAGCAATTTCATTTAATCAGTCACCTTGAAGCTGTGGCCCTGGCCCTGGCCCTAGGCCTTTATTCGAGACTGTTTGCTTTGTTGGGCTGAGTCAGATTTATTAAACTGCTGGGAGAGTACAAAGAAAGAAAGTCTTGCATTTATATAGCACCTTTCACATCCTCAGGACGTCCCAAAGCACTTTATAACCGATGAGGTACTTTTTGCATTGTAGTCACTGTTGTAATGTAGGAAACGCGGCAGCCAAATTGCGCACAGCAAGCTCCCACAAACAGCAATGAACTAATGCCAAGATAATCTGCTTTAGCAATGTTGGTTGAGGGATAAATGTTGGGCAGGACAGCAAGGAGAACTCCCCTGCTTTTCTTCCAATAGTGCCATGCAATCATTTACGTCCACTCACGGGACTTCAGTTTAATGTCTTGTCCGAAAGATGGCACCTCGGACAGTGCAGCACTCCCTCAGTACTGCGCTGGAGTGTCAGCCTGGATCATGTGCTGAAGTCTCCAGAGTGGGACTTGAACACTCGACCTTCTGACTCAGAGGCGAGACTGTTACCACCAAGCCAAGGCTGACCCTTAACAGTGACCCTCAGTGTAATATAGGTCAGATGTTGCGTAAAGCTCTCTCTACTCTGTCCCAACAATACACCTTAAAGCCAACACCAGAAGACATTTACATTCCTGAAACCAGTCATTCCTTATTACCTCACCAAGTGAGATTGTGAAAGCTAAAGAGTTCCAAAATATGGACATATGCTAACTAGTGAGTTGAGACAAACCAAACTCATTTTTTGTGCAAATTCATTGCCAATGTAAAGACTGATGTGGACTGGAGCCCACTAGGAACTGGGTAAATAGAAAACCTGCATTTATATCGCGCCTTTCACAAACTGAGGATGTCCCAAAGTGCTTTACATCCAATGAAGTACTTTTTTTGAAGCGTAGTCACTGTTGTAATGTCGGGTAAAGATTTCTCAGACTCGGGACCCTTACAGCCAGCAGCTGGAGAGAGAGCGAGATGGGGAGACCTTGATCCAATCAGCCTGAGTGAGTTCAGCCTGAGGTGAAAGGGCAGTATAACTCGCGCCCTACCTACCCAGTTCAAAGTGGGACTTCGAAGCGGTTTGCTTTGGGGTGGTCCGTATCGGCCAACCTAGAAAACTTGGGAAGACTGGCAAGCAGATTCAAAGGAGCTGACACAGGTCTAACACATCTGCCAGCTTGTAACAATGGGTGCAGTAAGTTTGAATCCCTCGATTAGCCAGTCATGATATTCAGCGATCCCTGCTGAAGATGGGAGTTTGTGGCTGTCAGATGAGGGCAAGGTGACACTCGGTTATGATACCCCAGCAAGAATAGCCAATAAAAACCCACAGGCAAAGAGTTGAGAGCAGATGGAACACAGTAGCCTAGAAATTTGGCAGGATTTTCAGGCACTCAATCAGCCCACTAAGCTCCCAATATGGCGGGAAGTAATTGCACGCACATTTCCGTCTGGAAGTGCGTCGTCCGCCATTTTGGGAAAGGAAAAAATTATTATCATACAGTGCCCACGCCTGAAACAGACATTAGACCCTTTGCATATGCGACCAAATTGCTACCCCACTGTCTCAGTGCTTCAGTGGTCGCACTCTTGTAACTGAGTCAGAAGGTTGTGGGTTCGAGCCCCGTTCCAGAGACTTGAGCACAAAATCTAGGCTAACACTCCAGTGCAGTGCTGAGGGAGCGCTGCACTGTCAGAGGTGCTGTCTTTCGGATGAGACGTTAAACCGAGGCCCCGTCTGCTCTCAGGTGGACGTAAAAGATCCCATGGGCACTCTTTTGAAGAAGAGCAGGGGAGTTCTCCCCGGTGTCCTGGTCTACATCTATCCCTCATTCAACATCACTACTTAAAACAGATTATCTGGTCATTATCACATTGCTGTTTGTGGGAGCTTGCTGTGTGCAAATTGGCTGCCGCATTTCCTACATTACAACAGTGACTACACTTCAACAGTATTTCATTGGCTGTAAAGCGCTTTGGGACATCCTGAGGTTGTGAAAGGTGCTATAGAAATGCAAGTCTTTCTTTCTTTATAGATGCAAAGGCACGGAGATGTTTCGAAAGGAGATGGATGCTCACTTGGGAAGTCTGGGAATTGAGGGATGTAGAACAAAGCAGGGAGTTGGGATTGAAAAGAGGGAACTGCCATAGCAAACAAAATGGCGGAGCAGGCGGGATGGGCCACACGGTCTCCTCCTGTTGCTACGGTTCTACGTTCTGTGGTGCCCGATCAGCAATGTTAGACTGGGGAGTGTACGAAAGACACACACACTCTGGCACAAGTCCTACAAAATAATTGGGAAATAAGTCGGCTGTAACAAAGGGTACAGCGGGTACCAACTCCCACGGTGCAAGAGAGACAAGCTGAATATCAGTACCTGCCATTAACACGGCGCTTCAGCAGACTTGGACATTCCAACTGCGGGTAATGTTCATTTAATTTATTCAGATACAGTAACTCATTAAACTAGTCCCCTTGTCCATATCGTCAGGATTCGCTGTCGAATTAAGAACAGGAACCAACAACAGGAAATCAAAGTTAGTCATAATCTCATAATTGTTATTGTTTTAAAAGAGAAACAGTGGTAGTCACCTTCCAGTACTCCACCCAAGGGCCCATTATTAATGTGTGAGCCTCGGCAGTAAGGGGTAGCAGGCTATTGGACTGTGGGGGCATCGCTGTCGAGCCTAATCCTGCCCTCACCCAAACCAGGAGGATCCCAAGTTTGATTCCTGGCCTGAGTCAGCTCAGCTCAGCTGGGAGAGTACGATTAGATTCAGTTTCCCCAGGCTGGAGAGGGGAAAGATCAGGTAGGCTTCTACTCCTGATACCGATCCCAGGAGCCTGCTGGAAGATGAATGTCGGCAGATGTCAACTGAGGATGGGCTGGGGCTCGGCTGTGATGCCCCACAGGTTCGAATAGCTGACCGATGGTCACCCTCGAGGTTCACAGCCACTAGGGAGGGATGAGCGGCTTCAATGGAACCGAGTCCCATCAGATATCAGCACTTTCAGGACAGGAGGGGAGAAAACCGAAGGAACTGTTGCTGGGAATTTCCTTGGGGAGGGTGATTCTCCCGATCGGCTGCTGTAACTTTAGCGAAAACCCCAGATAAAGGGGGTAAACGAGGCTTCAGCCATTCTTCCGTCAACGTTACGATGGCCGATCGGGAGGAGTCCCTGACCAATTTCTTCGGCAGCACCTCCTAAACCCTCGACCCCTACCACCTAGAAGGACAAGGGCAGCAGGTGCATGGGAACACCACCACCTCCAAGTTCCCTTCCAAGTCACACACCATCCTGACTTGGAAATATATCGCCGTTCCTTCATCGTCGCTGGGTCAAAATCCTGGAACTTCTTCCCTAACAGCACGGTGGGAGCACCTTCACCACACGGACTGCAGTGGTTCAAGAAGGCGGCTCACCACCACCTTCTCAAGGGCAATTAGGAATGGGCAATAAATGCTGGCCTTGCCAGCGACGCCCATATCCCGTGATTGAATAAAAAAACTTGAATTCTCGGCGTTTGTCTTCAAACAGCCTGTTATCAGGAAACAGAGGATCGTGTCCTTTTCTAGGCCGAGCTCTGCCATCGATGGTCGGTAAATCTCATCCTGCTGCTCCTGTGTGACTGCCCATCAGTCATCTACACAAGGATGTGGCTCCCTTACTAGGTGGCTACTTATAAACTGCTCGGAATACTGACTGATGGGTGCGGTCAGTAACCCCTGCTGCCTACCAATGCATTGACCACTGAATTATTTATTGAGCTATCAACTGTCTAATTACACGGGTTTAATGTCCGTGTGAGCTGTGTTTGATTCTATTGAGACTGAGACTTGGGTTACTAACTTGCTGCACACCTATAGTATAATCCAGGAATAGGATAGCATTTACAGGAATGTGTGGTTTGGATTTTTTTAAGGTATATAGAGAGGAAATTTGCACTGTGCATGAGCAGGTCCCCATCCTCCAGTAATACGTGATATGAGGGCCAATTTTCCTCTGCCCTCTTCTGCCTGGGTGCTAGACAGGAGCTGTCCCAGGAACAACTGGATTTCTGGTTCCTGGCCCCTTGGTCCTTGCTCCTTGCTCCCCGGTCACTTGGTCCCTGGCGCCTAGTCCCCAGCTCCAGATCTCTGCTCCCTGCTCCCCAGGCGTGGCCGCTTGGCTCTGGTCCTTGGTCCTCTGTCCCTGGTCACTTGGCCCTTGTTCCTAGTCCCTGGCCCCTGGTCCCTGGCGCCTAGTCCCCAGCTCCAGGTCTCTGCTCCCTGCTCCCCAGGCGTGGCCGCTTGGCTCTGGTCCTTGGTCCTTGTCCACTGCCATCTTCTGGCAAAGCTCAAGTCCCACTGAAACTGGAAAAGGGAAGAGGTATAAAAGTACTGCAGATTAGGACCTGTAACCCACTGCAGAGTTTACCAGACACTGGCACTAACTCGCAACACTGGCCAGTAAGTCACATTAAGATTTGATGGCCGCAGCACCGCTGCTAAAGAGTTTTGAATTAGAGTCGGTCATGCTGTTAAAAGCATAAACCTGACCAGTAATAATCCCCTCTATGAACAACATTGTGGAAGGTTTATAGTGCGGCTCCATGAAGGAGTTACCTGACCATATGGGTAAGTTAACAGCATCTGAGAGTGTGGAATTAGAAAAGGTCATTCACAGTTTAAAGCTCGGGGAGATTTACCTGGCTCTTTACCTGGATCACCTGAGTGAAGCCAATATTGGAAGGTACACCTGTGAAGGAATGTGCCCAGTTTTACCTCACTGGGGTTCCTTTCGAGGCGTGAGCTCCAATCCACCTGATACTTGCTACGCCCGGGCCATCCAGAGTGCCTGGCCACAAACCCAGGTAAATCTCTCCTACCATTTACAATCCACCCTGTCAAGGACACTACCCAGAGGGTCAACTTCAGAGGGATGTGTTTGGGTCTATATTCCCTGATCGCCACAGGGTAATCGAGCGAGCCTATATGTTGCCAAGGTAATTTTAGCACTGCACCTACTCCTGTGTAAGACTGGAGATTTATCGCCCGGTTTGAGGCTAAAGCAGAGGGCTGTCTTCTGAACAGGGCTGCCAACCCTCCAGGATTGCCCTGGAGTCTCCAGGAATTAAAGACTAATCTCCAGGACACTGCCAGCAATCCAGGAGAAATATCATAGGGTTATTAATTAGAAAATGAACTGAGCTGGGAAAAAAGGCTGCTGGAATCACGTCAAAAATCATCCGATTGTGTAACGAAGAGTCTGTTCGCTTTCCAATTGGCCGTGGGGGGCGGGGCCCGCGAGGATGGACGTGTCGAGCGACCAATGGTGGGAGTGTGGGGGCGGGACAGTTGGAGGCAGGAGGTCATGTGATGGAACCTCCAGGGATCTGTCCAGCCAGAGTGGTCCTGCCTACTTGTAGAGCGGTGGTGTATTCCCTCAGGCTCTCCTCCTGGCTGGCTCCCCTGGATCCATGAGCTGTTGCTCGGCCCCGACTCCTCCAGCTCTGCAATATTTACATCGCGACTTCCCCTCCAGCTTCAGTCCAGGCACCCGCTGCTGGTTTAAAATCGGAGCCAGCCCCCAGGATAGACGGTGGGAGAGGGAGAGGGAGATTTCATACCAGTAGCAGGAGCCGGGACTGAGGCGGGAGGTGGAGTGGTTACTTAACACTCGCTGCACAGGAGAAGTGGATAAAGAAATTCTCTAACACCTTTCACATCCTCAGGACATCTCAAAGCACTTCACAGCCAATTATTGAAGTGTAGTCACTGTTGTAATGCAGGAAACGCTCCAGCCAATTTGAACACAGCAAGCTCCCACCAACAGCAATAAGATAATGACCAGATTATCTATTTTAGTGACGTTGGTTGAGGGATAAATACTGGGCCAGGACACTGGGGAGAATTCCCCTGCTCTTCTTCAAAATAGCGTCATGGGATCTTTTATGTGCACCAGAGAGGGCAGACGGGGCCTCGGTTATAACGTCTCATCTGAAAGACGGCACCTCCGACAGTGCAGCACTCCCACAGAACTGCACTGGAGGGTCAGCCTGGATTATGTGCTCAAGTCTCTGGAGTGGGATTTGAACCCATAGACATTCTGACTCAGAGGCGAGAGTGTTATCACTAAGCCAAGGCAGACATTTTAGGTAGGAATACACTGGTTGAAATGTGAAAGAAGAGGGTGTAAAAATGTATTTGTGGACACCAACTAACTTGAAGGTGAGAAGTTTGGTCATTGGAAGGTTTGGAATGTTGACCCTTGTCATATACGATTCTTGGATTTTTTCCCAATTTTGGGTGGAAGTTTGGGGGTCATCTTATACTTGGGTATTTTAGATGGTGGTCTTTGACCTTTGCCCCATGGTGCTGATGTCATCATCATCAAGCTAGTTCTAAAGCAATACAATTCTCCTGTGGTTTCGCCTCCAAGTCACACACCATCCTAACTTGGAAATATATCGCAGATCCTTCATCGTCGCTGGGTCAAAATCCTGCAACTCCCTCCCTAACAGCACTGTGGGAGTACCATCACCACACGGACTGCAATGGTTGAAGAAGGCGGCTCACCACCACCTTCTCAAGGGCAACGAGGGATGGGTAATAAATACTGGCCTTGCCAGCGACAACCCAGATCCCGATAATCAATATTAAAAAAAGCAGGTCCCTTCAGGCACGTTGTGCCAGGTCCCTTTATTTTATTCTCTTTGCTCCCCCACATGATGCTAGGGAAGTTTTGTCAACAGTTGGGTTCACTCCTCTACCTCACCCAAAAGGCTGCCCTTCATGTGTTAGCCAGGAAAGTGAGCAGCAACAAGTTATTTTTGATCACAGGAGAGCATCGAAACCAAGGAAAAACCTCTGCGCCCCCAAAGTCTGCACATGTGTACTTTGCAACAGGGGGCAATGAGGAGCAGGAAAGCTTCTCTGACCTGGAGATGATGAGGCCGATTCTGTTCGTCTGATGCCCACCCTGGCTGAGATTAGCTAACTCAGCATTGGCCTGAACGTGGATCCTTTTGGCTTGGATATAGCTTGTACTGTACCATGTGGTGCCTTTCCGCAGTTAACTATGGCGATCGGGATCCTAACCCCTTGCTCCCTTTGTCATTCTTGCTCCAGTAAGCAGCTCTCACTCACGATGACACCCATAGCCCTGCTGTTACTGATCTCGGTCTCCATTTAATGAGTGTCGTTGACACACGTAGAGTTTGAAAGCTCGACAGTGAGTAAATTCACTACCTCTTCCCCCGTGTCAGGTAACATCACTTAAACTCCACTCAGCACACACAATGCAAATCATTCATCAGCAAGGCCCAGGGACAGATAGTAGTGTAATTGGTTTCTCGATGTCAATGGGACAATGATGACCATGGAAGAATTATATGAATGACTCAATGATCACAATTAACAATTCATTCCCCTCCATTCTAACTGCTGTATGTTCAAGCCACACAGCAGCACGGCCCGCAGTTTATTCAGCAGTTTATTTCACGCCGAGCTGTGCTCACTTTATAATAGTAGAAAGTATAATCGGCTTGGAGTTGCACAGCAACTGGGAACTGTTTCCGACCCACAGAAGAGAAGCAGTGGCTAATAATGTAAGAGATCGATGGAGAGCCCAAAGCTGCTCTTGTTGTTCTGCTGGTGTCTGAGTGCCGCTGGCTGAGGGAGGCTTGCATGCTGGGAGTTGGCGACGAACCCCACAGGGAACGAGATGGATTCGCTGCTCCCAGCGATCCCGATTATTCATTTATTAAAGGTGTCAGCCGGGGCTCAGTGGGTAGCCCTCTCGCCTCTAAGGTCAGAAGGTCACGGGTTCAGAGTCCCACTCCAGAGACTTCAGCACATAATCCAGGCTGACACTCCAGTGCTGCACTGAGGGAGTGCCACACTGTCGGAGGTGCCGTCTTTCGGATGAGACGTTAAACCGAGGCCCCGTCTGCTCTCTCAGGTGGATGTAAAAGATCCCATGGCACTATTTCAAGGAAGAGCAGGGGGAGTTCTCCCCGGTGTCCTGGCCAATATTTATCCCTCAACCTACATCACTAAAACAGATGATCTGGTCATTATCACATTGCTGTTTGTGGGAGCTTGCTGTGCGCAAATTGGCTGCCGTGTTTCCTACATTACAGCAGCGACAACACTTCAAAAATAGTTCATTGGCTGTAAAGCGCTTTGGGGCCTGCTGAGGTTGTGAAAGGCGCTGTAGAACAAGAATAACAACAGCAGGGACAAACAGGGGAGGTGAGCTGTGTCTGTCAGCTGGGAAAGTGCGCAAGCAACTGCTAGTCAACAGGAAGGGAGGTAAAGTGTGGTGAGTGGGCAGTCATTAAAAACTTGCATTAAAAGCACCTTATCACATTCTCAGGACATCCTAAAGCACTCTGCAGCACCAATGGGCTACGATTGTATTGTACTCAACTACAACAACAACAATATGCATTTACATAGCGCTTTTAACACAGTAAAGTGTCCTGAGGCGCTTCACAGGAGGGTTACCAAGTAAGATTAGACACCAAGCCACATAAGGAAGAATTGGGACAGGCGACCGACAGCTTGGTCAGTGGTAAGTTTAAAGGAGCATTTTAAAGGCGGTGAGAGGCAGAGAGCTTTAGGCAGGGAATTCCAGAGATTCGGGCCCAGGCAGCTGAAGGCACGGCCACCAATGGTGGAGTGATGAGAATCAGGGATGAGCAAGAGGGCAGAATTGGAGGAGCGCAGAGATCTCGGGGGGTTGTAGGGCAAGGATGAGAATTTTAAAATCAAGGCGTTGCTGAACTGGGAGCCAGTGTAGGGTCAGCGAGCACAGGGCTGATGGGTGAACAGGTCTTGGTGCGAGTTAGGACACGGGGCAGCAGAGTTTTGGATGAACTCAGATTTACGCAGGGTGGAAGGTGGGAGGCCGACCAGGAGAGCGTTGGAATAGTCGAGTCTGGAGGTAACAAAGGCAGGGATGAGGGTTTCAGCAGTAGACGAGCAGAGACGGCGCTGTTACGGAGGTGCATTTAGGCAGTCTTGGTAATGGAGAGGATATGGGGTTGGAAGCACAGCTCTTTTAAGCTATATAAATGCAAGGCTTTCTTTCTCTACAAAAAGGGAGTATGAAAAGAAACTTGCAAGGAATATCAAAATCAACACAAACATTTTTTACAATTATATTAGGAAAAAAAGGGTGGTCAGGAGCAATGTTGGCCCCGTAAAAACTGAAAGTAGAGATATTATCAATGATAATAAGGAAATGGCGGACATGTTGAATAATTACTTTGCATTAGTATTTACAGTCGAGGAAGAGGAAACTAATATTGAATCAGGGACAGGGACTCACCAAAATTAACGTAAGCAAAGTAACAGTATTGAAGAAAATAATGGCACTAAAGAGTGACAAATCCCCAGGACCAGATGGTTTCCATCCCAGGGTTTTAAAGGAAGTAGGTGAGCACATTGCAGATGCCCTAACTATAATTTTCCAAAGTTCTCTCGATTCAGGAACCCATTCCTTTAGATTGGAAAATTGCGCATGTCACTCCGCTATTTAAGAATGGTGAGAGAGGGAAACCAGGGAATTATAGACCAGTTAGCCTAACATCTGTTGTCAGGAAATTGCAAGAGTCTATAATTAAGGATCGGGTGACTGAACACCTTGAAAATTTTCAGTTGATCACAGAGAGCCAGCATCGATTTGTGAAAGGTAGGTCATGTCTGACAAACCTGATGAAATTTTTTGAAGAGGTGACTAATGTAGTGGACAGGGGAATGTCTATGGATGTTATTTATATGGACTTCCAGAAGGCATTTGATAAAGTCCCACATAAGAGACTGTTAACTAAGGTAGATGCCCACGGAATTGAGGGCAAATTATTGACCTGGTTAGGAAATTGGCTGAGCGGCAGGAGACAGAGAATAGGGAGAATGGGCAGGTACTCTAATTGGCAGGATGTGACTAGTGGTGTCCTGCAGGGATCTGTTTTGGGGCCTCAACTATTCACAGTATTTATTAACGACTTAGATAATGGGATAGAAAGTCACATATCCAAATTTGCCAATGACACAAAGAGAGGTGGCATTGTAAGCAGTGTAGATGGAAGCATAAAATTACAAAGGGATATTGATAGATTAAGTGAATGGGCAAAACTGTGGCAAATGGATTTCAATGTAAACAAATGTGAAGTCATCCACTTTGGACCTAAAAAGGATAGAACAGGGTACTTTCTAAATGGTGAACAGCTAAAAACAGTGGAGGTCCAAAGAGACTTGGGGGTCCAGGTACATAGATCATTAAAATGTCATCAACAGGGTCAGAAAATAATCAAAAAGGCTAATGGAATGCTGGCCTTTATATCTAGAGGACTAGAATACAAGGGGGTAGAAGTTATGCTGCAGCTATACAAAACCCTGGTTAGACCACACCTGGAGCACTGTGAGCAGTTCTGGGCACCACACCTTAGGAAGGATATGTTGGCCTTGGAGGGAGTGCAGCGTAGGTTTACCAGAATGATACCCGGACTTCAGGAGTTAAATTACGAGGAGAGATTACACAAACTAGGGTTATATTCCCTGGAATTTAGAAAATTAAGGTGATTTGATCAAATTTTTCAGGATATTAAGGGGAACTGATAGGGTAGATAGAGAGAAACTATTTCCGCTGGTTGGGGAGTCTAGGACCAGGGGGCATAGTCTAAAAATTAGAGCCAGACCTTTCAGGAGTGAAATTAGGAAACACTTCTACACACAAAGGGTGGTAGAAGTTTGGAACTCTCTTCCGCAAATGGCGATTGATGCCGGGGATCAATTGTTAATTTTAAATCTGAGGGGGAAAAATTCAGTTGGTTGCGCCTCCCGTTAGCGCCTTAAGAGGGCGCTAATGGGGCACAAAGCAACTAGCGCCCAGGCGCGGCGATATTTGCGCCGCTCGCGAAATTAACTAGACATTTTGCGGCGGCGCTAAACACTACTGCCACGCTCTCCTGCGCCGGCAGATCGTGACGTCAATCAAGTGCGCAACGCCCCGGTAGCGCCCCGGAGCGGATATTGAGTGGCGCCCCCTGCCTTACCGCCTGCCGCTAGCAACGACAGGTTGAGGGAACGTTTTGCAGTCAGGAAGGGACTGGGGGAGCGCTATTTAAAGGCGACCGCTTCCTGCCTTTTTTTGTTGGTGACATTTTTGAACCACGCATTCTGAGAGAGAGAGAGAGAGACTTCTGGAGAGATTCAACGCTGTGTGAAGGAGTTTTGGGGACTGAGCAGCACTTTGCAGGTTCATTTTGATTTGCCCTTCCTTGTATCGATTTAGAAGAGACTGTGGGGCTGCACTCTGAGCTCTTTCCCTGGTACTCTCCATTGTTCTTTCCAGCAGATTTGATGTGCAGGTCTCTCCAGGCTGAGATTCAAGGCTGCAATGAGCAGGATGTGGATGGAAAGCAAGATCAACCCTCCCCTTTAAGAACTGGCTGGCGCCATTGTGTCTGTGTTCCATTGCTGACTGACATCACATGAGCTTCGCCAGCGCTCTGAGGTAGCGCCTCGCTCCTCGGCCTTTGCGCCTTAAGACAGGTGTGAAGCGCCTGATTTAGCGCTCCAATCACCTCCAGGGGCGATAGAAGTCAAGTTTGCAGTCGGAGGCGATAATTAGCGCCAGGCGCTAATCTTTGCGCCCGGCTGATAATTGCGCCCCAAACGGGGCGATACTGAATTTTTCCCCCTGAGATTGATAGCTTTCTGTTTACCAAAGTGATATGGGGCAAAGGCGGGTATATGGAGGTAGATCGCAGATCAGCCATGATCTCATTGAATGACGGAACAGGCTCGAGGGGCTGAATGGCCTCCTCCTGTTCCTATGTTCTTATGTTCCTGAGGCATGGATGAGGTTTTCAGCAGCAGATGAGCGGAGATGGGCGATGCTACGGAGGTGCATTTACGCAGTCTTGATCATAGAGAGGATATGGGGTCGGAAGCTGAACTCTTATAAGCTATATAAATGCAAGTCTTTCTATCGAGCCTGCAGCATCAATACAGATCTATAAAGTCAGCCTGAGGCTGCATTTACATTGTAGCTTTTGCTGTGAGGCTGGCAACAACAGAATTAATTCACAGCTTCATAGAGCCTGGCATATGTTGCCTGGCTGTGAACTGAACTGTGAGGGCCAGGTGAGAGCTGTATATGGGCTGACACACAGACTTCACATAAATCTTACATTTCTTGAGAGTGCGGGTGAGAGCTTGAACTCCCAATTCATTCCAAAAACACTGCATAAATTGCGAAGGTGCCAGCAGGTTCAAGGCGTCCCTGTTTAAGCAAGGTCTGACAGCGCGCGCGAGTTTTATCCGAGGGGTGTGGGCCTGATGGTTCTTGCACAGACCCTCCCAGGCTTGCTCTATCTCACTTTTTAAATATAGGAATCACTTTAGCTGTCCGCCAGTCCTCTGGCAGTATTTCCCTTTTCTAATGAATTGTTATATATTTGTAATAGTGCCTCTGCTATCTCTTCCCTAAATTCTTTTAATATGCGTGGATGTAATTCATCCAGACCAGGGCTTTTATCCTCTCTAATTTTGATTAGTTTATGAATGATCTCCCCCTATCTATCTTAAATGTCTTGGTGTATATACATATATGTATATATATATAAAACCACACACATACATACATATGTGTATGTAGACATATACACACCCACACTATATATAGACATATGCACACACAAATACACGCACACATATTTATATATAATATATGTTATATGCATTTTGTATACAACATATTACACATATATTATATATAATATTCATTAACCACACATATATATGTTACTGAGTCGATCAGTTGAGAGCAGCCTGGTGCCCGATACCCAGAGTAAGCAGCAGGCTGTGAGACTGCAGACTGTGCTCTTCATCATCTGCTGACAGCTAACCTGGTGGAGACAGAACCAACAAGGACACTGGGGCTGACGCTTCTTTTTATAGACTCAAGTGGGACAACGCAGATCTTCAGTGGAAAGAATTCACCTTTCAGGAGCTGCGTCTATTTTTAAAGGGATATTAGGAGTGGGGGTGGGGGTGGGGGTGGGGAGGGGGGGGCTAGGGACGTGATAGCCATCCGGAAATGTTGATAATGCGAAGGTCCTGCCAAATTTAATGGCAGAGCCTCATTTGAATTATTTTTCTCCGTTTCACGGCCGGCAGCCAGATTGAGAGGCCTTCGGGCGGGAAGGCCTGCGTTGGCTGCAGCCAGGGAGTGGAGAGGAGGGAGAGGTCGCGAAGGAGGGTAGGGGGGGGGCATGTTGAAGAAATCATGGGTCGGGAAAGATAGTGGGTCAGGGGGCGGGGGAGATCCGGGGGGCGGGGTCGGATCACAGGTCGGGGGGGGGGAGATCGCGGGGGGCGGAGTCGGATCACAGGTCGGGGGGGGGAGATCGCGGGGGGCGGGGTCGGATCACAGGTCGGGGGGGGAGATCCGGGGGGGCGGGGTCGGATCACAGGTCGGGGGGGGGAGATCGCGGGGGGGCGGGGTCGGATCACAGGTCGGGGGGGGGAGATCCGGGGGGCGGGGTCGGATCACAGGTCGGGGGGGGGAGATCGCGGGGGGCGGGGTCAGATCACAGGTCGGGGGGGAGATCGCGGGGGTGGGGTCGGATCACAGGTCGGGGGGAGATCGCGGGGGCGGGGTCGGATCACAGGTCGGGGGGAGATCCGGGGGGGCGGGGGTCGGATCACAGGTCGGGGGGCGAGATCGCGGGGGGCGGGGTCGGATCACAGGTCTGGGGGGATCGCAGGGGGTGGGGTCGGATCACAGGTCGGGGGGGGAGATCGCGGGGGGGGCGGGTCGATCACAGGTCGGGGGAGATCGCGGGGGGCGGGGGCGGATCACAGGTCGGGGGGATCGCAGGGGGTGGGGTCGGTTCACAGGTCGGGGGGGATCGCAGGGGGTGGGGTCGGATCACAGGTCGGGGGGGATCGCAGGGGTGGGGTCGGATCACAGGTCGGGGGGGCGGCGATCCGGGGGGGGGGTGGGTCGGATCACAGGTCGGGGGGGAGATCGCGGGGGGCGGGGTCGGATCACAGGTCGGGGGGGAGATCGCGGGGGGCGGGGTCGGATCACAGGTCGGGGGGGGAGATCGCGGGGGGCGGGGTCGGATCACAGGTCGGGGGGGGAGGGGCTTTGGATCGCGGGGAGGGAGGCCGATCGCGGGGAGGGAAGCAGGTTAGCTTGGTGGGCCGGGGGGAAGGACTCCTGCTCCTCCTGGCCCACAAGCAGTGCTGGAAAGGCACTGACCTGCTGGATCCGGCCTTTCTCACCTCCCTCCAGCTGCCGAGTTACCGGAGCCCTGGGATACCCGGCCCGCAGCCGTTCAATCAAAATGGCGGCTCAAATCTGATTCCCGCAGCCTCATTAACATATTTAAATAACTGCGCCGCCTCTGGAGAGCAGGTTAGTCACCCGCCCGCCCCCAGCCCGACTCCGGTAAAACCGGAAGTTGGAGGCGGGTTGGGGTTGGGTTTCAGATTCTTGGATGTCCAACCCTACATTGAGTCAGTGGAGCAGGGGACACTGCGGAAAGAAATAAAAAATATTTTTAGAAATAGGTGAGTGTGTTCAGTTCTGGGCCTCATGCCTCAGGAAGGATATATTGGCCTTGGAGGGGGTGCAGCGCAGATTCACCAGAACGGTACCGGGACTTAAAAGGTTAATTTATGAGGACAGGTTGCATAAACTTGGCTTGTATTCCCTTGAGTATAGAAGATTAAGGGGTGATCTAATTGATGCGTTTAAGATGATTAAAGGAGTTGATAGGGTAGATAGAGAGAAACTATTTCCTCTGGTGGGGGAGTCCAGAACAAGGGGCCATAACCTTAAAATTAGAGCCAGGCCGTTCAGGGGTGACGTCAGGAAGCACTTCTTCACACAAAGGGCAGTGGAAATCTGGAACTCTCTCCTCCAAAAAACTATTGAGGCTGGAGGTCAACTGAAAATTTCAAAACTGAGATTGATAGGTTTTTGTTAGGCAAGGGTACTAAGGGTTACGGAACCAAGGCGGGTAGATGGAGTTGAGATACAGATCAGCCCTGATCTAGTTAAATGGTGGAACAGGCTCGACGGTCTGAATGGCCTCCTCCTGTTCCTATGTGACATCATAACACAGGTGACACCTGGTTCTTCCCTCTCCAAACAAAAGAAGGAGAAGATAAAAGCAAAATACTGCGGATGCTGGAAATCTGAAATAAAAACAGGAAATGCTGGAAACACTCAGCAGGTCAGGCAGCATCTGTGGAGAGAGAAACAGAGTTAACGTTTCAGGTCAATGACCCTTCGTCAGAACTGGAATGTTACAACAGTGACTCCACTTCAAATGTACTTCATTGGCTGTAAAGTGCTTTGAGACGTACGGTGGTCGTGAAAGGCGCTATATAAAAGCAAGTCTTTCTTTTATTATAAAAGGAGAAGGTTTGAAAAAACACTCTGCTGTGAAGACTGTGCCTCTTTAAATAGCATTGAGTGATCGGCCTCAAGACAATTACCTGTGGAAATGACCAAGCTGAGCGGAGAAAACTGTCACTTCTCTTTTTCGGGAGGTTTTAAGCAAAATCAAAAAAATGGGACAGACTGAATCCAGTGCGACCGGCAGCTGAGAAGCCTGTGGAGCAGTAAACCTATGCCGATGTAGACCGAGTCTCTGGAACCTCTCGCAGTGAACTGTGCGCATCCCCTGCTGTGACACTGGTAACCGTGCTGAGTAGTAAAGAAACAAAGTACTGACTAGCATGGTAAGTGACCTCTTAACTAAGGTGTGGGGCCCTCTGACATTGAACTGAACTCGTTCCAGTGAAGCTGATTGCTTTCAATGGGGGAGAAAGCCCCTTGTAGCGAGAGTAAATGGTTAATTGGTCGGCTAAAGGGTAGGTAGGTCAATAAAAAGCGAAGGTAGCATTTGTCTATCAGTTTTCACTGATGCCGCAGGACTGTACTGAATAAATGAAGCAATCTTAACTATAATTAGCAATTGGTCTTCCCTTGGAGAGGACATTGCTACTTTTTTTTCCATTGTGCTGACATTTTGATTCACAATTAATAAATCAGTGAGCAGCGTGAGGGACGGGGAAGGAACTGAAGACAAGAAACTCCTAGGGGGAGAAATTCAGTATCGCCCCGTTTGGGGCGCAATTATTGGCCGGGCGCAAAGTTTAGCGCCTGGCGCTAATTATCGCCTCCGACTGCAAACTTGGCTTCTATCGCCCCTGGAGGTGATTGGAGCGCTAAATCAGGTGCTTCACACCTCTCTTAAGACACTAACACCGAGGAGCGAGGCGCTAACTCAGAGCGCTGGCGAAGCTCATGTGATGTCAGTCAGCAATGGAACACAGACACACTGGCGCCGGCCAGTTCTTAAAGGGAAGGGTCGATCTTGCTCTCCATCCACACCCTGCTCATTGCAGCCTTGAATCTCGGCCTGGAGAGACCTGTACATCAATTCTGCTGGAAAGAACAATGGAGAGACCCAGGGAAAGAGCTCAGAGTGCAGCCCCCACAGTCTCTTCTAAATCGATACAAGGAAGGTCAAATCAAAATGAACCTGCAAAGTGCTACTCAGTACCCAAAACTCCTTCACACAGTGTTGAATCTCTCCAGAAGTCTCTCTCTCTCTCTCTCAGAATGCGTGGTGCAAATATGTCGCCGACAAAAAAAGTCAGGAAGCAGTCGCCTTTAAATAGCGCTTCCCCAGTCCCTTCCCGACTGCAAAACGCTCCCCTCAACCTGTCGTTGTTAGCGGCAGGCGGAAAGGCAGGGGGCGCCACTCAATATCCGGTCCGGGGCGCTACTGGGGCATTGCACGCTTGACTGACGTCACGCTCTGCGGGCGCAGGAGATCGTGGCGGTAGTGTTTAGCGCCGCCGCAAAATGTCTGGTCAATTTCGCGAGCGGCGCAAACATCTCCGCTGCCGGGCGCTAGTTGCTTTGCGCCCCATTAGCGCCCTCTTAGGGCGCTACCGGGAGGCGCAAATCAACCGAATTTTTCCCCCCTAAAGTTAGAGCAGAATTTCCTTCTCAGAGAGCTGGGGGAGGGGGGCTTGGATCTTGCGGTGATGGGGCAAAGGGCCTGGGTAAGATTCGGAAACAGCTCCTCAAAAATGAATGCCAACGTTTTCCGTCGCTCGCGCACTCCCAAGCATATTTTGCACTCGTCCTAATTTTCTTTAAAAGATATAAGTTGCCGCAGGAGATGCTGTCGTCCTGGGTGAGGAGAGAAGAGTCAAAGCAGCCTGTTTTGTAATGTCAGGTGCTGGGCCATGACACGGGGGTGGGGGTGGTGAAATCCATCTTGGCCGGCAGTGCAGATCAGGTGATAGAGATTCTGCAGCCTGTTGAAGTTAGTGCAAAAGAAACTTGGGCGGGGTCTAAGTTGGGCTACCGATTGGCTATCGCCTGGTTACTAACCTCACTCCCTGGGAGTGAATTGTACCGTCACTTGAAAATTTACCAAGACGTAACAGCATGTTTCTCTGATGATGAGTGTGCCTTGTTATCCACACCATTGCTTTACTTAAAACCAGGTGTCATTCACTCCCACCCCTTTGAAAGGGAATGCTCTTAACAACCGTCACTCCTCTCTCTGCCTCCCCAGCGACAGACTCAGTACCCTGCTGTGTCACGCACTGACTCACAGGCTGACCGGAGAAACAGAGTCAGGAATCCTACCACACTAAGGGGCAGTTACAAAATCATTATTATTTCTAACTAGCAGACTGTTGGTGCCGAAAGGCAACTGTTCTACTGCCAGCATTCAGTCTCCACTCCTTGAACAGCATTCCAGAGAGAGGGAGAGAGAGAGAGATAGAGATACAGAAGCCCCGATTTGAAGCATTCTTGTCTAAGATTTCTTTAATTCTATTATGCTACACAAACGGGTTTAAAGCCAGCTTAACTCACAGAACAAACGTGTCCTAGTTTATTCTAATACAAATGTTTCAGATTTTAATCATTTTGTCCAAGGGAGCGGGAACGCGTCAACCCACTCAATTCAAATACGAACATCCTGCGGGATTTTTTCAAATACAATTAGTTCCTTTTTTCTAATTCAACAGGCAGTTATTTAAGTTAGCTTGGCCATTTTTTAAAGTATTTCTCAGCCTGTCCGGTCCACATGGAGTGTCCATCTGAAGCCTTGAGGGAGAGTTAGATGAGACAACTTCCACTGATGGTCACGTAACATTACATTACAGTTTAGCGCAGTAGTTGCGGCCATTTGTTCCTTTCTACTTCCTCGAGGAGAGAGTTGAGCTCCTGTAGAATCTACATTTTGACATTATTACAGTTTCCTCATTCTTTTACTGTTTAATATATTTTTTTTGCTGTCAGACTGTAAACCACAATCCAGTGAGTGTCGTGTTATTTGCTGTCTTACAAAGACAAGGACGATCAAGCCAGTAAGTCAAAACAAAGCAAGGGGAGCTCTCTGTCTGATCCCTGGGAAGCTACTCATTTACCCAGATACCTGGGCTAGTGAAAGCATTCCCAGGGACAAAAGGGAAACTGACCAGTTAGACATGGCCATGAGCCATGTGCACATGGTTCTTCTCTCCCTCTCTGCTCCCCACCCCAGTTACCTCTTTCACCTGCCAACAAATCAAGGGTAGTGCTCCACCGACACAACAGTAAGAGATGAGATACAGAAAATCAATTCATCAATGAGGAAGGTTGGGGAGGGGCAGGGTGGCGGGGGCGGGGTGTGGAGAAGCTCGGCTGAAGAGCACAGATTTCAAGTGAAGAAGACCTCACATAGGGGGAAAAATTCGGTTGCTTTGCGCCTCCCGTTAGCGCCGCCAACGCCTCCCGCGAAATTCAGCGGGAGGTTAGCGGCGGCGGTAACCATTAGCGCCCCGTGGTGCTGCGCCGCCGGTGATGACGCCATTGCCGTGCGCAACGCCCCGCCCGCGATCTTCGGTAGCGCCCCCTGACTTACCGCTGGACGCTATGTCCGACGGGGTCAGGGGGGCCTACCTGCGGCCGGGGCGGCGCTAATTAAAGGCGAGGTGCCGGGTGGCCATTTTTGTTGTTGGCCGCCCGCCAGCACCTGCCTAAAAGTAACGCCCCAGCGAAGTTAGCGCCCCAAAGGGGGCGCGACTCAATTTTTCCCCCATAGAGTTTTAATGCAAAGAGAGAAAAAGAACCAGAGCGGAGATGAAGAGAATTTTTTTTTAGGCAGCGAGTTGTTGTGATCTGGAATGTGCTGCCTGAAAGGGTGGGGGGAGCAGAGTCAATAATAACATTCAGAAGAAAATTGGATAAATACTTGAAAGGAATAATTTGCAGGTCGATGGGGAAAGAGCCGGGGAGTGAGACTAATTGAATAGCTCTTTCAAAGAGCTGGACCAGGAACGATAGGCCAAATGGCCTCTACTGTGTTGTAAGGTTCTATGATTCATGTTTATAAGATCTTCCATGGGCTACAAGCTGCTCGTCTCCAGTGCTGATGGGTACAGAGATTATTGCCAGGGCTTGGAGAAGGTGGTGGTTTAGCACCAAGGTGGACCTGCCACACAGATCTTTAACATGATAGTTCTGACGAAGGGTCTTCGACCTGAAACGTTAACTCTGTTTCCCTCTCCATGGATGCTGCCTGGCCTGCTGAGTTTTTCCAGCGTTTTCTGTTGTTACACAGATCTTTAAGTTGGTGATTGTCACCGAGGACAGGGCGTTTGTATGATGTTCCTCTGTCTATTATTTCAACAAACCAGAGGCTTCATTCTCCTCTTTGGAGTGGCGTAGCAGACAGGCAGAACATCTGCTCTCCCCTCTGATTCCACTCCAACCCTGACCCATTTCCCCGGGTTGGTGTAAGGGGTTGTTATTGATTTATGTTGGGCTCCTGACGAAAATCCGGCGTGAAGAGGGAGCTCGCCACTGCCACCCAGGGACATCGGGCAGTGCCGCCGCACCCGGAGAGGTGTAACAACCGTCAAAGGGGCAGAGGAGCCCGGAAAGAGAATCTTGGCCGTGGTTTTTTTATCGGCTTCACCTTCCACTAGATATGTGAAGAGAAAAAGATTAGTGAAATCAAGTGTAGGTCCCTTGCAGTCAGAAGCGGGGGAAGTTATAATGGGGAACAAAGAAATGGCAGACCAATTAAATGCATATTTTGATTCTGTCTTCACAAAGGAGGACACAAATAACCTCCCAGAGATGTCGGGGAACATAGGGTCTTGTGAAAGGGAGGAACTGAAAGAAATCAGTATTTGCAGGGAAATGGTGTTCGGGAAATTGACGGTATTGAAGGCCGATAAATCCCCAGGGCCTGATAATCTACATCCTAGGGTACTTAAGGAAGTGGCCCTAGAAATAATAGATGCATTGCTGATCATCTTCCAACATTCGATGGAATCTGGAACTGTACCCATGGCTTGGAGGGTAGCTAATGTTACCCCTCTATTCAAAAAGGGTGGTAGAGAGAAAGCGGGGAATTACAGACCGGTAAGCCTGACATCGGTAGTGGGGAAAATGCTAGAGTCCATTATAAAGGATGTAATAGCTGAGCATTTGAAAAACAGTGACAGGATCGGACAAAGTCAACATGGATTTACAAAAGGTAAATCGTGCTTGACTAATCTACTGGAATTTTTTGAGGATGTAACTGGGAAAATAGATAAGGGAGAACCAGTGGATGTGGTGTATTTGGACTTTCAAAAGGCTTTCGATAAGGTCCCGCATAAGAAATTAGCGGGTAAAGTTAAGGCACATGGGATTGGGGGCAAGGTATTGACTTGGATAGAGAACTGGTTGGCGGACAGAAAGCAGAGTGTAGGAATTAATGGGTCTTTTTCCGAGTTGCAAGCAGTGACTAGTGGGGTATCGCAGGGACCTGTCCTTGGACCCCAGCTATTCACAATATACATTAATGATCTAGATAAGGGAATTAAATGTAATATCTCCAAGTTTGCAGATGACACAAAGCTGGGTGGGAGTGTGTGCTGCGAGGAGGATACCGAGAAACTCCAGGATGATCTGGACAGGTTGGGTGAGTGGGCAGAAGTGTGGCAGATGCAATATAACGTGGATAAGTGCGAGGTTATCCACTTTGGTGTCAAAAACAGAAAGGCAGACTATTATCTGAATGGCAATAGATTGGGAGAAGGGGAAGTGCAACGAGACCTGGGTGTCCTTGTGCACCAGTCGCTGAAAGTAAGCATGCAGGTGCAGCAGGTGGTGAAGAAGGCAAATGAAGTTGGCCTTCATAGCGAAAGGGTTTGAGTATAGGAACAGGGATGTCCTGCTGCAGTTGTACAGGGCCTTGGTGAGACCACACCTTGAGTACTGTGTGCAGTTTTGGTCGCCTTATCTGAGGAAGGATGTTCTTGCCATGGAAGGAGTTCAGCGAAGATTCACAAGGCTGATACCTGGGATGGCAGGAATGACATATGAGGAGAGATTGGGTCGATTGGGCTTATACTCACTGGAGTATAGAAGAATGAGAGGGGATCTCATCGAAACATATAAAATTCTGACAGGTCTGGACAAACTAGATGCAGGAAGAATGTTCCCGATGGTCGGAGAGTCCAGAACCAGGGGTCATAATCTACGGATAACGGGTAAACCATTTAGGACAGAAATGAGGAAGAATTTCTTCACCCAGAGAGTGGTGAACCTGTGGAATTCTCTACCACAGAAGGTAGTTGAGGCGAAGTCATTAAATATATTCAAGGTTGAGTTAGATATATTTCTTAAAGCTAAAGGTATCAAGGGATATGGGGAGAAGGCAGGTACAGGGTACTGAGTTTAGATGATCAGCCATGATCTCATCGAATGGCGGAGCAGGCTTGAGGGGCCGAATGGCCTACTCCTGCTCCTATCTTCTATGTTTCTATGTTTCTATGTGTTCCCGTGGCGTGGTGGCTACTGGGGTGGATGAGCGGGATTTGGGACGGAAACCCGGACTCCGCTTCCCAACCACCCCCCTCACACCCCACTGGCACTTACGTGTGTCCCGGGTAAGCAGGGCGTGCCCAGTGGCCGCCCTGGTGGGGGCAGGGGTAGGGAAATCCAGGTCAGGACCGGGAGGCGACAGTAGGCCTCACTGCCACATTTTCCCACCGTTTCCAGGCAGGATCATGGAGAAAATTTAGCCTCAAGTCTTTGTTAGATTAACAGACAAAAGAATTTGATCCAACACGTTATGCTTTCACTAAATAATATTGTACGGTCCAGTTTCAACCCCATTGTCCTTGATCCAAATATTGTCAGTGGAGGTGGGCTGTTGCGGCCTTATTTGTTACTGACCTTTGCCCTTTGCTCCTGGATCCTACCATTCACAAAGGCAGACTTAAGGGCTGAAGGGCAGAGGTCAGCAATCATTAGAAACCAAACCACGAGCACTAGTTTCATCTCCTCTGGAGAAAACGAAACACCTGGCCAAAGGATCGCCATCAAAACACACCTGAAATATTTAAACTGTTAAAAATCTGAGCAAAGAGTTAATGAGGCAGCATTCAGTGCAACTCCCAGCAATAGTGTTAAGTTGTGACGAGACTGCACACTCAAGCGTAAAAATAATTTATGGATTTGGAAAAGCTAACGTGTGTGAGGTATTAATTCAGAGAGACGCACTACACTGGCAATCGTCCTGTGAGCAAGCAATGCAAGCAAGCTAGCAGAAGCTGGCCGGCTTCTGATTGCAGCCCTGCATACATTCCTGGCGTTGTATTTAAATGCAGAGTGGCTGATTGATGACCCTGAGCATTGCATGCTGCCGCTCGAAAGCAAGGTGGAGGATATCTGGTCCTGTGACAGAGTGTGCTGTCCTGCAAGCTGGCTGTGATCTCCCAGCTGGGAGAGGGGATAGATCGGAGGCCAGATGCTGCAGCAAGCTGCAGTGTGATTGCCGTGCTGGGGAGATGGAGGCACGGGCGTTCGTGAGGGAGCGGCTCGGCTGTGAAGCAGGACTGACCCTGGCTGGGGAAGGGGAGCAGCAACAGGACGGTATCTGAGGAAGGCTCTGTGTGGTGTGGGGTGGGGGGGCGGGGGTGGTGGCATTATCCACCGGAGCTGTATGGCAATCAGACGGCTGCAGTCGGTGATGAAACGCATCTGTCTCTGTGCTGCCTCTCTGTCAGTATGTCTGCTTTCTCTCTATTTCATATACTCATCCTTCCCGCAGTCGCCCTGCTGCATTCAGCCGTGGTTGAGCAGAGAGCGCTGACGCTGCATTGCATCGTGAAGGTGTAGTCATTCTGTACCTGGTGGGGGGGCCAGTGGGAATCTCCAGAGTTTAATCTGTATTGCACAGCAGAACAATTAGGGCTGTTATTAATAATGATCGTTGCGGCCTGTGGTAGTATGATGTTACATATGCGAAAACACAAAAGTACACGTGACTAGCCCCTTTAAGGAATAAATCCTTTGCCGTACTTTTAATTTAAAACCACCGATGGAAACTATCTGCGGGTTGCCAACTCTGGTTGGACATATTCCTTTGGAGTATTGCCATTGTATGCCTCCAATTAGAGGGTGTTCAACATTTGCCCACGGCATCCTGTTGTGTTAAAGGGGAGGTATTGTTGGAAGCGATATTATTGTTCAAACACCTACCCGCGTCAAATTCCTCTCTCCGAGGGTGAAAATAGCAGACAGAGAGGACTTTGTTAAGTGAGTGTGCCAAGTCTGAGAGTATCGCCAGCAGTCATTTCCCCCTTTTAGTGTAAACACTGCACTCCCTATGTCAAGGATATCAGGGGCAAAGGTACAAATAAATACAACCCGTTACATTATATGTCGGATTGCAAAAACGGGCCAAAAAGCACCAATTTCATGGTGCTGTCCCCCACTCCCCAAGGTCTCCTGGAATACGTCCGATCCCTAATGGGTGATTTTTCACCCCAGGCAGCCACCTAAAGCGGGCGTTGGGCCCCTACATGGGTACGTGAGACGCCCAAGGCCTGCTTCAGGACCCCTCTCCTATTTGGACGGTGCCGGGCCTACTCCGCTCAGGATTCCTCCGCGGCCGCCAACATGGAGTGAAGTAAAATTGTGTTTTATAGTTTGATGAGGAGCAGGAGTGTTCCTCACCGGCTCCACGGCACTCCTGAGGGCAGCTGCCCGCCTGCAATCGGGCCCCATCCCATTGTCCCTCCACCAATCCCGGGACTCCCCCGAGCCAAGCGGCCCGAATCTGATCGCCCTGAAATGGAGGCGCGACAGGTGCCAATTATTGACATGAGGCCCGAGGCCCAATTTAGGCAGGGGGTGCCAACCCTTTAGGATTGTCCTGGAGTCTCCCGGAATTAAAGATGAATTGCCAGGAGGCCGCTGTGAGCAAACCAGGGAGAAAAATCCTCAGGGCAATAAAATCATTGGCCTGAATTTTAATCGGGAGGTGAGTTGGGAGCGGGGGCGGGGGCAGGGGCTCGGAAGCGGTCAGGAAACCCAGGAGAATGGATTTCCCGCAGAATTTAACGGCAGGGACTGATTTGCATGGGAAGCCTCTATTTCCCACCTGCAGCCAGATTAAGAGGCGGAGGAACGGGGAGAGGGGGAGAGGGAACGATTGAAGGGCCGGAGGAGCAGGGGGAGGGGGGCTTCGGGAATGGTTGAAGGGCCGGGGGGGGAGGGGGGCTTCGGGAATGGTTGAAGGGCCGGAGGAGCAGGGGGAGGGGGGCTTCGGGAATGGTTGAAGGGCCGGGGGGGGGAGGGGGGCTTCGGGAATGGTTGAAGGGCCGGAGGAGCAGGGGGAGGGGGGCTTCGGGAATGGTTGAAGGGCCGGGGGGTAGGGGGGCTTCGGGAATGGTTGAAGGGCCGGAGGAGCAGGGGGAGGGGGGCTTCGGGAATGGTTGAAGGGCCGGGGGGGAGGGGGGCTTCGGGAATGGTTGAAGGGCCGGGGGGGGAGGGGGGCTTCGGGAATGGTTGAAGGGCCGGAGGAGCAGGGGGAGGGGGGCTGGTGGTTGATCATCGGAGGGCCGGGAGCGGCTGATGATTGGGGGCCAGGAGTAGCTTGGTGGGGAGGTGGGGGAGGCCTCAGGGGGGCGGGTATAGGAGGCCTCTTTGGGAGGGATCTCCAATCACAGGGGGTGGGTCAGGCAGGGACCCTGGATCCAGCAGGCCTCGCCTTACTTTAGCTGGCGGGTTTCACGAGGCCTGAGAAACCCGACCAGCTACAGTTAAATTTGAAATGGTGGTTAAATCTGAGGCACGCCAGCCACATTAGAATATTTAAATGGACGACCCACCTCCTGGGAGCGGGTTGGCTGCCCGCCCGCCCCCTGTCCCGCCTCTGTTAAAACCGGAAGTGGACGGATTGGAGGCGGGTTCTGGTCAGGATTCAGACTTTGAACACTTTGGGCTGGATTTTGTCTTGGGGTCGGGTTGGGGTCGTGTAATCCGCATTTCGTGTTTCTCCCCCGACTCCAGATTAATGTGGATGAATGATGCAATTTTCACTTAATTGGGCAATTGAGTTCCAGCATGTGGGAACCCATGAACTAATTAGTGTTTTCAGTCTGAAAGTCGCCTCTGATGATGTCATCATTGCTGACTGCCTAGTCTCAGAGACTGTTGGTGAGAGAGGACCTGCCTGGCTTGCTTTTGATGTGAGTGGACCTGGATGCAAAATATGGGGGGGGGGAAGAGAGAGAGAGAATTTTTTTTGCATCCAAGTCCTATCACAGCAAAGGCCAGGCAGTCTCTGAACACATTCAATGCAGCAGCGGCTATCAGCTGTCCACTTGTGCTCTCGCCAGGTTGCACTGGAGTGTTTCACACCAGGTGTACTTCACGTCAGAAAAGGGTTAAACTAGCTAAAACATTTCAAAATGGCATTACAGAGCCAATTTAGGGCTTGTTAAGGGCTTTAATGGCCTCTCCCGCCTCTTGGAGGCGGGACGGAGTCGGGAACCCCGCGACTGATTTTGTCAAAATTGCGTGGAGGTGGGATGGGGTCGGGACCCCCGACCCCGCAAATTTAACCCCCCACATGCCTCCAAACCCGACTCCATGGGTCATTCAAAATCCAGCCCTTTAACTTCCCACCCGACCCCAACCCACTCCTTTTTTTGGGTTAAAATTCCCCCGATTGTGTTTTAAAAAAAAATTTCTTTGAACAATTTGGTTTACTCATCAGAAAAAGATTGGACATGGGGGAACAATGGCTGTTTGACCGTCAGTCATGAATCATCCAAGGGGTAATGAAGAGTCTGTTTGCTTTCCCGTTGGTGTGGGAAGGCGGGGCCCCGCGAGGATGGTCGTGTCGGGCGACCAATGGCGGGAGCGTGGGGGCGGGGCCCCACAAGGATGGATGTGTCAGGTGACCAAGTAAAAGGCGAATCCATGATGTCAGCCGTGGCTCAGTGGGCAGCACTCTCCCCTCTGAGTCAGAGATTGTGGGTTCAAGCCCCACTTCAGAGACTTGAGCACAAAAATCTAGGCTGACCCTCCAGGGCAGTGCTGAGGGAATGCAGCACTGTCGGAGGTGCCGTCTTTCGGATGAGACGTTGAACTGAGGCCCCGTCTGCTCTCTCAGGTGGCGGTAAAAGATCCCCTGGCACTATTCGAAGAGGAGCAGTGGCGTTCTCTCCGATGTCCTGGGGCCAATATTTATTCCTCAACCAGCATCAGTGAAAAAAACCGATGATCTGGTCATTATCCCATTGCTGTTTGTGGGAGCTTGCTGTGCGCAAATTTGCTGCCGTGTTTCCTACATTACAACAGTGACTGCACCTCAGAAGTACTTCCTTGGCTGTAAAGGGCTTTGGGACGCCCTGAGGTTGTGAAAGGCGCTATAGAAATGCAAGTCTTTCTTTCTTTAATGACCCTGCATCGTTTCAGAGCCAGGACTGGAGTAAGTATGACGAGAAGTTGCTACAGGCGGTGGACGGCAGTGATCCAGAGAAAGTGGCCTCGCTCCTCAACAAAAGGACTCTTCTCACCACGAAGCTCGACTCCGAGGGCCGATCAGCGTGAGTCCGGAACTTTCTGTATTTGAAGAGATGTTTTTTAACTCGTTGGGCCCAATTGTACGGCAGTCAACAGAATAGAATCTGGCAGAGGGTGGGGTGGACTTCCTGTATTAACAAAAAGGAAAGGGCACAAGGTCCGGTTTTCTCTGATTACCCGCTCACCAATCGCGTTCTCGTGTTTCAGAAGCTTCCCGTTCCCGCAGTTTTGTCAACAAGCCCTTAATAAGAGAAAAAACATGGCGGCCGTAAATCTAGCGGGCTGCGATTGGTGGCAGAGGAGCTGGGATCCCGCTCACCATTGCTCCTCAGCCACGACCTTACCGCCATTGGCAGGGTCAATCTGAGGGCGCTCCATTACCATGTGCCACTTTCAGGCGCATCCCCAGTGTCTGTCCGCTGACGGTGACTGGAAACATCTGGAGCAGTCAGTCGGGTGCTCTGTACCAGTACCACCTCACTCATAGCCGGTGGACAAATTACCGGGGCCCTGAAACTCCACCGGGGTTCACCCAGTCTCCTGCCGTAACTCCGGCAAAACCAGTAGAAAACCAGCGGGGGACCTGGTTACTCCGGCCATCCACCTTTCTCAGAGCCTCATAAAGGGCCCAAAGTCTGCCCGTCCCTTGTGAGGTGATGATGGGTCCGGGCTGAGGCCAGGGTGGGGGGGTGGGGGGGAGAGATTTTCGTGCCAGGGCAAAGACACCCTAAGACGGGAGTTTTTGTTCCTGAGCCTCAGTCGGGAACTGCCATTGGTACACTAAGTGTGGGAAGTCTTAATGACCTCCATGAGGATCTGTGTCTGATTTCCTCTCTCTCTGTGATGAGGCTCAATGGGGTAGATCTTGACTCTGCAATAGTGTAAACTGTGTGATGGCGAGTCAACAGTCCATTATACATCTCTCCCCCATTGAAGTCATAAGAACATAAGAAATACGAGCAGGAGTAGGCCATACAGCCCCTCGAGCCTGCTCCGCCATTCAATAAGATCATGGCTAATCTGCGACCGAGCTCCATATACCTGCCTTTGGCCGATATCATAAGAACATAAGAAATAGGAGCAGGAGTCGGCCATACGGCCCCTCGAGCCTGCTCCGCCATTTAATATGATCATGGCTGATCTTCTACCTCAACTCCACTTTCCTGTACTATCCCCATATCCCTTGATTCCCTTAATATCTAAAAATCTATCGATCTCTGTCTTGAATATACTCAATGACTGAGCCTCCACTGCTCTCTGGGGTAGAGAATTCCAAAGATTCACAACCCTTTAAGTGAAGAAATTTTTCCTAATCTCTGTCCTAAATGGCTGACCCCTTATTCTGATGTGGAGATGCCGGCGTTGGACTGGGGTGGACAAAAATGAGAAGTCGCACAACACCAGGTTATAGTCCAACAGATTTATTTAATTTTACAAGCTTTCGAAGCAGTTCGCTCCTTCGTCAGGTAAGTTAGCAATGACTGTGACCCCTGGTTCTAGACTCCCAAGCCAGGGGAAACATCCTCCCTGCATCTACCCTGTCAGGCCCTGTAAGAATTTTATGTTTCAATGAGATCACCTCTCATTCTTCTAAACTCTAGAGAACATAGGCCCATTCTACTCAATCTGTCCTCATAGGACAATTCCCCCATGCCTGGAGTCTGGTGAACCTATGTTACACTCCCTCTAAGGCAAGTATATCCTCCCTTGGGTAAGGAGACCAACACTGTGCACAGAACTGCTGTCAGTGGAATAACAATGGGGAGAGGTGTAAAACGGGCTGGCGATTCGCTATCACCTGTGTTACACTGTTATACAAAGCCAGAATCTACCCCCACTGTGTGCGACATTAATAACAGGCACGATAACACATTTGTACAAAATTCTGTTGTTTTAACAGAGGCGTTTAAACCCACTCAGAATAGACGTTTCACCACACTCGTTAAAATAGGCGACATCGGAATGCTAGACGGACACATTGGGGTGGATATTAGCCCCTCACGACGGGCGAGCGAGGGGTTAAAAATGTAATAATTGCGAAAGGCGTCCCCAGCCCACCATGTACGCGCCCATTGCCATTTTTACAATGGCGGGTTGCGTGACGTGCTGGTGTCCCGCTCTCGAGAGGCGGGGCACTTCATTATAATATTTCAATCAGGACCGCATCGTGCAATTGGGAGCCTGATTTAAATTTAACGCTGGCCGGCTGCGTTTCCCAGGGCTCGGGAAAACTCGGCAGCTCAATGGAGCCGTGCGCAGCTGGGTCAGGCAGGTGAGTGCAGGCGTGCTCCCCCGACCCCTCAAACAAACCTTCTGCCGAACGCAGCCTCTCCACGCTGCCGCGATCGGCGCCCCTCCCCTTCAAACACGCGATCCCGAGACGTCAACCCAGGATCGTTCCCTCCCTCCCGTTTGCCGGTCCGGCCCCCCCCCCCCACCCCACAACCCCCAATCTTTGCCGATTGCCGGGAACCATCCCCAAGGGTCCCCGGGCTGCAGCCTTCTGCTGCTGGATTTCCCACCCGGCAGACGGTCATCCTGTAAATCCAGGAAAATTAATTAAAAAATGATAACATGGTCCTGTCATAAGATTCGGCAGGACCTCCGAATTCCCGGAATTTCCGGGTCTCCCCCCCCCCCACCCCCCCGCCAGTACTCGGGCCACAGAGCTGTTAATGTGAACGTTACTGATATCGCACTGTGACTGCTACCCTGAAGACCTGATTATCAGTCAAAGGTGGAGCTGGAAATCCTGGCAGATGATGATTTGAAAACTCACGCCGTCTGCCAGCAGATTATTGACTATGAGTTAAATAACCAATAGTTTAACATTTCCCTTTCTTTGCTTTAAGTGTACCAGTGACATAATGGGCACATTTATCTTTTGCTACACTCCCGTATTCATCAACATTTAATTACTGTCACATCTGCATCAGGGATTGTCCTGTGCACAACATTGGGATTGCTGGGGTTGTTCTCCTGAAAGCAAAGAAGGTTAAGGGGATATTTGATGAATGAGTAACTGAGCCGCTGCAGCAAGCTCGGTTAGTTCAAAGCCACGTGAGTTTGATGTTGGACAGTTAGAATGTAGACCGCTTTCATACTAGCTAAAGACCAGCCTTAAGCATTACATGAGTGCGGTTCCTTGACCCAAGCAGATCGCAGTCTCCACTAGTCCTGTTGTGAAAGCCAATTACAGTCAAACCGCAACCAACTGTTACCCAGTGACAAGAGTGAGATCACCTTTGAAGCATACAATAATACAGGGCAGAAGGAGGCCATTTGGCCCATCGTGCCCATCTAATTAGTCCCATTCCCCTGCTCTTTCCCCAGATGTTCTGAAATCTGTGTTCCCCTGGTTACCGACCCTTCTGCCACTGGAAACGGTTTCTCCTTATTTACTAAATCAAAACCTTTCATAATTTTGACACCTCTATTAAATCTCCCCTTAACCTTCTCTGCTATAAGGAGAACAATCCCAGCTTCTCCAGTCTCTCCACTCCTGGTAACTGAAGTCCCTCATCCCTGGTACCATTCTGGCAAATCTCCTCCGCACCCTCTCCAAGGCCTTTACATCCTTCCTAAAGTGTGGGGCCCAGAATTGAACACAATACTCTAGCTGAGGCCTAACCAGTGTTTTATGAAGGTTTTTGTACCCTGTGCCTCTGTCATTAATTCAGCAGCTCTGCCCATCTCTACCTTAGGTACCACCTGGCAGCAATGAGGGGTCACGTGGACTGTCTGGAGGTCATCCTGGCACATGGGGTGGACGTCACCGCACTCGACGGCTCAGGTAAACATTTCACACTCAAAGCATTTTCTGGCAGAATCCTTTTCCACTGAGATGGAGCCGTAAGAACTGGGAGTTCAATTTCTGAAGTGGAGGGGGGGGGAGTGGGGTCTCCCGATCATTGCCAGAACGCTTACACTGTTTCTCTGGGGTCTCCGCTGATCTTGCGCCCAATTTATGATCGATGATCGGGAGACCCCTGGGGAAATTCAACTGCCTGCTGTACAAGTTACTCTGTCACATAACGACATCATCTTTCTGGTTGCCGCTTTAATGTAACATTATTGGCTCTTCCTTAGTTCTGACACACGCCTCAGTGTTTTTGTTATTCATGCACAAAGATCAGTAACGGGCTCAAATTGTCAGCGTAAGTTTGGTTAAACATTGAGGGCTGGATTTTGATACTGGGGCGGGTTGGGGTCGTGTTATCCACCCGACTGCAATTGGATGTGGGAGATTGATGCGATTTTCACCTAATTGGGCAATTGAGTTCCAGCATGTGGGAACCCATGACCCAATTAGTGTTTTCAGTCTGAAAGTCGCCTCTGATGATGTCATCATTGCTGCTGCATTGAAGGTCTGCAAAGACTGCCTGGCCTTTGCTGTGAGAGGACCTGGATGCAAAATGAGCAGCAGCAGCCCTAAGTCTGCTCCCAGATATGTCTCCTCCACCACTCCCAGATATGTCTCCTCCACCACTCCCAGATATGTCTCCTCCACCACTCCCAGATATGTCTCCTCAGCCAGCCAGCGATAGTCAGCTATCCAAATGTGCTCCTGCTAGGTTTCACATTTGTGGTTCAGAACAGGCGTGCTTCATATAGAAAAAGGGTTAAAATCACAAAGGCCTTTCAAAATGGCATTATAGAGGCAATTTAGTGCTTGTTAAGGGCCTTAACAGCCTATCCCGCCTCTTAGAGGCGGGACGGAGTCGGGACCAGCAGACACGATTTAATGAAAATTGCGTGGAGGCAGGATGGAGGCGGGCTTGTGCCCGCCTGCCAGTTTTCGCAATTTTAACCCCCCACATGCCTCAAAACCCACCTCCACGGGCCAATGAAAATCCAGCCCTGAGTGTCTGAGTTTCCCTTTGCACTGTCTGGCGTGGTACTGAGATACAGACCAGGAAGGTCCCAGCTTTGACCCATGGTCTGAGTTTGATAATGGGCCAGAAATTCGGCTTTCCGGCTTCCTGCGGGTGCAAGCATCGCGCGCGTACTTGCCTACCGCGCCTGCCGTTGTGCTTCGGGCCCACGAGGACTTCGGGTCCTGGGCCTCCTGCAGCTGCCGGCGTGCAGTGCTTGCGTGTCCCAGGGGCGCAGTTAGTTCGAAGCGTCCCCAGGGATCACGTGGGCCATGGAGAGCCAATCGTAGCAGGGAATTTTCATTCATAGATTTGACAGGAAGACCTGTCAAATCTATGAATAGAGATCGGCCCCAAAACCACACTAAAACGTCAAATAAATTTTTAAAAAACCATCACATTTTTAAAATAACTATAAATTACATAAATTAACTACTTTAAAGAAAAATTAAAATTTCTGAAAAAATTAATTAAACTTTTTAACGGTGCTAAAAATAAACTTACCTTTCTTTAAAGTATGTAAAAAAGATAAACCTGTTGAAAAAATGTTTAAATTGTAATTAATTAACCACTTACCTTGTTAAAAACAGGCCTTGCGCCTCCTTTTTAAATGTGCAGCTTCTCCATACTTGGTGTTATATTTGATCCTGAAATAAAAGGGGTCAGAGGATCTGGTAAGAGGGAGGAGCTGAGGGAAATCCTTATTAGTCGGGAAAAGGTATTGGGGAAATTGATGGGACTGAAGGCTGAAAAATCCCCGGGGCCTGATGGTCTGCATCCCAGAGTACTTAAGGAGGTGGCCTTGGAAATAGTGGATGCATTGATGATCATTTTCCAACATTCCTTAGACTCTGGATCAGTTCCGATGGAGTGGAGGGTGGCCAATGTAACCCCTCTTTTTAAAAAAGGAGGGAGGGAGAAAGCAGGGAATTATAGACCGGTCAGCCTGACATCGGTCGTGGGTAAAATGATGGAAGCAATTATTAAAGATGTCATAACAGACCATTTGGAAAGTGGCGACATGATAGGTCCAAGTCAGCATGGATTTGTGAAAGGGAAATCATGCTTGACAAATCTTCTGGAATTTTTTGAGGATGTTTCCAATAGGGTGGACAGGGGGGAACCAGTAGATGTGGTGTATTTGGACTTTCAGAAGGCCTTCGACAAGGTCCCACACAAGAGATTGGTGAGCAAAGTTAAAGCACATGGGATTGGGGGTAATGTGTTGACGTGGATTGAGAACTGGTTGGCACACAGGAAACAAAGAGTAGGAGTAAATGGGTACTTTTCAGAATGGCAGGCAGTGACCAGCGGGGTACCGCAGGGTTCGGTGCTGGGACCCCAGCTGTTTACATTATATATTAATGATTTGGACGAAGGGATTAAATGTAATATCTCCAAATTTGCGGATGACACTAAATTGGGAGGCAGTGTGAACAATGAGGAGGATGCTAGGAGGCTACAGAGTGACTTGGACAGGTTGGGTGAATGGGCAAATGTATGGCAGATGAAGTACAATGTGGATAAATGTGAGGTTATCCACTTTGGTGGTAAAACTAGAGAGGCGGACTATTACCTGAATGGTGGCAGATTAGGGAAAGGGGAGGTGCAACGAGACCTGGGCGTCATGGTACATCAGTCACTGAAGGTGGGAATGCAAGTGCAGCAGGCAGTCAAGAAAGCAAACGGAATGATGGCCTTCATAGTAAGGGGATTTGAGTACAGGAGTAGGGAGGTGATGCTGCAGTTGTACAGGGCCTTGGTGAGGCCACACCTGGAGTATTGTGCGCAGTTTTGGTCTCCTAACTTAAGGAAGGACATTCTTACTATTGAGGGAGTGCAGCGAAGGTTCACTAGATTGATTCCTGGGATGGCCGGACTGACATATCAAGAAAGATTGGATCAACTGAACTTGTATCCTCTGGAGTTCAGAAGAATGAGGGGGGATCTTATAGAGACATTTAAAATCCTGACTGGTTTAGACAAATTAGATGCGGGCAGAATGTTCCCAATATTAGGGAAAACTAGAACCAGGGGTCACAGTCTAAGGATTAAGGGGAAGCCATTTAAGACTGAGCTGAGGAGGAACTTCTTCACCCAGAGAGTGGTGAATCTATGGAATTCTCTTCCACAGAAGGTTGTTGAGGCCAGTTCGCTAAATATATTCAAAAGGGAGTTAGATATAACACTCACAACTAGGGGGATCAAGAGGTATGGCGAGAAAGCAGGAATGGGGTACTGAGGTAGCATGTTCAGCCATGAACGCATTGAATGGCGGTGCAGGCTCGAAGGACCGAATGGTCTACTCCTGTACCTATTTTCTATGTTTCTATGTTTCTATGAAATGAGCTTCTGACCACATATCCGCAGCATAACAAAGACCGCCTATTTCCACCTCCGTAACATCACCCGTCTCCGCCCTTGCCTCAGCTCATCCGCTGCTGAAACCCTCATCCATGCCTTTGTTACCTCTAGACTTGACTATTCCAACGCACTCCCGACTGGCCTCCTACATTGCACCCTACGTAAACTTGAGGTCATCCAAAACTCGGCTGCCCCTGTCCTAACTCGCACCAAGTCCCGTTCACCCATCACCCCTGTGCTCACTGACCTACATTGGCTCCCGGTTAAGCAACACCTCGATTTCAAAATTGTCATCCTTGTTTTCAAATCCCTGAATGGCCTCACCCCTCCCTATCTCTGTAATCTCCTTCAGCCCCACAACCCCCCGAGATATCTGCGCTCCTCTAATTCTGCCCTCTTGAGCATCCCTGATTGATTATAATCACTCAACCATTGGTGGCCGTGCCTTTTGTTGCCTGGGCCCTAAGCTCTGGAATTTCCTGCCTAAACCTCTCCGCCTCGCTACCTCTCTTTCCTCCTTTAAGACGCTCCTTAAAACCTACATCTTTGACCAAGCTTTTGGTCACCTGCCCTAATTTCTCCTTATGTGGCTCGGTGTCAAATATTTTGTCCTATAATACTCCTGTGAAGCACCTTGGGACATTTTACTACGTTAAAGGCGCTATATAAATACAAGTTGTTGTTGTTGTTATTCCAGAGAATGCTATTTGGGACAAACCTCATTCTATTTATCTGATGTGTGTATCTGGTTGTAACCTAGGGTTGAATGCGTTACATTTGGCAGCGAAGCACGGGCATCATCAGTGTGTGAAGAGACTTCTCCAGGTATGAGCACTCCGGGATTATCCTTGTTCATATTAAAGAGGCAGTCCAGGGAAACACCACAGCAAACCTGTAATATCTTGTTATTCCGAGATACTCCTATTCCAAAATCACAAGCGAACTTCTGTCCCAGGATGAGTAGAGATCGGAAGGTGCTCTGGATGGAAGGCTTAGACTGGGCCCTAGTAATAACACTGGGAGCTTGCTAAGGACAGCCCACGGTTTATTACCTCATTCACATCCTTCTTTACATTGGCTATTCTGGAATTGGTGTGCATTTCAATGCCACTCACCTTTACCTTGTGCCACAATTGTTGCTAAGATCTGCCATCTATTGCACGCCAACAGACAGTGTCGTGTTGAAAATCTATTCTGTTCTTCCTCTATTTGTTTCAGCTCATCCAAAACTCGGCTGCCCGTATCCTAACCCGCACCAAGTCCCATTCACCCATCACCCCTGTGCTCACTAACCGACATTGGCTCCTGTCCTGGCAACGCCTCGATTTAAAAATTCTCATCCTTGTGTTCAAATCTCTCCATGGCCTCGCCCCTCCCTATCTCTGTACCCTCCTCCAGCTCTACAACCTTCCGAGATCTCTGCGCTCCTCCAATTCTGGCCTCTTGCGCATCCCTGATTTCCTTCGCTCCACCATTGGCGGCCGTGCCTTCAGTTCCCTCGGCCCTAAACTCTGGAATTCCCTCCCTAAACCTCTCCGCCTCGCTCTCATCCTTTAAGTCGCTCCTTAAAACCGACCTCTTTGACCAAGCTTTTGGTCACCTGTCCTAGTATCTCTCTTTGTGGCTCTATATCAAATTTGTGTTTGATAATCGCTCCTGTGAAGCGCTTTGGGACATTTTACTACATTAAAGGAGTTATATAAATGTAAGTTGCTTTTGTTGTAGGCCTCACCTTGTGCAGGTATCTCTATTGGAGACTCGGGAATCACTTCTTTCATTGTTTGGAGTTTGTACAGATTGGTCTATATAAAGCTCGGAGGGTGATGTGCTGCTCAGTTGGAGGAGTGGATCATCTCCCAATTTTCAATTCCACTGATTTCAAGTGCCTGAGGTGATTAGAGGAGTAGATAGAGAGAAACTATTTCCTCTGGTGGGAGAGTCCAGAACAAGGGGGCAGAACCTTAAAATTAGAGCCAGGCCGTTCAGGGGTGATGTCAGGAAGCCCTTCTTCACACAAAGGGTGGTGGAAATCTGGAACTCTCTCCCCCAAAAAGCTGTTGAGGCTGGGGGTCAATTGAAAATTTCAAAACTGAGATTGAGAGATTTTTGTTAGGCAAGAGTATTCATGGATATGGAACCAAGGAAATGGAATGGGTAAATGGAGTTAAGGGCAGATCAGCCATGATCTAATTGAATGGTGGCACAGGCTCGAGGGGCTGAATGGCCTCCTCTTATTCCTATGTAGACATATGGGAATGAAAAATCAAGCCTAGTTCTATAATAGATTATCTGCTCCGATATTTCACCACCCAAGCAGTGAAGATAAAAATTCCCCCTGGGTGTCTATTCCTGATTACTATAGAGACTCCTACACATGTGGGCACCAGGTGAGGACAGGCCAGGGCTTGGCTGTGACGTTCCTTCCATTTTCACAAGCCTTCCAGCAGTGAAGACTCCTGAATAATGGCCACTTGGTCAAGATACGGGAGGGCAACCACCAGCAGCACTGTACCTCAGTGAGGGAGTCGAATGTTGCTGCTTGGCTCGCGATTGTTTGTAGCCACTGAATCTGTGGCTGACTTGGAGTGCAGCAGTCTGGACGACCAGTCTGGATGGATGTGGGCTTTGTACAGTCCGAGGAGAGTCTGGGGCTGACTCCTTTACTTGTTTGCACAGAGGACGCGCAATTAGTCCAACCTGGCTGATGCCCTGGAAGTGCGACCTTCGATGTGCTGTTTCCAAGCCATATACCAAGTGCACAGAACACTGGGTCCCATGCTCACCTTTAACCTTTATAGGGGTCACAGAGACTGTAAGAGCCTGATATTACTGTTAGATGGATGAACACCTGCATATCAGGAACACACAGAGGAATGGCATAGGAATGTGTTCCGGGTTCATCACCAATAGATTCTTGTCGGGTGTACACAAGACATTCATTGGCACAATCCAGAGCACAACGCCAAGGTGTAGCAGGATATTAAAATGAAGGGGCATAGGTTCAAACTAGTGGAAGGAGCAGCTTAGGATCACTGTTGTTGTGATCTGGAATGCACTGCCTGAAAGGGTGGAAGCAGATTTAATAATAACTTTCAAAAGGGAACTGGATAAATATTTGAAAAAGAAAAAAATGCAGGGCTGTGGGGAAAGAGCAGGGAGTGGGACTAATTGGAGAGATCTTTCAAAGAGCCGGCACAGGCACGATGGGCTGAATGGCCTCCTTCTCTGCTATAAGATTCTATGAATGTAACTAAATTTAAAGTGACCCGTCACTTCTCATAGATAGATATTAGAAATATATAAACTTCTTTATGATTCAAAATTGAGGAAACTCTCTATTTGTTTCAATGGATCTTGTCAGCACATTCAAGGAGGACTTTAGCAGGGATCATGTTTGAGGGGTTTGAAAGATGCAGCAGTTTGGGCGGCAATTTTGACTTTGGGCGTACATCGGTGGGGGTGGGGTGGGGCGAGTGGCGGGGGTGTGACTGTGCCACCTGTGCGATGTCCTGGGCGAGAGGGCCTGAGTTATTTACAATGCCAGGCCACATCTACATAATAGCCACGGGCCACTCGCTGGTCGGGGGAGGGGCAGGAAATCCCACAGCTCCACTGTGGGGCCCAGCAAGAAATGTCAATGTTCAAGTGAAGGGGGGAGGCGATTGCGTTTTGAGGGGTGGGGCGGGTGGGCAGATCGGAATATTTTGTGTGGCCAGGAGGGGCGATCATACCACAATAGAGATCAGAGAACATTAAAGGGATGGAATTGCTGGAGGAGAAGAAACTGAATGGAAGAAGTGGTGAAAAGGGAGGAGAGAGAGTCAGAGTTAGAGGGAGCTTTCCCAGTGGTTGAGAGTGGGTGGTGGTGTCCAGGGTTCAGTTCTAGGGCCACTTCGCTTCACTGTGTATATCAATGATTTAGATACAGGACGAGAGGGAGTGGTTTGGAAATTTGCAGATGATACCAAAATAGGAGGTATAGTTAACTCTTCAGAAGACCAAAGGAAGCTGTAAGGGATATCGATAAGATGGGGGAATGGCTTAAAAAGTGACAGATGGAATTCAATGTCAGTAAGTGTGAAGTGATATATTTTTGGTAAAATAAACAGCAGTAATGATACTCTGAATGGAAGTAGGCTTGACGCAGTGGAAGAGCAGAGCGAGTTCACGATCCAGGTTCCCAGGACATTAAAGGCAGCACCTCGGCTTGATCAGGCCATAAAAAAAACTAATAGAATTCTAGGTTTTATCTCAAGAGGCATAGAATATAAAAGCCAATGATGAGCCTGTATAAAACCTTAGTAAGACCTCAGTTAGAGGACTGTGCGCAGTATTGGGCTCCGCACTACAGGAAGGATATTGAGGCTTGAGAGAGGATACAGCTCAGATTCACTGGGATTCTGCCTGGGATAAGGAAATTCAAATACAAAGAAAGACTTGAAAAATGGAGGCTGTTTTCATCAGAATAACACAGATTAGGGGACGATATGATCGAAGTATTTAAAATTATGAATAGATGCGACAGGGTAGACAGAAGCAGACTGTTTCCAGTAGTTGAGGCGTCCAGAAAGAGGATCATTTATCCCTCAACCAACATCACTAAATCAGATGATCTGGTCATTATCACATTGTTGTTTGTGGGAGCTTGCTGTGCGCAGATTGGGAGCCGTGTTTCCCACATCACAGCAGTGACTACACTTCACAAGTACTTCATTAACTGTAAAGTGTTTTGGGACATCCTGAGGTGATGAAAGGCGCTATATAAATGCAAATCTTTCCCTCTTTAGGAAAAATGCCCAGTGAATGCAGTTGACAGTTATGGGAGGATTGCGTTACATCATGCAGGTCAGTGCCTTTCAAAGCTACCATCTTTTCCGTCTGCCAGTCTGAATGTGTTGGCGGTGAGCCTGCGGCGCGACACGTTTAATGATAGTGACCGCGGAGTCCCCTGGAATGTAACGCAAGGGCTGTGCCTCACACCTGACATTCTCTGCTTGGGGGGGTCAGCCGAGGGCAGGGCAGAGAGGCACCATCACTCTGGGCAGCTCCTGCCCTCTCGCTAATGGTCAACTAGCAGCAGCAGGCAAGTGGAGCAGGCCGTACAGCCTACTGTCTTAGCTGGGGACCATGCAGAGGGAAAAGGGGGTGGAAATTAGCCTGAGCATGTTTCCGGGCCCAGACCCGGGTCCCCGCAGGGAGCGTTCACCCCAATTGCGAGGCCCGAGGCCACCCTGCAATTGGGCCTCAGGCCTCATTCATATTTTGGAGATGATGAATGTTGGGCTGCTTGTCTCACCAGCAGCAGCTCGAAGGTACGTCCTGGGAGGGTGGCTGGTTGTTGGGGGCAATGAGGATGGGGAGTGGGGGGGTGGAGCAATGACTGTATCAGGATCAGGATCATAAGAACATAAGAACATAAGAAATAGGAGCAGGAGTAGGCCAATCGGCCCCTCGAGCCTGCTCCGCCATTCAATAAGATCATGGCTGGACCAGGATCAGGATCAATCCTCCTGTACCAGGATCAGGATCAATCCTCTTGTACCAGGATCAGGATCAGAATCAGGATCAGGATCAGGATCAATCCTCCTGTACCAGGATCAGGATCAATCCTCTTGTACCAGGATCAGGATCAGAATCAGGATCAGGATCAGGATCAATCCTCCTGTACCAGGATCAGGATCAATCCTCTTGTACCAGGATCAGGATCAGAATCAGGATCAGGATCAGGATCAATCCTCCTGTATAACAACAACAACAACAACAAGCAGTCTGACAATTTAGAGACCGTGGAGGGGTCGAGAGAAGAGGTAGTGAGGTAGAGCTGGGTGTCGTCAGTGTACATGTGTAAACTGACGCTGTGTTTTAGGATGATGTCGCCGAGGGGCAACATGTAGATGAGAAATAGGAGGGGGCCAAGGATAGATCCTTGGGGGGCACCAGAGGTAACGATGCGGGAGCGGGAAGAGAAGCCGTTGCAGGTGATTCTCTGGCTACGATTCGATAGATAAGAATGGAACCAGGCGAGTGCAGTCCCACCCAGCTGGACGATGGGGGAGAGACGTTGGAGGTGGATGATGTGGTCAACCATGTCAAAGGCTGCAGACAGGTTGAGAAGGACGAGGAGGGATAGTTTACCTTTGTCACAGTCACAAAGGATGTCATTTGTGACTTTGATGAGAGCTGTTTCGGTACTGTGGCAGGAGCGGAAACCTGATTGGAGGGATTCAAACATGGAGTTGCGGGAAAGCTGGGCACGGATTTGGGAGGCGACAACATGTTCAATGACTTTGGATGGAAAAGGGAGGTTGGAGAAGGGGCGGTAGTTTGCAAGTACAGAGGGGTTAGGGTTGGATTTTTGAGGAGAGAATCAGGATCAGGATCAATCCACCTGGACCAGGATCAGGATCAATCCTCCTGGACCAGGATCAGGATCAGGATCAATCCTCCTGGACCAGGATCAGGATCAATCCTCCTGGACCAGGATCAGGATCAGGATCAATCCTCCTGGACCAGGATCAGGATCAGGATCAATCCTCCTGGACCAGGATCAGGATCAGGATCAATCCTCCTGGACCAGGATTAGGATCAGGATCAATCCTCCTGGACCAGGATCAGGATCAATCCTCCTGGACCAGGATCAGGATCAATCCTCCTGGACCAGGATCAGGATCAGGATCAATCCTCCTGGACCAGGATCAGGATCAATCCTCCTGGACCAGGATCAGGATCAGGATCAATCCACCTGGATCAGGATCAGGATCAATCCTCCTGGACCAGGATCAGGATCAGGATCAATCCTCCTGGACCAGGATCAGGATCAGGATCAATCCTCCTGGACCAGGATCAGGATCAGGATCAATCCTCCTGGACCAGGATTAGGATCAGGATCAATCCTCCTGGACCAGGATCAGGATCAATCCTCCTGGACCAGGATCAGGATCAATCCTCCTGGACCAGGATCAGGATCAGGATCAATCCTCCTGGACCAGGATCAGGATCAATCCTCCTGGACCAGGATCAGGATCAATCCTCCTGGACCAGGATCAGGATCAGGATCAATCCTCCTGGACCAGGATCAGGATCAATCCTCCTGGACCAGGATCAGGATCAATCCTCTTGGACCAGGATCAGGATCAATCCTCCTGGACCAGGATCAGGATCAGGATCAATCCTCTTGGATCAGGATCAGGATCAATCCTCCTGGACCAGGATCAGGATCAATCCTCCTGGACCAGGATCAGGATCAATCCTCCTGGACCAGGATCAGGATCAATCCTCTTGGATCAGGATCAGGATCAATCCTCCTGGACCAGGATCAGGATCAGGATCAATCCTCCTGGACCAGGATCAGGATCAGGATCAATCCTCTTGGATCAGGATCAGGACCGATCCAATTCCCGTTCATTCAAACAGCTGTAATAAAAGGCGGTGAATCCTTTCTGCCACCGACACACATTATTAAAGGGGAGCTGTTTCAGTTCAGGTTCACACTGCGATCATGTTAAGTGTAACCATGTTCTCTGTGCTAACAAGATCCTCTTCGTTTTCCTCTCTCTTGTTGCAGCTACAAGTGGGAGTTTTTGCTGTGTTCAGACACTGTGCGATTTCAAGGGCCCTTTAAATGTGCGTGATGAGGTAGGTGACGTTTCTTACCTGCCCTCTGCGGATTGATTGAGAGGCAGACTGTGTCAAACTGAGGGTCAGTTCTTTTGTTTATTAGTACTGGGTTAACAACTGCATTAAAATAGTGCAGCGAGGAATTCAAATCTCCAGACCGCAAATGTATGAAAAGACTTTCAAATGTGAAAACGGGGGATTGAAAGCTCCCTCATTAAGGGGAGTCATTATCCTGGATTGGTGACCTTATCGAACAGACATGTGAACAGAGACGCCATGATGGCATCACGTGACCGATGGTGCAAGGGTTAATGCTGGTTATTGAAACCAACGATGGATGCGTATCTGAGACCCTTACCCAGTTGTCTGTGCTGCAGGTGCTAATAACCTGTGGGGCCGGTGCCCTGATGACCCACGTGTGTAAGTGCCGCGATCGAGCGCGCTCGGAATCTCCGGCCCCCATCCCAGCAAGTACATGGGGGTCAGTGGGGAAAGTTCCATATCCCTGGCGGGGAGCTTCTCACGATTAAGGCAGTATCCTGGGCAGGCGCCAGTCGGGAGAGGCTGGGATTCTCAGCGGATATCCGCTCCGCTTGCTGGGGAAAGCCCCGAGCCTTCCTGAAAACAATTGGAACATTTATAAGGGGGCGGGGGGGGCGGGTCGGAAAATACTTCCAAATGTTTCAACCTCTTCAGTGATCCAGTGCCATGTTCCTGGGCCTCACTTTGCTGACTGGTATTCCTGGGTGTACCAGCCTTCCAGTGGATGCCCAGACTGGGGACGGTGAAACTCCTGGGCTGGACGGCCTCCTACCCTGACCATGACCCCTCCGATGCTGGTCTCCTTGTTTGGAGCCCGTGTAAATTGAAGGGATGGCCAGGACCCGGCAACACGGTGCCCTGGTCCATTATCGAGTCCTCCTCTCGGACGTATGGTGAGAATGCACTGCAAGGACAGCGGAATTTTGGCCTTACTTGGCTGCCCAAAAAGTTGAGGATCTAGCAGGAGCTGTCCCTGGCTGCTCCAAGAGCCGAGGCCAACAGCTCCCTGTGGTGCTGCCACTTTAACAGTTCCTCTTTATAAAACACTCTTTGGGTGGCTGCAGGATTCTCAAAGAAGTTGCAATCCATTCCTCATGTGACAGGAAGGCAAAATTCTCCACAAAGTGTCAGTTCTGGGCTGTCCCTAACAGTTCTAAAACATAACAAACTCACAAAAGATGAGAAACGCCAAAATGTGTAAAGTTTAGAATTACTCCCCTTCAAATCCTTCCGTTTGTAATGTCCCAGCTTTGCAGACAAGGTTGTCTAAGCAAGACCTCAGCCCATTGGAGTCCAGCTAGCCTGAGGGACAGGGACTCCTAGGATTCAGACCCATCACCCTCTGAATGGGAGACCAGTGGGCCCAACAAAGGGACCCACAGCCGTAGTGTTCTGCCAGCCCAGTTCACACTTCATCTAGCCTCAAACTGTCACATTAACACCTCCTCTTGCCTTTATTATCTCTTTATGTCTCTTAATCTCTCCTGCTTTCTATCCCACCACTGACCTTGCCTTTTGTTCTTTCATCCCCTCCCCCTTTTCCCAGCTTTATCCTTGCTTTAAATCTATTTCATTTCCTGCTTTTTTCCAGTTCTGACGAAGGGTCTTCGACCTGAAACGTTAACTCTGTTTCTCTCTCCACGGATGCTGCCTGGCCTGCTGAGTTTTTCCAGCGTTTTCTGTTGTTATTTTGGATTTCCAGCATCCGCAGTATTTTGCTATCATAGTAGTGTTCTGGTAGTTGTCTTGGCACTGGGTAGGTGAAGCATCTTCTCTCTCTCTCTCTCTCTCTCGTCGCTGCAGGATGGCTGCACTCCACTGATTCTGGCTGCACAGATGAGCAACTACGAGATGTGCAGGTGCCTGATTGTAAGAGGAGGAGACGTCAACAGCAGGGACAAACAGGGAAGGTGAGCTGCGTCTCTCAGCCGGGAAAGTACGCAAGCAACTGCTAGTCAACAGGAAGGGAGGTAAAGTGTGGTGAGTGGGCAGTCATTAAAAACTTGCATTAAAAGCACCTTATCACATTCTCAGGACAGCCTAAAGCACTCTGCAGCACCAATGGGCTACGATTGTATTGTACTCACCAACAACTCAACAAGAGACTTAGAAACATAGAAAAATAGGAGCAGGAGTCGGCCATTCAGCCCTTCGAGCCTGCTCCACCATTCAATATGATCATGGCTGATTCTCCATCTCAATACCATATTCCCGCTCTCTCCCCATACCCCTTGACGCCTTTTGCGTCTAGAAATCTATCTATCTCCTTCTTAAATATATTCAGTGACTTGGCCTCCACAGCCTTCTGTGGTAGAGAATTCCACAGGTTCACCACCCTCTGAGTGAAGAAATTTCTCCTCATCTCAGTCCTAAATGTCCTACCCCTTATCCTGAGACTGTGACCCCTCGTTCTAGAGCCCCCAGCCAGGGGAAACATCCTCCCTGCATCCAGTCTGTCTAGCCCTGTCAGAATTTTATACGTTTCAATGAGATCCCCTCTCATTCTTCTAAACTCTAGTGAATACAGGCCTAGTCGACCCAATCTCTCCTCATACGACAGTCCTGCCATCCCAGGAATCAGTCTGGTGAACCTTTGCTGCACTCCCTCTATGGCAAGTATATCCTTTCTTAGGTAAGGAGACCAAAACTGCACACAGTACTCCAGGTGTGGTCTCACCAAGGCCCTGTATAACTGTAGTAAGACATCCTTGCTCCTGTACTCAAATCCTCTTGCAATGAAGGCCAACATACCATTTGCCTTCCTAACTGCTTGCTGCACCTGCATGTTTGCTTTCAGTGACTGGTGTACAAGGACACCCAGGTCCCTTTGTACATCAACATTTCCCAATCTAGCACCATTTAATAATACTCTGCCTTTCTGTTTTTCCTACCGAAGTGGATAACTTCACATTTATCCACGTTATACTGCATCTGCGATGTATTTGCCCACTCACTCAACTTGTCTAAATCGCCTTGAAGCCTCTTTGCATCCTCCTCACAACTCACAATGCCATCTAATTTCGTGTCGTCAGAAAACTTTGAAATATTACATTTGCTTCCCTCATCCAAATCATTGATATATATTGTGAATAGCTGGGGCCCAAGCACTGATCCCTGCGGTACCCCACTAGTCACCGCCTGCCACCCCGAAAAAGATTCATTTATTCCTACTCTCTGTTTCCTGTCTGTTAACCAATTTTCAATCCATGCCAGTATATTACCCCCAATCCCATGTGCTTTAATTTTGCACACTAACCTCTTATGTGGGACTTTATCAAAGGCCTTCTGAAAATCCAAATACACCACATCCACTGGTTCTCCCTTATCTATTCTACCAGTTACATCCTCAAAAAACTCCAGTAGGTTTGTCAAACACGATTTCCCTTTCATAAATCCGTGTTGACTTTGTCTAATCCCATTGATATTTTCTAAGTGTCCTGTTATCACATCCTTTATAATAGACTCTGGCATTTTCCCTACTACTGATGTTAACCGGTCTGTAGTTCCCGGTTTTCTCTCTCCCTCCTTTTTTAAATAGTGGGGTTACATTTGCCACCCTCCAATCTGCAGGAACTGTTCCATAATCTGTAGAATTTTGCATTTATATAGCGCCTTTTACATAATAAAACGTCCTAAGCCACTTCACAGGAGCGTTATCAGACAGGTGACCAAAAGCTTGGTCGTAGAAGTAGGTTTTTCGAAACGTCTTCAAGGAGGAGAGAGATATCGAGAGGTGGAGAGGTTGAGGGAGGGAATTCCAGAGCTTGGGGCCAAGACAGCTGAAGGCACGGCCACCAATGGTGGAGCGAGGGAAGTCGGGGATGCGCTAGAGGGCTGAGTTGGAGGAGCGCAGAGATCTTGGAGGGTTGTAGGGCTGGAAGAGGTTACGGAGATAGGGAGGAGCGAGGCCATGGCGTGTTTTGAATATGAGGATGAAAATTTTTAAACTGAGGCACTCAGACAAACGCAGCAATACGTGCCATTCTATTAAAGGTTATGACAAGTGATAACAGTACAATAAAATGTACATTTTAAACAAATATATTTTTTTCCTTCCATTTTCTTCTCTCCCCTTAAGTGACTGATGCTCAGCTGTGGTTCTAGAGATACTGACAGCCTCCGAACCTACTTATAATGTGGGGAAATTTAAGGTTATTCACTTTGGTATATTCAAAAAACAGTATATTTTTTAAATGGAAAGAAACTATTAAATGTTGGTGTTCAGAGGGATTTGGGTGTCCTTGTACATGAAACACAGAAAGTTAACATACAGGTGTAGCAAGCAATTAGGAAGGCAAATGGTATGTTGGCCTTTATTGCAAGGGGGTTGGAGTATAAGAGTAAGGAAGTCTTGCTACAACTGTACAGGTCTTTGGTGAGACCACACCTGGAGTACTGGGCACAGTTTTGGTCTCCGTACCGAAGGAAGGATATACTTGCCTTGGAGGGGATGCAACGAAGGTTCACAAGATTGATTCCTGGGATGTGAGGGTTGTCCTATGAGGAGAGATTGAGTTGATTGGGTCTATACTCTCTGGAGTTTAGAAGAATGAGAGGTGATCTCATTGAAACAGATAAGATTCTGAGAGGGCTTGACAGGGTAGATGCTGAGAGGCTGTTTCCCCCTGGCTGGAGAGTCTAGAACTGGGGACACAGACTCAGGATAAGGGGTCGGCCATTTAGGTCTGAGATGAGGAGACACTTCTTCACTCAGAGGGTTGTGAATTTTTGGAATTACCTACCCCAGAGGACTGTGGATGCTCAATCATGGAGTATATTCAAGTCTGAGAGCGATAGATTTTTGGACTCTAAGAGAATCAAAGGATATGGAGGTTGGGCGGGAACATGGAGTTGAGGTTGAGGGTTGACCATGGCTGTATGGCCTACTCCTGTCCCTACTTCTTATGTTCTTAAAGTCAGAATCTTGACAGGGAGTGTTGGCTGACTATTGCCAGTCTTAGTTACTCATATACTGTATCCCCAAATATCCTGAATGAAATCTAACTTGCATTTGAATGAATCAACACTGGAGCCTGTTCCATAGATTGACCACTCGCTCACTGAAATATTGTTTCTGCAGATCAGTTTTGAATTTATTGCCCTTCAAGCGCAGGCCGTGTCCTCTGGTTCTACTGTCCTGGACGGGGTGAAATAGCTTGTCGTAGATTAGCTCCTTATCAACTCACATGAACCACGTCTTGATTCACAAGGGTTTCATTGTCCAAATCCCTGCCCCCAAGCTGAACGCACTCCGCTGCCACAAGACTACCTGCATAGCAGTGAAGCTGAGGACCACCGGAACCTTTGGCCGTTAACCTCTTGACTGTGGGGCGAGCTCAGTCTCGGATAGCCATGCAGGAAGATGCTTAGTGTTGGGTTTTCTCACTGCTAACAAGCGGGCTCATTCTCTGCTTTCTTTCCTAAACACAGGACAGCTTTGATGCTGGCCTGCGAAAACGACAGTGTGGAGACGGTGGATGTTCTTGTCAGGAGTGGAGCTAACATCGGCCTTGTGGATGCCTTGGGGCACGATGCTATACACTACAGCATGGTAACTGGAAATACAGATATTCTGCAGCTGCTTCACGCAGCCCCTCACAGAAGCTACTGGAACAATGGTAGGTTGTGTTCTTTATGGCCCAATATCCTTTGCACGACATTACATTATCCTTCGGCCAAACAAAAGATCCCTTTCTTTTCCTCCTTCTCTCCCCCCAAAATAGATATCTCCCACCTTGATAGTCCATGTCTCAAACCAGGGATCAAGGGGAGGTGGACTTCTTCTGGGAATGCCTTGGAATGATTTTTCTGCCAGGCTGCATCAGGAACTGACGATCCTGGAATTTGCACGGGCAGCCAGACACCCTCCTAACCTGTGGAACTGCCAGTTCCACACCAGTTCCTCGTGATTGGCGGAAAGAGTTCCTGCACTGATGGCTCATTTGTGCAGATCGTACAGGAGAAGGCACGGGACAAGAAGAGGGTGATTTGGCCTATCAGCCCCTTTCCCTCCACAGGCCATGTACCAATTGCAGTATCATAGACTCTATTTCTGACAAACAACAAATGATGAGTCCCCCAAGAGAAAAATCTCTCTGAAATGCCTCTGCAGACATCAACCAAAATGCCATCCAGCCCACACTTACAGCTCTGACCAGTCACGGTCCACAGATGATTTGGCCAAAGCCCCATTAGCTCAGGAGCCACCACGTTCCTCTCGACAGCATTCGACAGGAGAGAGAAGTGAGCTGATACCTGAGACTGAACACTTTCCCGAAGGGGGCGAGATAGGCCTCTCCCCCTCCTACATTTGCAATGATTTTTAATGCTTAGAAATAGTGGCATGTTTGTAGGCCTGTGATGAGTTTTTGCTATGCAGTACAAATGATCCTGTATCGACTGAATAAAAGACTTGCATTTCTATAGCGCCTTTCACGACCACCGGACGTCCCAAAGCGCTTTACAGCCAATGAAATACTTTTGAAGTGTGGTCACTGTTGTAATGTAGGAAATTGTGCAGCCAATTTGCGCACAGCAAGCTCCCATAAACAGCAATGTGATAATGACCAGATAATCTGTTTCAGTGATGTTGATTGAGGGATAAATACTGGCCAGGACATACTAGATGTTGTGACAATGCAGTGGCTCCGCTCCATTGCTGAGGCAGTCTCCTTCATTTGCATACACATGTTAAAGTTGTTGCTCCCTCCTTTCTCCTCCCATCTCTCTACCAAGTGTTGATGCCTTGCTGGGCTGCAGTTCCATGGGCACTGATTTCACTCCTGGCATCTCCCTCAAGCAGCCATTGGGCTGACAGCCTGATCCTGTCCTCACTCAACAACCACGCAACTGCACATCCAGCGGGAGTGGCTGGATCATGTTCAGTAGCGGGAACCCTGGTCGATCTTCACCTCCCTCACTCCCCACGGGAGCTGGGTCCAATCATAGAGCCTCCTACCGCTGCCCGGAGGCCAAACCTGGGGCCTTTCCGCTCCGTTGGGCTTAACCAGTGAGCCTTGGCGGGGGGCGGGGGGGGGGGGGGGCGGGGAAGGGAAGGGAAGGGACAGTAAAATGTTTTTCAAGACATAACCAAGATAATACTGGCCCTTTAAAAGTGAGAGGAACTCGTGACAAACTTTTCTATTGTGGTACAGGAAGTGCTTCCTGTTGGTAGAAAAGCTAAATGTAAAGGTGGCTCATCATCCGTGAAAAGTGTTTGGCAAACATCTAATCCTTGGCTTGTCAACGCTCAACACAGTGACACAATTCACGTTGAGATGGGTCATCAGATGTAAAAGCCTCATTGTGGTGGAATGAGAATAGTTCTCTTCTATCCCCCAAACCATGGCAAAAACCATCCCAAGAGTTAATGGTGAAGTGCTGGAGATCTGTCGGCACCAGGGGAACCAGCAAGAACTCTGAGGATTCAGGAAAGGGGAGGTGGAGAGAACATTGGATAAACGTATTTTTTTCCTGCACACTTACCTTCCATGTCTAAGAAGATTGGCTGGAGGTAGCACAGGAGGTAGCCAATGCTGCGTTATAAAGGGCCACGTGGAAAGCATGGAAACAGCCTGATTTTCCCTCCCTGCCAGTCTGTTGGCAAGAGCTTGGGTCTGTGCATGATGGCGGGGCTGAAATCGCAAGCTCAAATAATACATGGGCATAACTGGTGCCCTCCCACCTGTGGCACTGGGCCCAGGAAGAGCAGTGCACTGTGCCAGCACACTGTGCCCCCGAGTGATTTTGATTGCTAGACGCTGTAAAATATTCCGCGTTGCATGGACCTTATTTCTGTGTTTCATTTATTCCTCAGCAGAGCCAGAATTAAGAAGGAGGCAACATCAGGTAAAGGAACTGGACTTCTGATCACACAACATTATCAGAACCACAACATGATCAGAACCACATTGGATGTGCTCCCATTACATTATCCATCTTTGTCCAAAATCAAATCAGGGAGGTATAGCTTCCTTTGGTATAGACAACAACTTTAATCCCATTTACAGCATGTTTACTCCACATTGCTGGCAGTAAAGTCTAGATGGAGGGGCAAGAATTTGCAGGTTCACAATGGTCAATTGAAAACTTCAAAACTGAGGTTGATAGATTTTTGTTAGATAAAGATAATAACGGGTATGGAACCAAGTCGGGTAGATGGAGTTAAGATAAAGATCAGCCATGATCGAATTGAATGGCGGAACAGGTTCGAGGGGCTGAATGGCCTCCTCCAGTTCCTATGCTCCTTCCTTCCTATCTTACCTAACCTAACCCGCACATTTTTGGACTGTGGGAGGAAACCGGAGCACCCGGAGGAAACCCACGCAGACACGGGGAGAAAGTGCAAACTCCACACAGACAGTCACCCGAGGTCAGATTCGAACCCGGGTCTCTGGCGCTGTGAGGCACCAGTGCTAACCACTATGCCACCGTGTTGCTTCTGAAGATTTCCTAAGAACATAGTTCACTGGGATATTTCCTACGCCATTTCTGAGTCTGTTGTAGACTAATTGATAGAGATTGATTGCTGCTCCTGAATCTCCCTCTTTCCCTCTTTTCCCCTTCCCTCTAGTTTCTGTTTTCCTTCAGGATTTTCCTCTCTTTCTATCCCTCTTATTTCCTATGGTCTTCTGCCCTTTCTTTTCTCCCAGTTCTCTCTCGTACACACACTAAACATCGTGTCTCTGTGCCCCCCCTATAGAAATAAGGAGGACGGGAGAAGTTTACGAGATTATTCCAGGTATTAAGTAAGCTTTGTGATGCATTGCCATTCTCCCTAGATGAACATAGGACGATAGAGTCCAAGGTCCATTTAGTTCTTCTTCTACCCTCCTGGTCGTCAGATGATACAACGACAGTGGAGTTGTTGCCTAATCATACCAATCGATCTCTATCGATTAGTCTACAACAGACCCAGAAATGATGTGAAGACCCCCCCCCCCCAGTGGACTACTGGAGGCCTGCGTGGGGAGGCCCGGACCATTTTTAGGTTTGGGCATCATTTACATAACCTTGGTGAATGGCGGGCAGCAAGTGGACACTGTGCTCCAGCCCGCCGGCCATGCGAGAGCTGGACACCGTCACTCCCCACTGGAACCGGCCGGCAAGGTTGGGATTGGGGAAGTGTGGGGCGATCGCAGGTGGGGCCATGCACGGAGCCGGCACCGGTGGCCCACAGTATTTGTGTGGAGACAGGAGGAGCACTGCTACTCCCCCTGACTCGACAGAAATTCCCCAAAATTCTGGGCGTTTTCTGGAGCAGCCGCCTCCGCCCGCCATAAATGGGCGGAGTGAGCGCGGGGCATGGACCCCCCGACTGTACCTGAAATATGAAAACCGGGGCCCTACAACCAGCAGAGGACCCCAGTTTGTATATTTAGGCAGCCTGCCACCGGAAACAGGCAGACAGGCTGCTCGTTCATTTACAGGCCCGCCTGAGAATTGCATCAGGCAGGTTTTGGGCATCAATGGGGCGGCCTGAGGCCCCCCGCCCTCCCCCCTGCCAATTTTCAGCTAATGGCCGCCCATTTTTCAGGCGAGGAACAGGCAAGAGGAGTTGAAAATCACTCTATCTGTGTGTGCGCCTCTCTCCGTCCCTTTCCTTCCACTAACGCTCTAGCCCTGAATCTCACTCTTTCGCTCCTTTCCTCTTCCCCCCGGTTTCTTTGTCTTCCTTCAGCATTTTCATCTCTCGCTATCCCTCTTCTTTCCTCATGGACCTCTGCCCTTTCTTTTCTCCCAGTTATTCTCTCTTGTACACACACTGAACACCGTCTCTCTGTGAGCCTCCCTTACTGAGATAGAGGAGTCGAGAGGTCGATGACATTATTCCACATATTAAGTAATCTTTGTGATGCAGTGCCATTCTCTGTAGAGTAATAGTTCCTTTAGTAGAGGCCTGAACGGTCATCAGCTTCTGCTAAGCCTAGGATAATGTATAATATAATCGGAAAAATAGCTTATCAATACAGAAGTCAGTATTAATATCTTTGTATTACGAGAATGTATTCTGTGTGATAGAGGGTGACATGTGGTTTAGATTAGGTAAGTAGGATTCTGCAGGGCAATACTAAATGTCAGGTTAATGCAATTTAAGAAGCATCAAAGGGTTTGTGTAAGAATTATTGCCAGTTTGGAGACAACGGGCTGGATTTTTACCAGCCCCGAGGAGGCGGGTATGGAGGCGGGACTGCCGGGAAAATGGCTGAATTTGGGGACGGGTGGCAAACCCGCCCCAACCCGCCTCCGTGCCCTCTTGCCAGGAGACGGGAAGCTGTCCCGCCCCGGGTCCCATCTCCTTGGAGGCGGGAAGGGATTAAAACCTATTAACTGCCTGTTAACAGGTAGTTAACAGGCAGAAAATAGGATTAGCCCCATTTTTCGCCCTGAAGTGCGGACTTCCCAACCTGGGGGAACCCTGCCGGGGTGTAGGAGGCGAGCAGTGGGTCTGTGGTGGTCTGCGGGGTCTGAAAGTGCGATGTAGAGGTGAGTGATGGGTGCAAGTGTGGAGTGGTAAGTATGTGCGGTGAGTGTAAAGTGTTAGAAAATGTTCACTTACCTTTGTTTCTGCCGACAGCCTCCAGCCGCTGTGGAGCTGGAGTCCCCGACATCTCCATTGTAGATATCACAGACTGGCTGTTGCATCCTCTGATACAACAGCCAGCTGATTTCTGCAAAGTAGAAAGGTTTGATGTGTCCTGAACACAAGGACTCATCAAACTACACAGAATGTCAGTGTTTGACAGCATCACAGAGCTGTCAATCGATGACATTTCTTCTTTCAAAAGTTCTTGACAGATGACACGTCATACGTTGACGTGCTCTGTCACTGACTTCCCCCTAATTGACCTGCTGAGCCCGCCGGGCGGGCTTAACAAGGTCAATCAGGGAAAAATCCCGCTGGTTGGCCAGAAGCTGATGGAGGCGGGACTGAAACCTGGCAAGCAGCAGTCCCGCCTCCAACACGTCTCCATTCATAAAATCCAGCCCAACCTTTCTAGAATCTAGCTGTTAAGGTGTGATGTTTATAATAGTGTAAATTGTATTACCTCCTACCATAAATGACACCCACGTTCCAGTGGAGTGTATGTGGTGTGACATTGCCATCTACTGGTGTAGTAGTACATGACACATAAAGATCACATGACAATAATCTCAGAATTGATAGGTTTAGAGCAAGTCATCTGACATTGTCCATTTAAGGGTATAAATAGGTTCATATTCAGTAATATTTTGGTATTCCATGCTGAGAACTCGCCTGGATTGGTTAGTAGTTCATAGCCCCCCGATGGATGTCCTACTAGTGAGTATATAGACATTTAACTTTCTGTCGATATTAATAAGACCAACAAGTTGATTTATCTCTGGTGTCCAAACCTATATAATTTGGATTAGTCCACTCGGTTGATTCAACACTAAGTAGCTCCCAATAATTTTTCACTATTTCAAAAAATAATGTAGGCCTTTAAGGAACACACCTTTCACCTTCTCTTCCTTCACATCCCTGGAATCTTCACCCCTCTGCTCCATGCCTCCCTCCGCACCTGGTGCACAGTGTCTCAGATATTTCCTTGCTCCTCATGTCCGCAAAGTTCTCTCTTATCCTCTACATCTTTCTACTATCTCCCTGTCCTCTCTCAGAAAGCCCTCCTACCACCTGTGTGTCTGAGATTCCACCCTTCCAGTTTGTCTGCACCGGAACTCCTTCCTCCCCACTCATTCAGATTATTATCCCATTTGCTGGCTTCTTTCATTCGATTATTCTCAAATTCTACAGGTTTTGGCAAAAGAGAAAGCTACAAGTCCCCGAAAGAGGCAAGCCCCCTTGCCACCCAGCACCCCTTCGACCCAGGTAACCAGAACCCACTCTAATAATCCAAATAGACTGTAACAATCCAGCTGCATTCGGTGTAGCTTCTGAGGCACAAACACAGATACTGTTTTAACCTCTTTTTGATGCATCAATCTGAAGATCAACTTTGCCCTCAATTGAAAAGGTCACGGGTCAAATTTCAGGCCCTATTTCTGAACTATGTTGCCAGTTAATGTGCATGGGAAGAGGTTAAAATAACGGGAGTGGAAGTTCTCCAAATCTCGCCCCGTAATTTTGGGCGTAAGATGGACGGCAAACCCTGGCGAGCTGGCATAAACAGCCATGATGTTTCTCCAGGAGGGATTCCGCCAATCTCCTGCCGATAACCCTCATGGAGATTCCGGGCGAATATGTTTAAGAATTCTTGAGAATGAATCCAGTGAAGTTGTTGAGCTCGAATGTTGGCACAAGGCTTCCTTAATAACTCATTTGGCAAATGAAGGCTCTGTGCGAGACTCAACCACAGCGACCAGAAGGTCCTAGGCTCAATCCCTGGGAGGGAAACCGACCAGGCATCCCACTATTCAGTGACACCAATTTATGCCGAGTTACCTGATCTTAGCAGTGGGTGAACTGCAACTTGTCTTAGTCTAGGGAGGTGAAAGGAATCAGGCAGGGTTCCTGCTCCTGATCACGGTGCAGTGACTCCTTTTGTTAGTGTGCCCGTGTGTACATTAAATGAAGACAGGATTGGGCTTCGCTGTGATCCCCCCATGGGAGAATAGTCTGCCCGTTCTCACTGTTTAGCATCACAAATGAAGCATGGCTATTTAAACAAAGAACCAGAGAATTGATGGTGCTGTTTGAACTTAACCTCAGCATAAGTCATTTACTTTCAGAAGGGGAGTGAAGGGGGAGGGGGACACAGGAGTGATTTATTGATTTCTGTGTCACAGTTGTCATTTGTTGCTTTAAAACTGAAACATCTCTTCTCTTGTGCTGCTGGTTCCAGAGCCCTTCACAATCCAGTGACTTTCTCTCCACCGGTGATTCAACAAGTCCATCCTACTCTTCAACAGAAACACTCACACCAAAGGTGAGCTCATCCCACTCACTCAGCCTTCAGAACATAGGGAATAATAAAGGCCTTTTATCCAATCACACCTGTTCCACATTCATCAATCAAACCCATTCCTCATTAGCCAATCAAACCCATTCCTCATTAGCCAATCAAACCCGTTCTCATTAGCCAATCAAACCCGTTCCTCATTAACCAATCAAACCCGTTCCTCATTAGCCAATCAAACCCGTTCCTCATTAACCAATCAAACCCGTTCCTCATTAACCAATCAAACCCGTTCCTCATTAGCCAATCAAACCCGTTCCTCATTAACCAATCAAACCCGTTCCTCATTAGCCAATCAAACCCGTTCCTCATTAACCAATCAAACCCTTTCCTCATTAGCCAATCAAACCCGTTCAGCATTAACTATTCAAACCTGTTCCACATGAATCAATCAAACCTATTTACAGCTGCCAATCAAGTCTGTGCCATATTGGACCAAATGGATGCTAAGATGCTCGGTCACAAAGCCACCAATCAACCTCTGTCAGTGGTAGCCCTCTCACCTTTGACGCTCCAGGTTCAAGCCTTACTCCAGGAGTTAGGTATCTGTTGTAGACTGATGCCAGTGCAGGACTGAGGGAGTGCTGAGTCTGGAGGTACTGTCTTTCAGATGAGATATTAAACCAAGGCTGTCCAGAATGCCCATGGTACAATTTGAAGAAAGGCAGGAGAGGTATCCTGGCCAGCACTTATCCCTCAACCAGTGCCACCAAACTCACATTATCTGGTCATGTGCCTCATTGTTGTTTGTGGGACCTTGCTGTGCACAATCTGGTTGCTGTGCTTCCCTACATTGCAACAGTTACTATACTTCAAAAAGTCCTTTGTTGGCTGTAAAGCACTTTGGGACATTCACAGGTCCTATAGAAATGCAAATTCAGGTACTATTTAAAAGCAAATTCTTAAAATTTTTTAAGGGAAAATTGTTAAAAAAGCTAAATCAAAAAAAAAAAATAGGGCAGAAAGAGAATGGAAAAGAAGAGAGATTTGGGAGGAGTGAAGTAGAGACAATGGTGTGTTCACAATTTTTAATTTTTCCTTAAAATCTGTTTTAAATGCTCATTGCGGCTGTCTATTGACTCTGACTGGAATGTGCATGTGTGTGGTCATCATGTGAGGATAACATAGGATTCAGCAGGAAAATAAGGGAGACGACTATAGGGGAGGCGGGGCGGGGTGAGTAAAGTAAGTCCAGTGCAGGTTCACCTGTGCACACAACTCTTCTTTAACCACCTGTGTTGGTCTCACAGGACGATCAGAGGCTAAGCGAGGAGGTATTCCTTCTTCAACAGGAGCGACAGCACCTGCTGCAGACGATTAGCAACCTGGAGCAGCTGGTGGACAAGTGCCAGCGGGAGGTAATCCTTTGCACCATCTTCTACCTGTATATGAGGAGGACAGCGCACGGTTTGCCATTAATCCAGCTGCAGGCCTCAGGCCAGCTGTCAAAAAGCTCTGCTCTCTATTAGAAAGCAGCAGTAAGCCTTATCAAAAATGTATCAATCACTTCAACCAGAGTGAGGTTTCATAATACGCCACGTTTAATATAATAACTAATAATCTCTATAAAAGTCTTGCATCTAGCGCATAATTTACCCCCACACATGTTACACATGCAAACCTCTGTCACACCCATACCTGATTGGCTCCAATTTCCGATTCACAATACAACGGCAAACTGTGACTGAATCAAAGCAGGAACCGAATCAATCGCTGCTGTAAAATATACGGCTGGGTTATAGAATTATAGAATCATACAGCACAGGAGGAGGCCATTCGGCCCATCGTGCCTGTGCTGGCTCTTTGAACGAGCGATCCAATTAGTCCCACTCCTCCCGCTCTTTCCCCAGAGCCCTGCAAATTTTTCCTTTTCAAGTATTTATCGAATTCACTTTTGAAAGTTACTATTGAATCTGCTTCCACCGCCCTTTCAGGCAGCGCATTCCAGATCACAACAACGCGCTGCGTAAAAAAAATTCTTCTCATCTCCCCTCTGGTTCTTTTACCAATTATCTTAAATCTGTGTCCTCTGGTTATCAACCCTCCTGCCAGTGGAAACAGTTTCTCCCTATCTACTCTATCAAAACCCTTCATAATTTTAAACACCTTTATTAAATCTCCCCTTAACCTTCTCTGCTCCAAGAACAATCCCAGCTTATCTAGTCTTTCCATATAACTGAAGTCCCTCATCCCCGGTATCATTCTGGTAAATCTCCTCTGTGACCTTCCTAAAGTGGGGTGCTCAGAATTGGACACGATAGTCTAGCTGAGGCCTAACCAGTGATTTATAAAGGTTTAGTATAACTTCCTTGCTTTTGTACTCTATGCCTCTATTTATAAAGCCAAGGGTCCTGTACGCTTTTTTAACAGCCTGTGGAGACACACCGGGCGTGGATAGAATCCGGGCACGGGTACAATCCGGGCACGGGTACAATCCGGGCACAGGTACAATCCAGGCACAGGTACAATCCAGGCACGGGTACAATCCGGGCACAGGTACAATCCAGGCACAGGTACAATCCAGGCACGGGTACAATCCGGGCACGGGTACAATCCGGGCACGGGTACAATCCGGGCACAGGTACAATCCGGGCACGGGTACAATCCAGGCACGGGTACAATCCGGGCACGGGTACAATCCGGGCACGGGTACAATCCGGGCACGGGTACAATCCGGGCATGGGTACAATCCGGGCACGGGTACAATCCAGGCACGGGTACAATCCGGGCACAGGTACAATCCGGGCACGGGTACAATCCGGGCACGGGTACAATCCTACTTGGCCTGTCACTTTCAAAGACTGTGTGTGTGTGTGTGTGAACCCCCAGGTCTCTCTGTTCCTGCACCCCTCTTAAAATTGTACCAATCCAATCAAAGCCATGAGAGATTAAACCAGGTCAGTGTTTCAGAACATTATCAGGATGTCTGTAAAGGATTTCTTATTTGAAAATGGGAATTTTTCACAAATTAGAAAACACAAACCCTGTATATGTAACCAAACTAAACTATCATTCTATACCAATCTTGACCAGGTTTCCTCTATTCAGTTTACATTTGCTGTCTCCCAAAACAGAATCCTAAATCTGTAGATTTTAACCTGAGTTGTCCACTCTGGGTCTGACTTTCACCAGCCCTCACTTAAGCTCACACTCATTTGGAAGCGGAGCTCATGCTTAAATGGTGCTAGTACTTACCCATGCTCCTTGGAGCAGAGAAGGCTAAGAGGAGATTTGATAGAGGTGTTTCAAATCACGAAGGGTTTAGATAGAGTAAATAAAGAGAAACTGTTTCCACTGGTTGAAGAGTCGATAACCAGAGGGCACAGATTTAAGGTGATTGGCAAAAGAACCAGAGGCGACACGAGGAAAAACCTTTTTATGCAGCGAGTGGTTAGGATTTGGAATGCGCTGCCTGAGAGGGCGGTGGAAACAGATTCAATAGTAGCCTTCAAAAGGGAATTGGATAAATACTTGAAGGAGAAAAAATTGCAGGGATATGGGGAAGAGCGGGGAGAGTGGGACTAACTGGATTGCTCTTCGAAAGAGCCGGCGCAGACTCGATGGGCCGAATGGCCTCCTTCTCTGTTGTACTATTCTATGATTCTATGATTCTATTCCTTTGCATTAATGAAAGTGCTCTATAGTCATGTTGCATCCATTTCAACTTACGAACTTCGAACATTCTTTTTAAGTTAGCATTTCTGACATCCGTACATGTCAACTCTTAATTGGTTGGTTTATCAGCTGTACTGGAGTTAGGGATTGGTGGATCATGCGTTTAGTCAACTGCATGACATTGGCTGTGGCATAAGTGGACCACATGGAAAAGAAACAAGAATATCTTTGAAATTCCTTTTGATTTCAGAAAGTGCTGATTGCAAAAGACAGTGGAATCCAGAAACTGGAGAATCAGGTACTTTAATTTTTAAATCATTTCTGGCAGTCAAACTGTCTCACCAATCTTTCGGAGTTGGACAATAATGAGTTTGGATAATGTTAGTTGGTACAGTCCACTGCTGTTAATTCAAAGCGGATTAATTCGAATTAACGGGTAATTCAAATTTGCTCGCACTAAAAAAGCTTCTAGTGCTGTTTTGTTCCAACTGCTGAATGTAAAATGAACAGGAGTAGACTGTACTTCTGAATATCAACAGGGATATGGATGTACATTTTGGGGTTAATAACAATCCACATTTAATTTGCAAAATAGCAGCGCTTTCCATTCTGAGTATCTTGGTGTATTTGCACGACCCCAGAATCAAAGTATTTATGTAATGATACATACAACCCCTCAACCATTCAATGGCCAAAGTATCTGTGAAAGCCTTCAGGTTATCAGTGAGACTCTCACATTCTAAATTTATCAACATAATTCACTGATCTGTAACATCGCTTGAGGTAAAATTCAATTGTGTTTACATCTGACTCCATTCGTTCAAGATATGCTGTAGATTTCATTAACAGAAGGCAAAGACAAGGCCTTTAAACGCCAGCAGGCTACACTGTTGTGGCAGGAGATTGGGAGAATCCAGTGGAAATTCAGGGTCAATATCTGCAGGCCGAGTCATTTCTGTTAGACAAAACAATATAAGGTTAGATATTCCTCTGTGATGGCCTCAGATCGCTGAAGAGGAAAATCTATATAACCTTTTCGAAGTTAAGCACGATCTAAACCTTTATTGCCTTGTTAATAATTTTGGTAATGTTGACAGATACAGGAGCTGACAAACAAACTAACTGAGAAAGAGCAAGAACATCAAGATGTTACCAAGCAGGTTGAAATCCTACAGGGCAGACTGTCTTTGCATGAGGTAAATGATTCATTTAAATAGATATATTAGATTAACATTGTACAATAGGCTATCTATTTTTTATTCATTCTCGGGATGTGGGCATCGCTGGCAAGGGCGACATTTACTGCCCATCACTAGTTGCCCTAAGAGTGTCTTGCTAGGCTACGTCAGAGGGCAAGTAAGAATCAACCACGATGGTATGTGCCTGGAGTAACATATAGGTCAGACCGGGTAAGGATGGCAGGTTTCATTCCCCAGAGGACATTAGTGAACCAGTTGGGTTTTTAATGACAACCTGACAGCTTTTAATGAAAGAAAAAGAAAGACTTGCATTTCTATGGCGCCTTTCACAACCTCAGGATGTCCCAAAGTGCTTTACAGCCAATGAAGTACTTTTGAAGTGTAGTCACTGTTGTAATGTAGGAAACGCAGTAGCCAATTTGCACACAGCAAGATCCCACAAACAGCAATGTGATAATGACCAGATAATCTGTTTTTGTTATGTTGGTTGAGGGATAAATATTGGCCAGGACACCGGGGAGAACTCCCCTGCTCTTCTTCGAAATAGTGCCATGGGATCTTTGAGACCAGACGGGGCCTCGGTTTAACGTCTCATCCGAAAGACGGCACCTTTGACAGTGCAGCACTCCTTCAGTACTGCACTGGAGTGTAAACCTAGGTTATGTGTTCGAGTCTTTGGAGTGGGACTTGAACCCACAACCTTCTGACTCAGGCAAGAGTGCTACCACTGAGCCACAGCTGACACATGGTCACTTTTATTGGTACCAGCTTTTTACTTCCAGGTTTAAAAAAAATTGAATTCATGATCTCTGGATTATACCTCCAGATTTCTGCATTTAATTATAAATTATAACATTAAAATAGGAAAATAGGCTGCAAAGACTGAGAAGCCTAGCGATCCTAGTTTTGCCTTTGATAACCGACTTTTAGGGTAATCTGTCACTCCAACTAGCCTGCCACAGCAGAGGTCAATTTTGTGGGTCCTTGGTTGGGAAAGTGGGGAAAACAAGTTTGATGTAAGAGTGTATTACCTTGGGGTATTTCAAGTGCAGTAGGAGGTTAGTTTTTAATTCACTCACTCTCGAGGTATGAGCATCACTAGTAATCCCTAGTTGCCCCTGAGAAGGTGTTGGTGGGCCTTCTTCTTGAACCACTGCAGTCCGTGTGGTGAAGGTGCTCCCACAGTGCTGGTAGGGAGGGAGGATTTTGACCCAGCGACAATGAAGGAACGACAATACAAGTCCGTATTGGGATATTGTGTAAATTAGAGGGGAACTTGGAGGGTTCTGTATTCTCGTTTCTAGCATCGAGGTTTGTACCCAGCCAGTCTGATCAGATCGAAGGCTCCTCATTCTCTGCTGGCTGCGATGGACACCAAATGGGTCGATTTCAATCAAGCTGAAAGTGGGCTCGGATCCACAGTATAGAACAGTCCACAACTCAGCACAAACCAGCACTAAATGGGCAAAGTCACTCAGGGACCACAGGTTGGCGAGTGTGAGATATGAACATGTCCCACTGTTGGTGTAACGGCGGGCGGAGGTGGGGGGTGGGGGGTGGGGTAACTCATCTAAGATTGGGGATACGGCAGATTTTGCGTTACAGCGGAGGCAACTTAAGTTTGGGTCTAACGGTTTCCCATCTGAGCTGGGAGTGGTTGACAATGGCACTGACGCCCTGGGCTCTGACCTAAGATGGGTGATACGATATAACGAGTGTCTAAATGTTGGTGCTCGTTTCCCGGATTGAGCCTCATTGGCAAAGGGTGGGCAAGCTCCGTGCATCAATGTTGGCCTCTCATTGGGAGCTTGGCAGGAAGTCCCACCGCAGTCCTCAAGGACACTGCCATTTCTGAGTTCAAAGGGGAAGCGCTGGAATTTCCAGGAGTCACCGGAGCAGCAAGCTGCGTAATTTTCAAACGGGATGGTGGAGGTGTTCCTGGAGCAAGTGCCCAGAGGAGGCAAGTCCTCTTGCTCTTCAAGTGACTGCCAGGTGTCCAGGCGAGCGGCTCGGGCTACATGGCGGGAGACGGGCACAAACATTAACACTTCAGGGAAGGAAATCTGCCGCCGCTACCCAGTCTGGCCCATATGTGACTCCAGTCCTACAGCGACATGGTTGACTCTGAAGTGGCCTCACAAGCTGCTCTGTTGCAGCATCACAGTGGTTCAAAAAGATGGCCCACCACCACCACCTCAGAGCAACTAGGGATGGCCAATAAATGTGACCTTGTCAGCACTGCCCACATCCCAAAATTGAATAAATAAGAAACTCTGCATACCTGGCTGGAGTGCTGCAAGAAGTTTAATAACCTGAATTTTTTGTCTTAAAATACTCCTGTGCAGCACCTTGGGACGTTTTACTACGTTAAAGGCGCTATATAAATACAAGTTGTTGTTGTTTGACTGAATGAGCTAAGGTAGCAGTTCCCACCATTACTTTATAATAATGCTGTGTGTCAAGCATGCCTGATACGTATCGTTACCCCCCCCCACCCCCCCACCCCCCCACCCCAGTACTTTGAATGTTTCCCTCGAATGACCATCAAGGAGAGGAAAGAAAGCACTTTCATTTATAGAATCGTACAGCTCAGAAGGACGCCTTCCGCCCCATCGTGACTGTGCCGACTCTTTGCAAGAGCTATTCAATTAGTCCAACTCCCTCGCTCTTTCCCCATAACCCTGTAAATATATTGCACATTATCCTCAGGATGTCCCAAGGCACTTTGCAGCCCATGGATTACTTTTAAAGTTCATTCACTGTTGTGACATCGGCAAACACTGCAGCCAATCAGTGCACAACAGACTCCCACAAAGAGCGGTGAGATAAATGACCAGTTAGTCTGTTTCTGGTAGTGTTGGTTGAGAGATGAATATTGGCCGGGACACTGGGATAGGTGGGGAATATCTAGAGGTACCTTCTCTAATTGATCTGCTTTCTAATCTTAGCAGGGCAAACATCATGAGGACAATGAGAGTGAACTCATGGATGAGGAAGAGATGCTCTGCAGTTTCGCAGGTACACTGTGTTCCTGAATGCAATTATATTTTTGCATCCATTGTAACTATGTAATCAAGTGAATTTAGGATGTAGTTATACTGCCACTTTCACACTCGTGCGAGGCAGTTTCTTGTGTGACTCAATGCAAGGTCGGATCCTGATCTGACTCTGGAACACGCTGAAGCTTTATTCCAGGACACAATCTAGGCCGATATTACAGGGCAGTCCCGAGGGAGCGCTGCATTGTCGCTGCAGCCTGGTGCGAAGCCAGTTTTATAAATTGCTCTCACAATGCATTGGGTCCCTTGGGAACTTTCTAAACTTACTGCAGAGCCTTTTTAATGTTATGAGAACGTGGGCATGGCTTAGGGTTACCAACTCAGCGCCATTCACAACTCCTCAGATAATGAAGCAGTCCATGCCCGCATGCAACAAGACCTGGACGACATTCAGGCTTGGGCTGATAAGTGACAGGTAACATTTGCGCCACACAAGTGCCAGGCAATCACTATCTCCAACAAGCGAGAGTCTAACCACCGCCCCTTGACATTCAACGACATCATCATCGCTGAATCCCGCACCATCAACATTCTGGGGGTCACCATTGACCAGAAACTTAACTGGACCAGCCACATAAATACTGTGTCAACAAGAGCAGGTCAGAGGCTGGGTATTCTGCAGCGAGTGTCTCACCTCCTGACTCCCCAAAGCCTTTCCACTATCTACAAGGCACAAGTAAGGAGTGTGATGGAATACTCTCCACTTGCCTGGATGAGTGCAGCTCCAACAACATTCAAGAAGCTCGACACCATCCAGGACAAAGCAGCCCGCTTGATTGGCACCCCATCCACCATCTTAAACATTCACTCCCTCCACCACCGGCGCACCGTGGCTGCAGTGTGCACCATCTACAAGATGCACTGCAGCAACTCGTCAAGGCTTCTTCGACCGTACCTCCCAAACCCGCGACCTCTTCCACCTAGAAAGGACAAGGGCAGCAGGCACATGGGAACATCACCTCCAAGTTCCCCTCCAAGTCACACACCATCCTGACTTAGAAGTATATCGCCGTTCCTTCATCGTCGCTGGGTCAAAATCCTGGAACTCGCTCCCTAACAGCACTGTGGAAGCACCTTCACCACACGGACTGCAGCGGTTCAAGAAGATGGCTCACCATCACCTTCTCAAGGGCAATTAGGGATGGGCAATAAATGCTGGCCTTGCCAGCGACGCCCACATCCAGGAAAGAATAAAAAACCCTCTGGTTGGACGTACTCCGGGAGGTTTCATTGCTTTAGCTCTCGTTTCCAACCACCCCACACACTCAAACAGCCTGTTTCCAGCTCCAATATTTTTATAACTAATAATAAACAAAAGTGTTCAAAGAAAATGGAAAAAACCCACCCTGTTTGAGTTTTCTCCTGGGTTCCTCTCCTGGTTTTTTCTAGGGATTAATATTTTAATTCCAGGAGACTCCAGGGCAATCCTGGAGGATTGGCGACCCTCACACTGCTGTTTGTGCTCTCCTAGTCATGGGGCGTGGCGGGGATGCAGCATACACGGAGCTCTGTCCTGGCAGTCCGCAGTATAACTTGGGTTTTGCGGTGGGCACTTCACACTCTACAGCTCCCGGTCTGAGGCCGTAGTTCAGTGAAATCCAGCCTCAGATACCAAAGAGCGTAAAAGCAGCAAACAAAAGGGCCTTGAACTCATCGGGCCTGCTGCCACCTCAGACCACACACATACTGAGGAATCCACACAACTCACTCAATCCCCTGACTACACAGCAGAGCACCAGTCAAACCCAGGTAGATAAAGCTCAGAGAAACCGCTCCCAAATACTCCAATGTGGAGCTGAATTGAGAATTCCTGGGGGTCCTGTGCACCAAGATTATTCGGGGCCACCCCCCCCCCCTGCCCCACCTTGCGTCCCCAAGACAGAGGGTGCGCCGCCTCCCTCCAAGAGCCATGGACCTGCCCCAGGTTTTCAGCCCGGTCCCGAGAGGTGGCGCTGTGCCGGAGCAGAGCCTGGATTGGGTGAGGGAGTCCGGCGGTGCCTTCTGAGGTGTCCAGGGGCTGAGCTTAGCGGAGACCAATCAGCCGGCGGCAGAACTGTCAGCCAGCGTTGCACCTGGCGCTGGCCCTCTGCTCTCAGCCAATCCGAGCCATGCCCTCTGACTGAGGTGGGACCCAGTGAGGCTTCCCCGCTGCACTCTGCGTGCTCCTGAGCGCCATGCCACACGAGACAATTCTGGCGGGGGCCCCATGTTTAACTGGAGCCCCTGGGCACTGATCCCATTGGTCCCTGGGCACTGATCCCATTGGTCGCTGGGCACGGATCCCATTGGTCCCTGGGCACTGATCCCATTGGTCCCTGGGCACTGATCCCATTGGTCCCTGGGCACGGATCCCATTGGTCGCTGGGCACAGATCCCATTGGTCGTTGGGCACTGATCCCATTGGTCGCTGGGCACAGATCCCATTGGTCCCTGGGCACTGATCCCATTGGTCCCTGGGCACGGGTCCCATTGGTCCCTGGGCACTGATCCCATTGATCCCTGGGCACTGATCCCATTGGTCCCTGGGCACGGATCCCATTGGTCGCTGGGCACAGATCCCATTGGTCGCTGGGCACGGATCCCATTGGTCCCTGGGCACAGATCCCATTGGTCGCTGAGCACTGATCCCATTGGTCCCTGGGCATAGATCCCATTGGTCCCTGGGCACAGATCCCATTGGTCCATGGGCATGGATCCCATTGGTCCCTGGGCACGGATCCCATTGGTCCCTGGGCACGGATCCCATTGGTCCCTGGGCACAGATCCCATTGGTCCCAGGGCACAGATCCCATTGGTCACTGGGCTCGAACCTCATAGGCCCGTGTGCAAAGGTAATGGGGCGAAACTCCAGTCTTATCACAAACTCCTCTTAACTCTGTTGTACAGAAGAAGTTGGGTAGAGTTATCCTGATATGGAAGATGTATTAATAAAAGCCTTCCTTTAATTTCCAAATTCCGCAAATGGAGAAACTGATTTGGGAAACTATAACATATCGATAAGGTGGTGGAATGGAGTAAATTGTGGCAGATGGAATTCAATACAGTCCCCATCACTTAAAACGGCCATGCCTAATATGGGCATTCGCTTCTATCGACCAAAACATGCTACTCATTATCTATTTGTATTAATGTCTATTTCAAAGTTGAGAGGTCGCACAACACCAGGTTATAGTCCAACAGTTTTATTTGAAATCACAAGCTTTCGGAGCTATCACTCCTTCCTCAGGTGAAGTAAATTGGATACAGAATCGCCAGAGCATATATAGATGGAAAAAAAAGCATGTGTACTTTACAATTGCAGACCAATAAATTAAATCATCCTGACTATCTGCCGAGGTGTGATAAAGTTAATTAAGTCAGCCAGGAAGGTACCACATCAAAAGACATAGCAAGATACAACTGAGACAATGAGGTGTAGTCGCAGGGGTTCCAACGTGTCAAAAGCTGCCGTCTGTATGTAAAACGAAAAGCTTTAAAAAAAAATTTACTTTTTTACTGGGAAAATTTTTACTTTTTTACTGGGAATCACATCTGTGAACAAGCTAACGACGACTCGAGTCCGGATCACGTCATGTATCGTGACATAAACCCAAGATCCCGATTGAGACCGTCTTCATGAGTTCGGAACTTGGCTATCAGTTTCTGCTCGATGGTCGGGGAACACTTCAGCAGTCAAGGACATTCAGCCTCGGATCTGCGGGTAAGCGTTCTCCAAGGCAACCTTAGAAACACACGACAACGCAAAATCATCGAGCAGAAACTGATAGCCAAGTTCCGAACTCATGAAGACGGTCTCAATCGGGATCTTGGGTTTATGTCACGATACATGACGTGATCCGGACTCGAGTCGTCGTTAGCTTGTTCACAGATGTGATTCCCAGTAAAAAAGTAAAAATTTTCCCAGTAAAAAAGTAAATTTTTTTTTAAAGCTTTTCGTTTTACATACAGACGGCAGCTTTTGACACGTTGGAACCCCTGCGACTACACCTCATTGTCTCAGTTGTATCTTGCTATGTCTTTTGATGTGGTACCTTCCTGGCTGACTTAATTAACTTTATCACACCTCGGCAGATAGTCAGGATGATTTAATTTATTGGTCTGCAATTGTAAAGTACACATGCTTTTTTTTCCATCTATATATGCTCTGGCGATTCTGTATCCAATTTACTTCACCTGAGGAAGGAGTGATAGCTCCGAAAGCTTGTGATTTCAAATAAAACTGTTGGACTATAACCTGGTGTTGTGCGACCTCTCAATTTTGTCCACCCCAGTCCAACACCGGCATCTCCGCATCATGACCACTATTTCAAAGTTGCCAGTGTCTGAAGCGCTCCATATATTTCGGGCAGAAACAACTGTGCTTACTTTCTAGTTCAAACCTCGGTAAGGTGCACTGGATGCAAGAACAGATATAACCAAATGACCCCTCATTAATGTTTAGTTACCTATTGTGAGCTTACACCATTCTAACCCACTGTCAGTGGTGTGTGGGGGTCACAGTTTGGATTAAACACCGACTGCAGTTTAAGTAAAGCTGCTGGTCAGAGTGTAGCTGGAAACAACGGAGCAAAAGGTCACGACACGTAGGGACCACTCTTGTTATATAATAGTGTACTGTAATAGCGCCACCACGTTATGCCGACCACTGCGTATCGGGCGCAAGTCGTGTTTTATCACACGAGGTATACGATATAAAAGCTAAGAGTTAATAATGAGCCTATATAAAACCTTCAGACCTTGGTTAGTGTACTGTGCGCAGAATTGGGCTCCACACAATAGGAAGGATGTTCAGGCTTTGGAGACAGTAGAGTGCAGACTCACTAGGGTCCTGCCTGGTATATGACACAGACTCTTTCTGGGATATAGGTCCCCTGGTAATGACTCTCACTGGGGTACAGTTCCACAGACACTGACTCTCACTGGGGTACAGTTCCACAGACACTGACTCTCACTGGGGTACAGATCCACAGACACTGACTCTCACTGGGGTACAGTTCCACAGACACTGACTCTCACTGGGGTACAGTTCCACAGACACTGACTCTCACTGGGGTACAGTTCCACAGACACTGACTCTCACTGGGGTACAGATCCACAGACACTGACTCTCACTGGGGTACAGTTCCACAGACACTGACTCTCACTGGGGTACAGATCCACAGACACTGACTCTCACTGGGGTACAGATCCACAGACACTGACTCTCACTGGGGTACAGTTCCACAGACACTGACTCTCACTGGGGTACAGTTCCACAGAACTGACTCTCACTGGGGTACAGTTCCACAGACACTGACTCTCACTGGGGTACAGTTCCACAGACACTGACTCTCACTGGGGTACAGTTCCACAGACACTGACTCTCACTGGGGTACAGTTCCACAGACACTGACTCTCACTGGGGTACAGTTCCACAGACACTGACTCTCACTGGGGTACAGTTCCACAGACACTGACTCTCACTGGGGTAGAGTTCCCCTGATGCTGACTCTCACTGGGGTACAGTTCCACAGACACTGACTCTCACTGGGGTACAGTTCCACAGACACTGACTCTCACTGGGGTACAGTTCCACAGACACTGACTCTCACTGGGGTACGGGTTCCACAGACACTGACTGTCACTGGGGTACAGTTTCCCGGCACTGACTCTCACTGGGGTACAGTTCCACAGACACTGACTCTCACTGGGGTACAGTTCCACAGACACTGACTCTCACTGGGGTACAGTTCCACAGACACTGACTCTCACTGGGGTACAGTTCCACAGACACTGACTCTCACTGGGGTACAGTTCCACAGACACCGACTCTCACTGGGGTACAGTTCCACAGGCACTGACTTTCACTGGGGTACAGTTCCACAGACACTGACTCTCACTGGGGTACGGGTTCCACAGACACTGACTCTCACTGGGGTACAGTTTCCCGGCACTGACTCTCACTGGGGTACAGGTTCCACAGGCACTGACTCTCACTGGGGTACGGGTTCCACAGACACTGACTCTCACTGGGGTACAGTTCCACAGACACTGACTCTCACTGGGGTACAGTTCCACAGACACTGACTCTCAATGGGGTACGGGTTCCACAGACACTGACTCTCACTGGGGTACAGTTCCACAGACACTGACTCTCACTGGATACAGTTCCACAGACACTGACTCTCACTGGGGTACGGGTTCCACAGACACTGACTCTCACTGGGGTACGGGTTCCACAGACACTGACTCTCACTGGGGTACAGTTCCACAGACACTGACTCTCACTGCGGTACAGTTCCACAGACACTGACTCTCACTGGGGTACAGTTCCCCTGATGCTGACTCTCACTGGGGTACGGGTTCCACAGACACTGACTCTCACTGGGGTACAGTTCCACAGACACTGACTCTCACTGGGGTGCAGTTCCCCTGATGCTGACTCTCACTGGGGTACGGGTTCCACAGGCACTGACTCTCACTGGGGTACAGTTCCACAGACACTGACTCTCACTGGGGTACGGGTTCCACAGACACTGACTCTCACTGGGGTACAGTTCCACAGATACTGACTCTTACTGGGGTACAGTTCCCCTGATGCTGACTCTCACTGGGGTACAGTTCCACAGACACTGACTCTCACTGGGGTACAGTTCCACAGACACTGACTCTCACTGGGGTACAGTTCCACAGACACTGACTCTCACTGGGGTAGAGTTCCCCTGATTCTGACTCTCACTGGGGTACAGTTCCACAGACACTGACTCTCACTGGGGTACAGTTCCACAGACACTGACTCTCACTGGGGTACAGTTCCACAGACACTGACTCTCACTGGGGTACGGGTTCCACAGCCACTGACTGTCACTGGGGTACAGTTTCCCGGCACTGACTCTCACTGGGGTACAGTTCCACAGACACTGACTCTCACTGGGGTACAGTTCCACAGACACCGACTCTCACTGGGGTACAGTTCCACAGGCACTGACTTTCACTGGGGTACAGTTCCACAGACACTGACTCTCACTGGGGTACGGGTTCCACAGACACTGACTCTCACTGGGGTACAGTTCCACAGACACTGACTCTCACTGGGGTACGGGTTCCACAGACACTGACTCTCACTGGGGTACAGTTCCACAGACACTGACTCTCACTGGGGTACAGTTCCACTGATGCTGACTCTCACTGGGGTACAGTTCCACAGACACTGACTCTCACTGGGGTACAGTTCCACAGACACTGACTCTCAATGGGGTACGGGTTCCACAGACACTGACTCTCACTGGGGTACAGTTCCACAGACACTGACTCTCACTGGGGTACAGTTCCACAGACACTGACTCTCACTGGGGTACGGGTTCCACAGACACTGACTCTCACTGGGGTACGGGTTCCACAGACACTGACTCTCACTGGGGTACAGTTCCACAGACACTGACTCTCACTGGGGTACAGTTCCACAGACACTGACTCTCACTGCGGTACAGTTCCACAGACACTGACTCTCACTGGGGTACAGTTCCCCTGATGCTGACTCTCACTGGGGTACGGGTTCCACAGACACTGACTCTCACTGGGGTACAGTTCCACAGACACTGACTCTCACTGGGGTGCAGTTCCCCTGATGCTGACTCTCACTGGGGTACGGGTTCCACAGGCACTGACTCTCACTGGGGTACAGTTCCACAGACACTGACTCTCACTGGGGTACGGGTTCCACAGACACTGACTCTCACTGGGGTACAGTTCCAGAGACACTGACTCTCAATGGGGTACGGGTTCCACAGACACTGACTCTCACTGGGGTATAGTTCCACAGACACTGACTCTCACTGGGGTACAGTTCCACAGACACTGACTCTCACTGGGGTACGGGTTCCACAGACACAGACTCTCACTGGGGTACGGGTTCCACAGACACTGACTCTCACTGGGGTACAGTTCCACAGACACTGACTCTCACTGGGGTACAGTTCCACAGACACTGACTCTCACTGCGGTACAGTTCCACAGACACTGACTCTCACTGGGGTACGGGTTCCACAGACACTGACTCTCACTGGGGTACAGTTCCACAGACACTGACTCTCACTGGGGTACAGTTCCACAGACACCGACTCTCACTGGGACACAGCTCCACAGACACTGACTCTCACTGGGGTACAGTTCCACAGACACTGACTCTCACTGGGGTACAGTTCCACAGACACTGACTCTCACTGGGGTACGGGTTCCACAGACACTGACTCTCACTGGGGTACAGTTCCACAGACACTGACTCTCGCTGGGGTACAGTTCCACAGACACTGACTCTCGCTTGGGTTCGGGTTCCACAGACACTGTCTCTCACTGGGGTACAGTTCCATAGACACTGACTCTCACTGGGGTACAGTTCCACAGACACTGACTCTCACTGGGGTACAGTTCCACAGTCACTGGGGTACAGTTCCACAGACAGTGACTCTCACTGGGGTGCAGTTCCCCTGATGCTGACTCTCACTGGGGTACGGGTTCCACAGACACTGACTCTCACTGGGGTACAGTTCCACAGACACTGACTCTCACTGGAGTACAGTTCCACAGACACCAACTCTCACTGGGGTACAGTTCCACAGACACCGACTCTCACTGGGGTACAGTTCCACAGGCACTGACTCTCACTGGGGTACAGTTCCACAGGCACTGACTCTCACTGGGGTACAGTTCCACAGACACTGACTCTCACTGGGGTACGGGTTCCACAGACACTGACTCTCACTGGGGTACAGTTCCACAGACACTGACTCTGACTGGGGTACAGTTCCACAGACACTGACTCTCACTGGGGTACAGTTTCCCGGCACTGACTCTCACTGGGGTACGGGTTCCACAGGCACTGACTCTCACTGGGGTACGGGTTCCACAGATACTGACTCTCACTGGGGTACAGTTCCACAGACACTGACTCTCACTGGGGTACAGTTCCACAGACACTGACTCTCACTGGGGTACGGGTTCCACAGACACTGACTCTCACTGGGGTACAGTTCCACAGACACTGACTCTCACTGGGGTACAGTTCCCCAGCACTGACTCTCACTGGGGTACAGTTCCACAGAAACTGACTCTCACTGAGGTACAGTTCCACAGACACTGACTCTCACTGGGGTACAGTTCCACAGACACTGACTCTCATTGGGGTATGGGTTCCACAGGCACTGACTCTCACTGGAGTACAGTTCCACAGACACCGACTCTCACTGGGGTACAGTTCCACAGACACCGACTCTCACTGGGGTACAGTTCCACAGACACTGACTCTCACTGGGGTACAGTTCCACAGACACTGACTCTCACTGGGGTACAGTTCCACAGACACTGACTCTCACTGGTGTACAGTTCCACAGACACTGACTCTCACTGGGGTACAGTTCCACAGACACTGACTCTCACTGGGGTACAGTTCCACAGACACTGACTCTCGCTGGGGTACAGTTCCACAGACACTGACTCTCGCTGGGGTTCGGGTTCCACAGACACTGTCTCTCACTGGGGTACAGTTCCACAGACACTGACTCTCACTGGGGTACAGTTCCACAGACACTGACTCTCACTGGGGTACAGTTCCACAGTCACTGGGGTACAGTTCCACAGACACTGACTCTCACCGGGGTACAGTTCCACAGACACTGACTCTCACTGGGGTATAGTTCCACAGGCACTGATTCTCACTGGGGTACAGTTCCACAGACACTGACTCTCACTGGGGTACAGTTCACATACACTGACTCTCACTGGAACACAGCTCCACAGACACTGACTCTGACTGGGGTACGGGTTCCACAGGCACTGACTCTCACTGGGGTACAGTTCCACACACACTGACTCTCACTGGGGTACAGTTCACATACACTGACTCTCACTGGAACACAGCTCCACAGACACTGACTCTGACTGGGGTACGGGTTCCACAGACACTGACTCTCACTGGGGTACAGTTCCACAGACACTGACTCTCACTGGGGTACAGTTCCACAGACACCGACTCTCACTGGGGTACAGTTCCACAGACACCGACTCTCACTGGGGTACAGTTCCACAGGCACTGACTCTCATTGGGGTACGGGTTCCACAGACACTGACTCTCACTGGGGTACAGTTCCACAGACACTGACTCTCACTGGGGTGCAGTTCCCCTGATGCTGACTCTCACTGGGGTACGGGTTCCACAGACACTGACTCTCACTGGGGTACAGTTCCACAGACACTGACTCTCACTGGAGTACAGTTCCACAGACACAGACTCTCACTGGGGTACAGTTCCACAGACACCGACTCTCACTGGGGTACAGTTCCACAGACACTGACTCTCACTGGGGTACAGTTCCACAGGCACTGACTCTCACTGGGGTACAGTTCCACAGACACTGACTCTCACTGGGGTACGGTTCCACAGACACTGACTCTCACTGGGGTACAGTTCCACAGACACTGACTGTCACTGGGGTACAGTTCCACAGACAGTGACTCTCACTGGGGTACAGTTCCACAGACACTGACTCTCACTGGGGTACAGTTCCACAGACACTGACTCTCACTGGGGTACAGTTCCACAGACACTGACTCTGACTGGGGTACAGTTCCACAGACACTGACTCTCACTGGGGTACAGTTCCACAGACACTGACTCTCACTGGGGTACAGTTCCACAGACACTGACTCTGACTGGGGTACAGTTCCACAGACACTGACTCTCACTGGGGTACAGTACCACAGACACTGACTCTCATTGGGGTACAGTTCCACAGACACTGACTCTGACTGGGGTACAGTACCACAGACACTGACTCTCACTGGGGTACAGTTCCACAGGCACTGACTCTCATTGGGGTACAGTTCCACAGACACTGACTCTGACTGGGGTACAGTTCCACAGACACTGACTCTCACTGGGGTACAGTTCCACAGACACTGACTCTGACTGGGGTACAGTTCCACAGACACCGACTCTCACTGGAGTACAGTTCCACAGACACTGACTCTCACTGGGGTACAGTTCACAGACACTGACTCTCACTGGAGTACAGTTCCACAGACACTCACCCTCACTGGTCTTCATCTTGATTCAGTTTTAGTTTAGAATGAACCTTAAAGTGCTTCATTACGTTGCCTACTCTTGTTGCGTTGTGTTGTTTCAGGGACTGAGACGCTATTTTCGAAAAAGTGTATGAACCAATCTAGCGAAGAATGGCTTGGATCACTGCAGAGTCAAGTGGAGTCACTCACTACTGAAAACCTGGAGCTGCAAGGACGACTGCAGGTAATGAAGCCTCAAAACTTGGGCCTTGCTATTAACCCCCGCCCCCCCCCCAACCCCCACAACGGGCGGGAGAGGATGGAGGGTGGGGTTAAAAATGGATAAAAAAGGAATGCGCCCTCAACCGGTTTGTATGCACCTGTCACCATTTTCATGCCGGCAGGTTTCGAGGCGTGCAAGTGTGGCGCCGTGGGGTGGCGGGACACTTCATTAACATATTTAAATTAGGGTCCCACATTTCAATTGAGAGCCTGATTTAAATTTAACAATTGCCATTCGGGTGGACCTCCCAGTGCAGTGCTGAGGGGGTGCTGCACTGTCACAGGTGCCATCTCTTGGATCAGAAGTTAAACCTCGGACCCCGTGTGGACGTAAAAGATCCAATGGCACGATTCGAAAAAGAGCAGAGGAGTTCTCCCCAGTGTCCTGGCTAACATCACTAAAACTGATTATCTGGTCATTTATTCATTGCTGTTTGTGGGAGCTTGCTGTGCGGAACTTGGCTGCAGCATTTCCCACATTCCAACAGTGACTACGCTTCAAAAGTACTTCATTGGCTGTAAAGCGCTTTGGGACATCCTGAGGTCGTGAAAGGCGCTATAGAAATGCAAGTTCTTTCTTTTTTTCTTAACATTTTATTGAAGCCCTCACAACTACTTTTACCTTAAGTTTCAAATATAGTTGGATTGGAAAGGCAGAATTGCAGTTGTCGCTGGGTCAATATCCTGGAATTCCCAGCCAAACACTATCTTTGGAGTACCATCACCACATGGACTGCAGCAGTTCCAGGAGAAGGTCCACCACAACCTTTTCTGGCCAACTAGGTACGAGCAATAAATCTGTTTTGGCCCTCGTCGCCAACAGCCCGAGAACAAATCTTACAATAATTTCTTAGGCTCCGAAACAAACCAAAAAAGTATCTGAAATCAAAGTCATAGAATCGTTATAGCCAAAAAGTAGACAGTGCTTTGACTAAAAATGGTTCAGTAGCGCCAGTTGAAAATCGTCTAGGCTGCACGCAAAATTCGTCCTCACTCCTCATTAAAATGATTGCAGTCATGATTCTCGTCTAAAAACCCAAGCTCATTGGCGTTACACTGAAAAGATGGAAAAGGCAGGTAGAGCTCTGAACGGCATTTTTGCGCCATCTCGTGGCGTTAATGTGTGGCGCTAAACGCAAGTAATGATTGCCACAGGCCTTTTTCACTGCTTAAAGGGGAGGTTCATTGATGTTGCAGCACCTCATTCTCAGCAGTGTTGGGTATGCAGCTGTTTCAACAACCATAAGAAGGAGAAGGAGAAGGAGCACTTAGGGCCCGGAGGTTTTCCGGTGAAGTTTTGGGGGCATTGGTTTTAGCGGTGGAGAGAAGGCAAGCGGTCCTGTACCCGCCAACTGGCAGGAGGCCCTCACCACAAGTCTGCCGGACTATGTGGAGGGAGGTGGCACACCACATCATGGGCAGCACTGTGCTCCCCAGGACCCACACCCAGTGCAGGAAGAAGTTTAACGACCTCACACGGGTGGTCAGGGTGAGTGAAGGCTTCAACAAATGCCCCATACCGCCAACTGTACCACAAGCTTCATGCGCTGCTCAATGCACCACACCCCCAGCACTCACCCACCAACAAATCAACAATCTCTACCTCGCAATCACACCCACATCTCACTCCTTGCACACAATGACAACTATTCAACTATGGCAGGCACAAGCATCATTAGTTATTAGAATTCATGTGATATGTGTGATATGTTTATAGATAAAGTTATTAATTGTGTTTGGAATATTTTGCGGTCTCTCTCATTTCACCTTTGTGCCCAGGAGGACGCTGTGATATGGCGTGAGACAGGGATGGTATGATGGGGATGTGGTGAGCTACGGAGATCTGGGGTTTCATTCATGCGAATCGGAGTCTGTTGAGCCGGTCACGGACAGCCCGTCCGGAAGGCCGATTGTCTCGCTCCCTCCGCCGTAGATGCTGGAGGGCGAGGTCTGCTGCCAGTACAGCCCCATGACTTTTAGCAAGTGTTGTATGCTGGAGCTTTTCTGAAATAATTGTGGAGTTTTGTACTTGCCACAACACTCCCTGATACCAAAGAACCTTGAAAGGAATAAAGAAAACTCTTGCAGTAGCAGGAGGTAGCGCACACCCACTCAAACTTCAGAACCCTGTCAGGTCCGAGTGATGGGTGAGGATCCCTTTAAATATCGTCGCTGGAGCCGGCTTCCTGCTGCTGCCGCCACCTCAACCTGTCCTTGCTTTCTCCAGCCAAAACAAAGTTGTGTGATCGGGCGTCAGGTGAGCGTTGCAAACTCATTCAGTGATTGCGATGTCCCCGGGGATCGAGTTTAGCGGCAGCACTACCGTCAAGACCAATATGGCGTGCGGCGCTGGAACCGCCAACAGCTGGCGGTAGAGCTCTGATCGGCGTTTTAGCGCCATCTCGTGGCGCTAACGTGTGGCGCTAAACAGACAAATTTTCCCCCCATAGACTTTTACAGCACAGAAGGAGGCCATTCAGCCTGACATGCCTGTGCCGGCTCTTTGAAAGAGCTCTCCAATTTATTCCCACACCCCAGCTTTTTCCGCAGAACCCTGCAAATTAGTCTTTTTCAAATACATGTCCAATCGCCTTTTGAAAGTTCCGATGGAATTTGAATCCATCGCCATTTCAGGTAGTGCGTTCCAGATCTTAACAACCCCGTGTGAAGAAATTTCTCCTCATTTCCCCTCTCGTTCTTTTGCCAATTATTTTAAATCTGTGACCTCTGGTTACCGACCCACTCGCCAGAGGACACAGTTTCTCCCTCCTTGCTCTACCAAAACCGCTCAGAGGGAGATTGCAGGCCGGGAGGGAGATCGCGGGTCAGGGTAGAGATTGTGGATCGGGGGAGAGGTCGCGGGTTGGGAAGAGGTCACGGGTCGGGGAGAGGTCGCGGGTCGGGGAGAGATCGCGGGTCGGGGAGAGGTCGGGGAGAGGTCGCGGGTCGGGAAGAGGTCACGGGTCGGGGAGAGGTCGGGGAGAGGTCGCGGGTCGGGGAGAGATCGCGGGTCAGGGTGATTGTGTGTTGGGGATTGAAGTTAACATGGTGGGTGTAGGATTATTATTAATTTGTCCCTGTGTTTCGGGAAATATCCCTATTACTAGTTCTAACCTTGAGCAGAGAAAAATAACACAGAAACTGGTACTAAGATTACTAAACACTTTATCGATTCCCGAACAACAATAAACTCTAAACAGTACTCACAACTGGGAACACAGATTGACCAGACAGTTGTTCTGGAGGAGAGCCCGGGAGTGTCCACCCAAGTGACACTTCCTTATCTTGTTCCTGTATCTGCGGTGCCCCTGTTTGATGATTGCCTCTCCTATTTATAGAGTTTGGGAGGCTGAGCCAACTCCCATAAACTGTCATCGTTATTTTTTCTTGCAATGTCCAAAGTCACGACCTTTACCTTATCTGTTTTCTGTTTTTCTAGCAGTGGACAAAAGTCTGTAGTTTGTGGTTAACTTACAGCCTGGGCTTCCCATTTGCCAAAGAGTCAAATATTCCTGACATTTAACTGACCCGAAACAATCCTGTATCCGACAGGAGGTTTGAAGACATTGCGGGGTCGAGGCGGGGGAGAGACCATGGGTCAGGGGTTGAAGTGATCATGGTGGGGGCGGGGGCGGTCGGAGACATCGCGAGGAGGGAGGCCGATCATGGGGGATTGGAAGCAGGTTCGTTTGGGGGTTCCGCGGGGGAGGGGGGAAGCACTCCTGCTCCTCCTGGCCCACAAGCAGTGCTGGAAAGGCACTGACCTGCTGGATCCGGCCTTTCTCACCTCCCTCCAGCTGCCGGGTTACCGGAGCCCTGGGATACCCGGCCCGTAGCCGTTCAATCAAAATGGCGGCTCAAATCTGATTCCCGCAGCCTCATTAACATATTTAAATAACTGCGCCGCCTCTGGAGAGCAGGTTAGTCGCCCGCCCGCCCCCAGCCCGCCTGTTAGAATGAGTGTGTCCGAGGCGGGTTGGGGGCAGGTTTCAGATTTTTGAATTTTAACCCCCTCTCCCACCTGTCCTGGGGGTTAAAATGTCAGCCGTGGCTCAGCGGGCCGCACACTCACCTCAGAGTCAGAAGGTTGTGGGTTCCAGTCCCACTCCAGAGACTTGAGCACATAAAGCTAGGCTGACGCTCCAGTGCAGTGCTGAGGGAGTGCTGCACTGTCGGAGGTGCCGTCTTTCGGATGAGATGTTAAACCGAGGCCCCGTCTGCTCTCTCAGGTGGACGTAAAAGATCCCATGGCACTACTCGAAGAAGAGCAGGGGAGTTCTCCCCGGCGTCCTGGCCAATATTTATCCCTCAATCAACATCACTAAAAAAACAGATTATCCGGTCATTATCACATTGCTGTTTGTGGGAGCTTGCTGTGCACAAATTGGCTGCCACGTTTCCCACATTACAACAGTGACTACACTCCAAAAGTACTTCATTGGCTGTAAAGCGCTTTGAGACGTCTGGTGGTCGTGAAAGGCGCTATAGATATGCAAGTCTTTCTTTTAAAATTCACCTCTTGCCTCCATAGGCCAGACTGTCTGTCCTATTTTAGTGCTGACATTCGGGTATAGTAGTGTCATGGTTATGTAACTGGTCCAGTAATTCTGAGGCCGAGACCACTAATCCAGTGAACGTGAGTTCAAGTCCCACCATGGCAGTTTGAGAATTTGAATTCAGTTTAAAACACATTCCTCTGAAATGGCCGAGTAACCACTCAGTGGTATCGCCACCTTCTCAGGGCAACTAGGGATGGGCAATAAATGCCGGCCTTGCCGGAGACGCCCATGTCCCGTGAATGAATAAATCTAATGTCCTTTGGGGAAGGAAACCTGCCACCCTTAGCCGGTCTGGCCGGGATGTGACTCCAGTCCCACACCAGCCTGTAGTCTGTTAACATAAGAACATAAGAAATAGGAGCAGGAGTAGGCCAATCGGCCCCTCGAGCCTGCTCCGCCATTCAATAAGATCATGGCTGATCTGATCCTAACCGCCAATCTACTATCTATCACAGAACCATCTCCTGCATCTAACAGAATTGCACACACGAAATAGGAGCAGAATCAGGCTACAAGGTCCCTGGGCCCGCTCCACTACCCACAGGGCCATGACCGATCCGAACCTAGACTCATGTCCAAATTCCTGCCCGCTCCCCGTAACCCTTAATGCCCTTTACTTCTAGGAAACTGTCTATTTCTGTTTTAAATTTATTTAATGATGTAGCTTCTACAGCTTTTTGTGGCAGCATATTCCATGGACCTACCACCCTCTGAGTGAAGTAGTTCCTCCTCATCTCAGTTTTGAAAGAGCAGCCCCTTATTCTAAGACTATGTCCCCTAGTTCTAGTCTCACCCGTCATCGGGAACATCCTCCCCGCATCCACCCGATCCAACCCCTTCACAATCTTATATGTTTCAATAAGATCGCCTCTCATTCTTCTGAACTCCAATGAGTAGAGTCCCAATCTACCCAACCTCTCCTCATATGACCACCCCCTCATCCCCGGGATTAACCGAGTGAACCTTTTTTGCACTGCCTCGAGAGCAAGGATGTCTTTCCTTAAGTAAGGACACCAAAACTGTATGCAGTATTCCAGGTGCGGTCTCACCAATACCTTGTACAACTGAAGCAATACCTCCCTATTTTTATATTCTATCCCCCTAGCAATGAAAGCCAACATTCCATTTGCCTTCTTAATCACTTGCTGCACCTGCATACTAACCTTTTGAGTTTCGTGCACCAGGACCCCCAGATCCCTTTGCACTTCAGTACTCTCCAGTTTCTTGCCATTAAGATAATAAATTGCTCTAGGATTTTTCCTGCCAAAGTGCATCACCTCACACTTTCCAGTGTTGTATTCCATCTGCCAAATCTCTGCCCACTTACTTAGCCTGTCTATGTCCCCTTGCAGGTTTTTTATGTCCTCCTCACTCATTACTTTCTCTCCCATCTTTGTATCATCTGCAAATTTTGATATGTTACACTTGGTCCCTTCCTCCAAATCGTTAATATAGATTGTAAAGAGTTGGGGACCCAGCACTGACCCCTGTGGAACACCACTAGTTACTGATTGCCAGTCTGAGAATGAACCATTTATCCCAACTCTTTGCTTTCTGTTAGATAGCCAATCCTCTATCCATGCCAGAATATTACCCCCAATCCCGTGATTTTTTACCTTAAGCAATAATCTTTTGTGTGGCACCTTGTCAAATGCCTTTTGGAAGTCTAAATACACTACGTCCACTGGTTCCCCTTTATCCACTCTATATGTTACTTCCTCAAAGAACTCCAGCAAATTTGTCAAACATGACTTCCCCTTCGTAAAACCATGCTGACTTTGTCTAATGTGGCCGAGCGAGCCGCTCGGTTGTGGCGAACTGCTCGGGATGGGCAATAAATGCCAGTGAGACCCACATCCCAAGAATGAATTAAAAAAAAAATTAACCCGTTTATTTTAAACAGGTTAGTAATGCTGGTCGGAAAATCTACATTGACGTGTGATCAGCGCTATACTGAGGCGGGCGGTACTCTGACTCGTCAGTTGTTTACTAGCTTGTTGGGTCGGCCTGTATTAAAACATAAGAAGATTGGGATGACAGGGAGAAGATAGGAACATGCAGGAAGGAACATCCCAGTTGTGGAAAAGAGCAGCTCAGTGGGTTTGGGTCATGTGAAAATAGACTTGCAAAGTAATTGCAGCAATGGTGCACTGGGGCATCAAACCAACATTCCCGACCGTACCTGGCTGGTATAAGTGATACTAAGATAATTAACACATGGACAATGCATGACCTATTACAGAGTGAGTTACTAATCAGTATTTAGGATCTTCAACTTTATCACTCTTGCATCTTTTTTCAGGAGTTAGAATATTTGCAGAAAGGAGCAAATGAAGAGGAATCTTCAGGAAGCCAGGATTTTATTCCAGTTCTTCTCTACGACTCCTTACAAGCAGAGTTTGAGAAGCTGAAGGAAGAGTATGAACAGGCCCAGGTGACAATCCTGGAGGGGGTTAACTCGGCAACCTCTGAAAAGCTAGTTTCAGTGGAAGCATACGAGCAACTGAAGGTCGAACATGAGCAAGAAGTCCAAAGGCTGGAGGAGGTTCTTGATGAGCTCAAGGCCAAGACAGACTCACCGGTAGAAGTTCCATCCATAGATGGGAAATTAGAGGTGAAAGACATGGCAGAACATGAAAGACAAGATGTCCAAGAACTCAGACAAAAATTGAAGGAAACCCAAGACAAATATGAGGCGGCAATGACTGAGGTTCAACAACTTGAAGAGCAGATTCAACTGGGAATCCTTTCAGTGGAAGAAAAGGAAACTGTAAGAAACACAGAGACTGTAAAACCGGCCCCTGAACATGAGCTAGAGAGTGTCAAGGTGCAACTTCTCCGAGCGCTTAAAGCCAAAGTACAAGAGGAAAAGAAGGTGAAAGCATTGGAGGAAAAGGTGGATGAAATGGAGAAGACTCTGACTCGCAGTGTCCCTTTGGAAGAGTACGATGAAATGAGAATGTCACTAAATATTTCACTCGAAGAAATTTCTAAAGAGAATTCCGTGCTAATAGAAAAATGCAACGAGGTAGAAGATGAACTCAATGAACTGAAGAGAAGCCATTGTGGGGAGGCCACTGAAAGTGCAACTGAAGTATCCAAAGAAGACAAGGAGCAGTTGGAAGAGCTGACAAAAGCCCACAAAGAATTGCAGGAACAATGCAGAGAGCTTCAAACAGAATATGAAAAGAAAGTTGAAGAACTCGGGTCAGTACAGTCTATGTATGTTCCAAAAGAGGAGCATGAAGAGGTGAAGGAGAAGTTAAGTCAATCCCTCAGTGAAGCTAACAAACAACTCTCTGATTTCAAAGCGAAGCACAATTCAATCCAGCATGAAATCACAAGGCTACAAAATGAGGTAGAACATCAACGAATGAGTTCCATATCTCGGAATGAGCACGTGAAAATGAAGGAATCACTTGAGCAATCCTGCAGGATTCAAAAGGGATGGTAAACAATCTGAAGGATCAACTGTCCTTGAAGGAAAAAGAGATTTCCCAGCGACAGGAGGAGCTGGAGGCAATGAAAGGAGAAACCATTCAAAAAGAAGAGCACGAAAAGATCACTACCTCACTGAAGGCTGAGGTAAATTCTTTGATAATTAAATTAAACGATCTGACCAAGAAGCATGAGAAGACCTGCACTGAGGTGTTCCAGGTGCAGAGGGAGGCACTCTTTATGAAGAGCGAAAAGCACGCTGCAGAGGACCAGGTGGCCGCAGTGCAGAAACAGCTCAACGACTTAAAGTCGGAGTCAAAGAGGGTCATTGAACTGCATAAACACATCGAGGACTCCGCTGATCTTGTTAAGGAGAAGGATAAGAAGGTATTGAAAGATTTCACAATCCTTCAAGTCTTCAGTGCTGTGGAATCAATATTATCTCACGTGTCTGTCTGATTGCTCTGAGATGTTTTTGCTGTACATTCTGCAATTTAATTGCCAATTTTCTCCGTTTCATCTCTTAACGAGATGAAACATGGATTGATGCAGGCCTCTTCGCTAATGAAAATCACTCCTTCCACCGACCATGTGCAATCCACCCAATCATGAACACACCGCATTGATTTAATCTCCTACGTAAAGATACCAGTAAATCTCAAAGCTATGCAGAGTTTCCTTACTGGGAGCGACACTATAACCTGCTGTTTGGGACCCTTTCCCCAAACCACTTTGCCTCACTCACTCTCTTCCTTCCTTCAAAAGCCTCCTATAAACCTAACTCTTTGATTGTGATTCCCTCCATCCATTAATGTTTCCCATCTCCTGTGCGGTGCCCGATTCTCTCCATTGTAAAGTGCTGTGAGATAATTTCCTATATGAAGCAGCTAAGTGCAATTCTTGTTGTAGTCGAGGTATTTATAATAATTGTTAATCTAGCTAATATAAGTGCCAGTTTGGCTTAGTGCTAGCATTTTCACCTCTGAGTCAGAAGGTTGTGGGTTCTAGCCTTGCTCCTGACTTGAGCCCATGATCTAGGCTGATACTCAGGGAGTGATGTACTGTTGGAGATGTCGTCTTTTAGATGAGATGTTAACCTGAAGTCCCTTCTGTCTGTTCAGATGGATGTTAAAGATCCCACAGCACTATTTGAAGAAGAGTATGGGAGTTCTCTCAGTGTTCCAGCCAACAAGATCACAAAATCCTCGGGCTGAGGATGGTCATTCAGCCCATCTTAATGCATCCACCCAGAACAACCCTAAACTACCCCACGTGCAGCATTGCTGCATCTAATTGTTCCTTAAATGATTCCTGCGTTTATTTGCTCCACCACTCTGCTCAGGAGTCCATTCCAAGTGTTGATCACTCTGTGTGAAGAACAACCTCCTCCTGCTAGCAGTCCCAAAGTTACCTTTAACTAGTTTGAATCGATGTCCCCTTGTCCTACTCCCACAGTTTAATTTAAAGTAATATTGTGGAATCCATACCATCCTACTATCTTACCTCTGGGTGACAATTAACCCAACGCTTCTTTCAAAATGAACAGGGTCATCTTAACACGTTGTCTCATCTGAAGATACTCCACATTCCACGGGCCGGCCCATCTGACTTTAATGTACATCTTTCCCCCACCTATCCCCAGCACCGGCTTCCTGCGGAAGAGAGGCTTTTTAATCCTTTGTGAATTCAATTTAACTTAAAAGTAAGAATTCAATATCAAACATACCCAGGGCCTCCGCAGCAAAATAGTCAAACATCCCAAAACACAACAACTACCAATTTATAGGGTAAAATCAAAGGACACCTGTATCCAACTGGGGAAAGCTCTTAACCACATACAATTGTGGGATGAGAGTGGGCAGCTAACTTTACATTGAGCTCATTCCAACTGCTCCTCTCGTTTAATGTACAAATTCCCAGGAAACTCTAAAACTAACTGTGCATATTTCAGCGCTAGTTTACTTGCATTGCTCTATGAATGGCGAATTGAGACAGAAGGAGTCTAGACAGACTTAATTTCTTAGCACATTTTAATTGCAAGACCATTAGTGTTGATCAAATTGCTCTCAATTACCTTCTGCTTAGCTATCAGTCAATGGATTGGTGCATTAGGAAATATTTCCTTCTGGATAGTTACATTCAAGTGTGTATGTCAATCGCCCTCTGACCCCATCCCCCGAGATCAAAGGGTGGGGGTGGGAAAGTCAAGTTTATAAGAACATAAGACATAGGGGCAGGAGTCGGTCATTTGGCCTCTCGAGCCTGCTCCGCCATTCAATAAGATCATGGCTGATCTGATCGTGACGTCAACTCCACTTCCCTGCCCGCTCCCCATAACCCTCGACTCCCTTACCTTTCAAAAATCTATCTCCACCTTAAACATATTCAATGACCCAGCCTCCACAGCTCTCTGGGGAAGAGAATTCCAAAGATTCACGACCCTCTGAGAGAAGAAATTCCTCCTAATTTCCATTTCAAAAGGGTGCCCCCTTATTCCCTTATTCTGAAACTATGCCCCCTCGTTCTAGATTCCCCCACGAGGGGAAACATCCTCTCTGCATCTACCCTGTCAAGCCCCTTCAGAATCTTATATGTTTCAATAAGATCCCAACTGAAGTCCCTGCTCTCCATGTTGGTATCTTCTTATTGTATCCAGAATGTTTCTTGCTGCTAGTTTCCTGTTGCAATTCTTTTTTTTGTAGATAACCGAACTATCCAAAGAGGTGTTTAAACTGAAGGAGGCTTTGAACAGCCTGTCGGAGCGGTCCAACGCTGCAGCACTCCCTCCCAAACCAACCTCCCAGCCCAACCAGCAGCATGCAGAATCCACGCAGAGGCAGATCAGGTTGCTCCAGCAGCAGCTAGTTGTAAGTAGGGCATTCTGCCGCAGCGGGGGAGTGGTAGGAGGATAACCTCGGTATCGGAATTGCTAGACTGAGAAAAGACCACGGTTCATCGAGCTGGTCTTCTACCATCCTGGTAGTCGCGTGATACGATAATGGAGTTGTTAACATAGGAACAGGAGGAGGCCATTCGGCCCCACAAGGCTGTTCTGCCATTCAATTAGATATGGCTGATCTGCACCTCAATCCCATTTAATCAACGTTGCTCCTTATCCCTCGACACTCTGACCCAACAAAAATCTATCGATCTCAGTCGTGAAAATTTACCCTTTGTGTGAAGAAGTGCTTCCTGATTTCACTCCTGAATGGCCTGGCTCTAAATTTTGTTAACGAATCATGTCAATCAATCTCTATCAGACCCAGACATGAGGTGAGGAAATCCCAGTGGTGGAGAGCTTTGGGAACCACAGATCCAAAGTCACCTGTTCCTCCCAAACATGCTTCACTTACCACACGTCATGTCTCAAATTACTCATGTACTGTATCCCAAAATGTTATTTTCTGAAAGAAAACTATCTAACTTGCATTTGAATGAATCAACACTCTGTGCCTCCACCATCTCCCCAGGGAGATTGCTCCATTGATGGACCACTCACTCCCAGCCGGGCCACTTGCCTGCTGGACAAAACTGCGGAATGTAATCTCCAATACAATGGTAACGTTCCTGGAATCCTCTGTGATTTATTCAGTCACTATAAACCAATCACCCTGACACCAGTGACTAATTATTAAAGAAAGGAGTTTATTAAATCCAGCTTCTTCAGTCTCGTCACATAACAGAGTTCTCATCCCTGCTACCATTCTAGTAAATTTGCTCTGCACCCTCTCCAAGACCTTTACACCCTTCCTAATGTGGTGTGCCCAGAATTAGATATAAGGCTACCATTTGTGGAGTGTGTGCCAAGTGGCTTGGGAGAGGTGAAGTAAGAGATGTGGGGGCATTTTTTTTTTGAGGGGGGGATGTGGTGTTCAAGTGGAAGGAGGGGTTTTAGGGTTGTGCATGTAAGTAATTGCTGTGAAGGGATCTGGGTTATTTAGCAGAGTGCAGTGTGAAGGGTCAGTTGTGAAAGTGTTGCTTTAAGCGGATGACGAGTATTCTGGTTCCGAGGGTGGGCAAGAGAGTGTCTAGTATGTTACCTTACCAGCCCTGCTGAGGGCATTGAATTGCACTGTTCTGCAGTCCTGGGGTGATGGGGTTGGCACTCAGTGCCAGTGCCTCCTCCCTCCAGGTGGCACGAGCTACATTTCTGGGATGCCCCCACACCCAGGAGACTTTGCTTCCTGCCTTCGAATTCCTCAAGGAGGGTTTGGAGGAGCCCAATCAGTGAAATTCTGCTTTCTTCTTCTGTGGTTCCCTGCCCTGACCTATATAATAAAAATGTCGCTAAGACATGCAGTGAAATTATTAGAGCATGAAGTGAAAGAGCTAATTGCTGATTCTCTCCTACCTGGATGTCCCCCAGTCTGCTACTGAAGATTGCAGGCTGAACTGTGCTATTAAAGGCTGCACAGGAGTTTCCAGGTAGTTCTGCCAGTTACACCCATTTTACACCAATGGCTGCACCAATGGGAAAGCAAATGAGCAGGCCCAGGAAACTTGCGTGCAACCCTCTCTACCGGCCACTGGTGGGCGCATTTCTCTTTTAAAAGGGCAGCAACGGCTTAACTCACTTTGAGGAAATTCTCGGCCAATTTGTCACAAAATGTCATTGTTTGGAAATGCTCCAGTAAAACTGGGTCTTTTGTTCTTGACAGCAAGCCGAGAGCGACCATAGAGCCATTGTGACCATTTACCGATCACATCTCCTTTATGCTGTTCAGGTAAGGAGCTCAGTGTGGCGATCACACATCTGACAGGGTTGATTCACCACAGTTGGATCCAGAGGATGGGTTGTTTGAGAATTAGCACCAAAGACATTTACAATGGCAAGATTGATTTTATTAGGAGTTACTCTTCTGTTTCGAGGGATGTACTCTCCACCGAGGGGACACACCCTCCATTTCCACCTATTTTGTTGGCTCATGGTCCCCCCCCCACCCCGAGGCTTTGACTCTCTGACAGGCCAGGTGATGGTCCACCACCAAGAAAGCTCTTTGCCCATTGCCAGCAGGCGAGTGACAATGGCCCGGTGGAGATTCCCTATCCCATTTTCCTTCCTCTCTGACGATGTGTCCAAAAGTTGGAGAAATTGTACTGAAGGCCGACGGATGTCTTATGGCTTAAAGAACGCTCCAGCAATCCTGCAGTTCAGAAAGTAAAAGTTCTTTGAGGAAGTAACATATAGAGTGGATAAAGGGGAACCAGTGGACGTAGTGTATTTAGACTTCCAAAAGGCATTTGACAAGGTGCCACACAAAAGATTATTGCTTAAGGTAAAAAATCACGGGATTGGGGGTAATATTCTGGCATGGATAGAGGATTGGCTATCTAACAGAAAGCAAAGAGTTGGGATAAATGGTTCATTCTCAGACTGGCAATCAGTAACTAGTGGTGTTCCACAGGGGTCAGTGCTGGGTCCCCAACTCTTCACAATCTATATTAACGATTTGGAGGAAGGGACCAAGTGTAACATATCAAAATTTGCAGATGATACAAAGATGGGAGGGAAAGTAGTGAGTGAGGAGGACATAAAAAACCTGCAAGGGGACATAGACAGGCTAAGTAAGTGGGCAGAGATTTGGCAGATGGAATACAACACTGGAAAGTGTGAGGTGATGCACTTTGGCAGGAAAAATCCTAGAGCAATTTATTATCTTAATGGCAAGAAACTGGAGAGTACTGAAGTGCAAAGGGATCTGGGGGTCCTGGTGCACGAAACTCAAAAGGTTAGTATGCAGGTGCAGCAAGTGATTAAGAAGGCAAATGGAATGTTGGCTTTCATTGCTAGGGGGATAGAATATAAAAATAGGGAGGTATTGCTTCAGTTGTACAAGGTATTGGTGAGACCGCACCTGGAATACTGCATACAGTTTTGGTGTCCTTACTTAAGGAAAGACATCCTTGCTCTCGAGGCAGTGCAAAAAAGGTTCACTCGGTTAATCCCGGGGATGAGGGGGTGGTCATATGAGGAGAGGTTGGGTAGATTGGGACTCTACTCATTGGAGTTCAGAAGAATGAGAGGCGATCTTATTGAAACATATAAGATTGTGAAGGGGTTGGATCGGGTGGATGCGGGGAGGATGTTCCCGATGACGGGTGAGACGAGAACTAGGGGACATAGTCTTAGAATAAGGGGCTGCTCTTTCAAAACTGAGATGAGGAGGAACTACTTCACTCAGAGGGTGGTAGGTCCATGGAATATGCTGCCACAAAAAGCTGTAGAAGCTACAACATTAATTAAATTTAAAACAGAAATAGACAGTTTCCTAGAAGTAAAGGGCATTAAGGGTTACGGGGAGCGGGCAGGAATTTGGACATGAGTCTAGGTTCGGATCGGTCATGGCCCTGTGGGTAGTGGAGCGGGCCCAGGGACTGTGTAGCCTGATTCTGCTCCTATTTCGTGTGTGCAATTCTGTTAGATGCAGGAGATGGTTCTGTGATAGATAGTAGATTGGTGGTTAGGATCAGATCAGCCATGATCTTATTGAATGGCGGAGCAGGCTCGAGGGGCCGATTGGCCTACTCCTGCTCCTATTTCTTATGTTCTTATGTTCTTATGTTATGTTAACTGGGAATGCTGCAGTTTGGGGATTTTACGAAAGGAAAATGCTGAAAATAGGCAGCAGGTCTGTCAACATCCGCAAACAAAAGGCAGGTTAACATTTTGGATATTTAAACTGCTGCTAGCAAGGGCAGGGTTGCCAACTCTGGTTGGGCATATTCCTGGAGGTTTCATCACATGACCTCCCACCGCCTACCGTCCTGCCCAGTCAAGCTGCCTCCTTTTCCATCTCCACTATTTTAATGAATAAATGAAAGCGTTCAAAAAAAAAAATCAGAAGATCGCACAATTTTTGTTTAATGCTCCTATGATTTTTCTCCCGGTTGTTGCTTGCAGCAGTGTCCAGCTTTAATTCCTGGGGACTCCAGGACAATCCTGGAGGGTTGGCGACTCAATGCAAGGGAGATTTCCACGTGGCAGGGAGTCCCTCAGAAAGGGGCAGCAGAATGTGCAGTGCTGGCGTTGGCACTCTGAGTGTAGCTGTGTACAACACAGAACATCGAAGGATCTGCAGCAACCCTTGCGTCGCTGGCATAGACAGGAGGCCTGGCATAAGCCCCAGTCATAATCTGGCAATGGATTGGCAACCCTCAGTGCTGGAGAGGATGAGCTCCCCAACATGCTGGAGACCAATCTCACCACTGGTCTGCCTGGCTTTGCTTGCACTGAGTCAAGAGCAGCAGATTGGGTTATCTCAGCCACTTGCACTGTCACTGGTAAAAGAAGAAAAGAAAGAACTTGTATTTCTATAGCACCTTTCCTGACCTCAATATTCCAAAGGGCTTTCCAGCCAATGAAGTACTTTTGAAGTGTAGTCACTGTTGTAATGTAGGAAACGCAGCAGCCAATTTGCGCACAGCAAGCTCCCACAAACAGCAATGTGATAATGACCAGATAATCTGATTTATTGATGTTGGTTGAGGGATAAATATTGGCCAGGACACCGGGGAGAACTCCACTGCTTTTCTATGAAATAGTGCCATGGGATCTTTTACTTCTACCTGAGAGAGCAGACAGGGTTTCAGTTTAACGTCTCATCCAAAAGACAGCACCTCTGACTGTGAAGCACTCCCTCAGTACTGAAGCGGAGTGTCAGCCTAAATTTTGTGTTCAAGTCTCTAGAGTGGGACTTGAACCCACTACCCGCTAACTCATAGGTGAGAGTGCTGCCCACTGAGCCATGGTAACTAATGTAACCCCACTATTTAAAAAAGGTGGTAGAGAAAAAACGGGGAATTATAGACTGGTAAGCCTGACATAAAAGATGTAATAGCAGAGCACTTGGAAAACAGTGACAGGATCGGACAAAGTCAACATGGATTTACAAAAGGGAAATCATGCCTGACTAATCTACTGGAATTTTTTGAGGATGTAACTGGTAGAATAGATAAGGGAGAACCAGTGGATGTGGTGTATTTGGACTTTCAGAAGGCTTTCGATAAGGTTCCGCATAAGAGATTAGCGTGCAAAGTTAAAACACATGGGATTGGGGGTGAGGTACTGATTTGGATAGAGAACTGGTTGGCAGACAGGAAGCAAAGTGTTGGAATAAACGGGTCTTTTTCCAAGTGCCAGGCAGTGACTAGTGGGGTACCACAGGGATCGGTGCTAGGACCCCAGCTATTCACAATATATATTAATGATCTAGACGAGGGAACTAGATGTAATATCTCTAAATTTGCAGACGACACAAAGCTGGGTGGGCGTGTGTGCTGTGAGGAGGTTGCAGAGAAACTCCAGTATGATTTGGACAGGTTGGGTGATTGGGCAGATGCATGGCAAATGCAGTATAATGTGGATAAATGCGAGGTTATCCACTTTGGTGGCAAAAACAGGAAGACAGATTATTATCTGAACGTCAATAGATTGGGAAAAGGGGAAGTGCAACGAGATCTGGGAGTCCTTGTGCACCAGTCGCTGAAGGTAAGCATGCAGGTGCAGCAGGCGGTTAAGAAGGCAAATGGTATGTTGGCCTTCATAGCGAGAGGATTCGAGTACAGGAGCAAGGATGTCTTGCTGCAGTTGTACAAGGCCTTGGTGAGACCACACCTTGAGTATTGTGTGCAGTTTTGGTCGCCTTATCTGAGGAAGGATGTTCTTGCCATGGAGGGAGTGCAGCGAAGATTTACCAGACTGATACCTGGGATGGCAGGAATGACGTATGAAGAGAGATTGGGTCGATTAGGCTTATATTCGCTGGAGTTTAGAAGAATGAGAGGGGATCTCATTGAAACTTACAACATTCTAACAGGACTAGACAGACTAGATGCAGGAAGGATGTTCCCGATGGCGGGGGAGTCCAGAACCAGGGGTCACAGTCTAAGGATAAGGGGTAAGCCATTTAGGACTGAGATGAGGAGGAATTTCTTCACCCAGAGAGTGGTGAACCTGTGGAATTCTCTACAACAGAAGGCAGTTGAGGCCAATTCATTAAATAGATTCAAGAAGGAGTTAGATTTATTTCTTAAGGCTAAAGGGATCAAGGGATATGGGGAGAAAGCAGGGACAGGGTACTGAATTTGGATGATCAGCCATGATCTCATTAAATGGCGGAGCAGGTGCGAGGGGCCGAATGGCCTACTCCTGCTCCTATCTTCTATGCTTCTATGGTAAGAAGGCACGGGCTTGGTAATGCACTGAAGTTACTGGGAGTGATCCAAACTTTTTGTTTTTGTGCGTGAGATCCTTTAGTTTTGAAGTTGTGCGTGTGCGAATAAGAGGAAATCCTGGAGCTAAGAGGGAGACAACTCCATGACTAATAACTCTGCTAATTTGCAGCTTATAATGTAACTCAAAACTTTGAAACTTGGTATATGAAAGGAATTGAGGTAATTCTTATCACTGGTTAAAAGAGCTGATTTGTTGTGTTCCTTTTTGCAGGGTCACATGGATGAAGACGTCCAAAATGTCTTACTTCAGATCTTAAAAATGCACAAACATCACGAGCAGACAATGTGACACTTTTTAAGATGACAATAGTATTTTAATGATAATGAGCTAGTTATCGCCCCCAACGACAAGGTTCAAATTAGTTAGTACATTTTTTCTTTCCCTTTTTACCTCTTTCAAGATGTTAAAGAAACAGTGGAACTTTAAGAGAAACAGAAATAGCCTGTGTGGTGTTGCACTTATTTTATCGAATGGATCGGGTGTGAAGATGAAACCGGAATGGTGGATAAGTCAGTTAGTGTTGCAGGCCTACACTGAGTGTACCAGTATGGACTCCGAACCAATAAAGTGGAAATACTTAAACGACAACCAATTTATCTTGCTCTTTTTGAGACACTTGAAGCTTCTGCATCCAAAAGTCAGGGGCCCCGAATTTCCCTGGGGTCTGTGTCAGCGATCTGGTATCCGAGGGAGAGGGAGGAGGGGTGGTGGGTCTAGGAAATCAGGCGGAATCCACAAACACGGAAGATGGACATCGGGGAATTCCCTGATTTGGGGTGGGTGGCGGGTGGTGTTGGAGGTTGGAGGTGGGGGAGGAAGTTACATACAAAGAATTAACATAGAACATACAGCACAGAAACAGGCCATTTGGCCCAGCCTTGGTCCAAACATGGACAAAGGAGCTGAATTCCAGAGGTGAGGTGAGAGCGACTGCCCTTGACATCAAGGCAGCATTTGACCGAGTGTGGCATGAAGGAGCCCCAGTAAAACTGAAGTCAGTGGGAATCAGGGGGAAAACTCTCCACTGGCTGGAGTCATACCTAGCACAAAGGAAGATGGTTGTGGTGGTTGAAGGTCAATCATCACAGCCCCAGGACATCGCTGCAGGAGTTCCTCAGGTCAGTGTCCTAGGCCCTACCATCTTCAGCTGCTTCATCAATGACAATCCCTCCAAATTAAGGTCAGAAATGGTGATGTTCGCTGATGACTGCACAGTGTTCAGCGCCATTCACAACTCCTCAGATAATGAAGCAGTCCATGCCCGCATGCAACAAGACCTGGATGACGTTCAGGCTTGGGCTGATAAGTGGCAGGTAACATTCGCGTCACAGAAGTGCCAGGCAATCACTATCTCCAACAAGCGAGAGTCTAACCAGCTCCCCTTGACATTCAACGGCATTACCATCGCTGAATCCCCCACCATCAACATCCTGGGGGTCACCATTGACCAGAAACTTAACTGGACCAGCCACATAAATACTGTGGCAACAAGAGCAGGTCAGAGGCTAGGTATTCTGTGGCGGGTGTCTCACCTCCTGACTCCCTAAAGCCTTTCCACCATCTGCAAGGCACAAGTAAGGAGTGTGATGGAATACCCTCCACTTGCCTGGATGAGTGCAGCTCCAACAACACTCAAGAAGCTTGACACCATCCAGGACAAAGCAGCCCGCTTGATTGGCACCTCATCCACCACCTTAAACATTCACTCCCTCCACCACCGGCGCACCGTGGCTGCAGTGTGTACCATCTACAAGATGCACTATAGCAACTCGCCAAGGCTTCTTCGGCAGCACTTCCCAAACCCGCGACCTCTTCCACCTAGAAGGACAAGGGCAGCAGGCGTATGGGAACACCACCACCTCCAAGTTCCCCTCCAAGTCACACACCATCCTGACTTAGAAGTATATCGCCGTTCCTTCATCGTCGCTGGGTCAAAATCCTGGAACTTCCTCCCTAACAGCACTGTGGGAGCACCTTCACCACACGGACTGCAGTGGTTCAAGAAGGCGGCTCACCACCACCTTCTCAAGGGCAATTAGGGATGGGTAATAAATGCTGGCCTTGCCAGTGACGCCCACATCCCATAAACTAATAAAACAAGTAAATAACCATTGCTTGAACCCTCAAGCCCACTCCACCCAGAGTCAATTGATGATTGTTCTGTCCTGAGCTTCCCCATCATCATAATCTGTTAATCTGTCTCTGAAAGGAACACTAAGATCGCCAGCAACATAATAAATAAAAACAGGTAATGTTTGTATATATGCAACCCTCCATTGTCCTTTTCAGCAACTTATAATGATATAACTCCTTTAATGTAATAGAACTTCCTAAAGGCGGAATAAATAAATAACCGGATGCTGAACAGTGTTTGAAGAAGGGTTGGGAAGGTGGCTGAAGACATGATTGACGTAAGAAAACTACTAGGCACTTGGTCTAAGCGTTAAACAAAGCTTTAATCAACTGGTTTTCGACATGGAGATCGAGTTGTGTCCTTCACTAGTTCCTGTTAAGAATGTCCTGACCAAGCTGGGCTCATGCCCGAGTATTTATACTCTCCCTGGACAGCGCCACCAGCAGGCCGCCCAGTATTACTTCATAAGTCATTTCCACATGAATGACAAGATTCATGTCAATGATCAATTGAGTTAAGAAGGGGCTTTTGAAGGAAGGCAGAGAAATAGCATGATGGAGAAGTTTAGGGAGACTGTTCCACAGTGTAGGGCCAGAAAGGCTAAAGGTGGCATGCAGGAAGGGGACAATGGAGGCCAGAATCAGAAGAGTGGAGGTACTTGAACATCGGGCTAAAGGACATTGCAGCGCAGGGGTGAGGCCCAGGAGGGTCTTGTAAATGACAACAAGGATCTTGAAATTGAGATGTTGGGGGATGGCCAATGAAGGTTGGTGACGACAGGGGAAATAGGAGAGGTACGAAATAGGATGCAGACGCTGGTGTTTAGGATGAGTTGGAGTTTATGTAGGGTGTAGTACAGGAGACTAGTGAGTAGAGCACTGGGGAAGTTGAGTCCGAAGATGATTGAAGCATGCATAGGAGTTTCGCTGGGAAGTAGAGGTGATGTTCAATGTTGTGGGTGTGAAAACAGGCAGTCTAGTTGATAGACTGGATGGGTTTTCAGCACCGGGTCAAATAGGACATCAGGCTTACGCTGAGGGAGCAGCCAGGTGGAAGATGGAGTTGATTCTGAGTTGCAAAATGTTGGCGTAATTCAAACAAAGTGGCTTCATTCTTGCCGATACTATGACGGAAGAAGTTCTGGTTCATCCAGACGTTAGACAAGAAGACAGACAATACAGCATGGTCATAGAGTTGAGAGTGATGGCAGAGAGGTAGCACTGAGTGTCATCAGAATTAAATTAAGGTTGACTGTATGTCTGGATGATTTCGCAAGGGGCATTGCGTGAACAAGGAACAGGAGGAGGCCTGGAATGGAATCTTGGACATTCATGACTTTGCAGGGTTGGAAGGAGAAGCCATTACAGGTAATGTTTTGGCCATGTTCATAGAAACATAGAAAAATAGGAGCAGGAGTAGGCCATTCGGCCCTTCGAGCCTGCTCCGCCATTCAATATGATCATGGCTGATCCTCTATCTAAATACCATATTCCCGCTCTCTCCAGACAGGGAGAAAAGGAGCTAAGCAAGAGCAGTGCCACAGAGATGGCCATGGAGGGGAGACGGTTTAGGAGGGTGCAATGGTTGAAAGCCATGGAGAGGTCGATGAATAGGGTGCCATTACTGAAGTCACAAAGAATGTCGTCGGTGATTTTGACCAGGATGGTCTCGGTGCCCTGAACAGGGTGGAGACTGAACTGAACGGATTGGAACAGGGAGTGACAGGAGAGGTGAGCATAGGACTGGGTGGTGATGATGAGTTCAAAGACCTGAGAAAGGAAAGAGAGGCTGGAGAGGTGATGATAGTTGGAGGGAATCAAGGTGCTGAGGGTGAGCTTTTTGAGGAGAGGGTGGGTGATATACTTTTGAAGAGCGGAGGAATAGAGTGGAGACAAGCATATGAGGGAGAAGGGAATAGAGGGTTATGCTGATACATTGAGTCATAGAGTCATAACGGCACAGAAGGAGGCCATTCGGCTCATCGAGTCCGTGCTGGCTCTCTGTAGAGCAATCCAGTCAGTCCTGCTCTATCCCTGTAGCCCTGCAAGTTTATTTCCCTCAAGTGCCTATCCAGTCTCCCCTTGAAAACATTGGCCCGAAAATTAAACCTAATACGCGAGAGTACGCACTGTGTACTCTCGCGTATTAGGTCCCGAATTGCCGGTTTCCTGCATGCACTGCGCATGCGCGGGAAACCGGCACTTCGTGTATTGCAAAGGGGGCGGTTCCTAAGTGAACCGTGTGCACGCTACAGGTTGTGCGCACACAGTGCACTTAGTTTTTTTTTCAGGTTTGAACGCGCAGGTAAGTGTTGAAGATTTTACACATAAAGAAAGCAGGCGTAGGACCCCCTTTTAACAAGGTAAGTAGTTAATTAAGTGTTATTTTAAATTTTTTTCAACAGGTTTATCTTCTTTAGAGACTTTAAAGAAAGGTAAGTTTATTTTTATAACTTTTAAAAAGATTTTAAATTTTTTCAAAAATTTAATTTTTTGTTTAAAGTGGTTAATTTATTTAACTATACTTATTTTATTAATGTGATGGCTTTTTTTTAAAATTTAATTGAGGATTAGCTGTTCTTTTGGGGGCTTGTAGTATCCTTGCTGTCAAAACTATGAATGAAAGATGGTGTACTGCCATTGGCTCTAACTGAATCACGTGATCCCAGAGCTCGCACGAACTAATTGCGCCTCTGGGATACGCACAGCACTGCACGGTTGCAACAGGAAGAGGCTCTGAAACTAAAGTTCGTGTGGGCCCCAAACAAAAAGGTAGGCGCGGAGTGCGATATCGCGGGGAATCCTTACCCCCGCGGGAACCATCGATGTTTAATTTCTGGGCCATTGAGTGTCTCCGCTTCCACCACTTCCGTCGGCAGTGAATTCCAGGTCATCATCACTCGCAGCGTAAAAAAGTTTTCCCTCACATCCCCCCGTATCTCTTGCCCAAAACCTTAAATCTGTGTCCTCTAGTACTTGTACCATCAACTAGTGGGAACAGCCTTTCCCCGTCTCGCCTATCCAAACCCGTCATAATCTTGTACACCTCTATCAAATCACCCCTCGACCTCCTTTGCTCTAATGAAAACAAATCCAGCTTCTCCAACCTGTCCTTGTAGCTAAAATCCCCCATCCCTGGAACCATTCTGGTAAATCTCCTCTGCACCCTCTCAAAGGCCTTCACATCCTTCCTAAAGTGTGGTAACCAGAACTGAGCACAATACTCCAGTTGTGGCCTAATCAGCGCTTTATAAAGGTTCAGCATAACTTCTCTACTTTTGTACTCAATACCTCTATTTAAGAAGCCCAAGATCCCATATGCTTTGCTAACCACTCTCTCAATATGTCCCTGCCACCTTCAGGGACCGATGCACATTAACTCCCAGGTCCCTCTGTCCCTGCACACTCTTTAAAACTGTGCCATTAAGTGTATATTGCCTCTCCCTGTTCCTTCTGCCAAAATGCATCACCTCACACTTCTCTGCATTAAATTCCATCTGCCACTTGTCTGCCCATTCTGCTAGCCTTTCTATGTCCTGTTGCAGTCGATTGGTATCATCCTCACTGTTTGCCACACCCCCAAGTCTGGTGTCATTGGCAAATTTAGAAATTCTACTCCAATATCCAGGTCATTTATATATATCAAAAAAAGCAATGGCCCCAGCTCTGACCCTTGGGGAACACCACTGTCTACCATCCTCCAGTCTGAAAAACAGCCATTTACCACAACTCGCTGTTTTCTGTCCTTAAGCCAATTCCTTATCCAAGCTGCTACTGACCCTCCTATTCCATGAGCCTCAATTTTGTTAACCAGCCTTCTATGTGGTACATTGTCAAACACCTTCCGAAAATCCATGTAGACAACATCCATTGCATTCCCTTCATCAATCCTCCTTGTTACTTCATCAAAAAATTCAATTAAATTAGTCAAACACCATCTGCCTTTTACAAATCCGTGTTGGCTCTCCTTAATTAGCTTAAACATAGAAACATAGAAACATAGAAGATAGCAGCAGGAGTAGGCCATCCAAATTCAGTACCCTGTCCCTGCTTTCTCTCCATATCCCTCGATCCCTTTAGCCTTAAGAAATATATCTAACTCCTTCTTGAATATATTTAATGAGTTGGCCTCAACTGCCTTCTGTGGTAGAGAATTCCACAGGTTCACCACTCTCTGGGTGAGGAAATTCCTCCTCATCTCAGTCCTAAATGGCTTACCCCTTATCCTTATGTGAGAAGTCGCACAACACCAGGTTATAGTCCAACAGCTTTATTTGAAATCACAAGCTTTCGGAGCGCTGCTCCTTCGTCAGGACAAAGGAGCAGCGCTCCGAAAGCTTGTGATTTCAAATAAAGCTGTTGGACTATAACCTGGTGTTGTGCGACTTCTCATATTTGTCCACCCAGTCCAACACTGGCATCTCCACATCATGGCCCTTATCTTAGACTGTGACCCCTAGTTCTGGACTCCCCCACCATCGGGAACATCCTTCCTGCATCTAGTCTGTCTAGTCCTCTCCAAGTGCCCATTAATTTTTTCCTTGATTATTGTTTCTAAAACTTTACACACCACTGATGTTAAACTGACCGGCCTGTAGTTACTAGGATTGTCCTTACACCCTTTCTTGAACAATGGTGTCACATTTGCTACTTTACAATCCTCAGGCACCTCCCCCGCATCTAGGGAAGATTAGAAAATTATGGAAAGCCCTTGCGCTATCTCCTCCCCCAATTCCCTTAGCAACCTGGGATGCAAGCCATCTGGACCAGGTGACTTATCCACTCTAAGCATACCCAGCCTTTCTAGTACATCCTGTCTATCAATTTTCACCCCTTCCATTGCTTCTACCTTTTCCATTTCTACCGATATTTTGTCAACATCCACCTCCTTAGTAAACACCGATACAAAGTACTCATTGAATATTCTAGCCTTGCCCTGCACCTCTAAGCATATATCACCTTCTTTGTCCCTAATAGGCCCCACCCCGCCACTTACTACCCGCTTACTATTTACATGCCGGAAGAAGACTTTTGGGTTCCCTTTTATGTTAACCGTCATTCTACTCTCATATTCTCTCTTTGCCAATCTTATTTTCATCTTCACTTCCCCTCTCAACTTATTGTATTTGGTCTGGTTCTCCCTTGAAGAATTCACCTGACATGCATCATACACCCTCTTTTTTTCTTTCATCATCTTCTCTATCTCCCTCGTCATCCAAGGAGCCCTTGCTTTGGTTCCCTTACCCTTCCCTCTTGTTGGAATGTACCTAGCCTGTGCTTGGAACATCTCCTCCTTAAAGATCACCCATTGTTCTGTTACAGTTTTTCCTGTCAGTCTTTGGTTCCATTTTACCCTGGCTAGATCCTTTCACATCCCATTGAAGTTAGCCCTATTCCAGTTTAGAAGTTCCACTCTAGATTGTTCCTTGCTCCTCTCCATTGCTAATCTAAATCTTATGATACGATGATCATTCGTACCCAAGTGTTCTCCCACAGACACTTGGTTGACTCATCTCATTCCCCAGCACCAGATCCAGCAATGCCTCCTTCCTAGTTGGGCCAAGAACATACTGGTCAAGGAAATTCTCCTGAACACATTTCAGAAATTCCTCCCCCTCCTTTCCCTTTACCCTAGCATTATCCCAATCGATATTTGGGTAACTAAAGTCCCCCAATATCACCACTCTATAGCTCTTGCATATCTCTGCGATTTCCCTGCAGGTTTTCTCCTCTACCTCACTCTCACTATTTGGAGGCCTGTAGAATACCCCCAATAGCGTGATCATACCCTTTTTGCTCCTCAACTCTAACCAAATGGATTCTGTCCTTGTCCCCTCAAGAACATCCTCCCTTTCCAACACTACAATGTCTTCCTTAATCAGCACTGCCACCCCACCTCCTTTTATTCCTTCCCTATCTTTTCTGAACACCTTGTACCCTTGAATATTAAGTGCCCAGTCCTCACCGTTTTAAGCCATGTTTCCGTTATTGCCACAACATCATATTGCCACACGGCTAATTGTGCTTGTAGCTCACCAACCTTATTCACCACACTTTGTGCGTTTACGTACATGCATTCTAAACCCATTTTTGAATTTTTCGCAGTCTTTCTTAGTCTACTCCAATCTAATATGGTACTACTTCCGCCTCTAGTACTACTTTTATCTCTAGTACTATCCAACGCACTCACTCTTTTATGCACCTTCTTCCTCTTTTCTACTCCTATATGCTGGTACCGATCCCCCTGCCAAGCTAATTTAAACCCTCCCCAACAGCACCAGCAAACCTCCCCGCGAGAATATTGGTCCCGGCTCTGTTGAGGTGTAACCCATCCGGCTTGTACAGGTCTCACTTTCCCCAGAAATGGTCCCAATGCCTCAGGAATCTAAAGCCCTCCCTCCTGAACCATCTCTCCAGCCACGCATTCATCTGTTCTACCCTCCTATTCCTGTACTCACTAGCATGTGGCACCGGGAGTAATCCGGAGATTACTACCTTTGAGGTCCTGCTTTTTAATCTCTCTCCTAGCTCCCTATAGTCTGCCTGCAGAACCTCATCCCTCTTTCTGCCTTTGTCGTTGGTCAATGTTGGTCAACACCTCTGGCTGTTCACCCTCCCCCCTCAGAGTGCACTGCAGCCGCTCAGTGACATCCTTGACCCTGGCACCAGGGAGGCAACATACCATCCTGGAGTCATGCCTGCGTCCACAGAAACGCCTATCTGTTCCCCTAACTAATGAATCCCCAATCACTATTGCTCTTCCACTCTTCGTCCTTCCTCCCTGTGCAGCTGAGCCACCCGTGGTGCCATGGCCTTGGCTCTGGCTGCTCTCCCAGAGGAACCATCACCCCCACCAGTTTCCAGAGCTGTGAACCTGCTAGCAAGCGAGATGCACTCTAAAGGATTCCTATCCTACCTGCCTGGTCCTCCTTCTCTGTCTGGTGGTCACCCATTCCCTCTCTGCCTGCACATTCTGAGGCTGCGGGGTGACCACTTCTTGAAATGTGCTTGCCACTATTTCTCAGCCTCGCGGATGCACTGTAGTGACTCCAGCTGCTGCTCAAGCTCTGAAACCCGGAGCCCGAGTTGCTGCAGTTGGCGACACTTCCTGCACATGTGGTTGTCCAGGCCACAAGAAGCATCCAGGATTTTCCACATGGCACAGGATGTGCAAATTTAGAAGAGGAAAGAAGGGAGAAGGCTCGAGTGGAGCATAAACACCGGCATGGACTGTTTGGGCCGAATGGGCTGTTTCTGTGCTGATTATCCTCTGTAATCCTATGTAATTGCATAAAAGCACCCAACTGCCTACCCTTGTGTGTTGATAGTTGGTATGATTGGACAAGGATGAGGGTGACTGTGAGGGGTGGCTAGTGAGATGGGGAAGTGATAACGTAGATAGAGAGGGATGGGTGGAGGTGTAAGGTAAGTTGGTGTGAGTAAGGATGTGCAGGGGTAGGGTAGGGAAGGCAGAGTGATGGGGATGTGATGAGTGGGACAGCAGGATGAGGTTGAGTGTGGCTTTGCAGTAACGTTTTGTGATCTATTGAGATTATTGAAAGGTTTGCGCCACTGCAGCCAGTCCTCCTGACAACATCCCTACTTGTGCCCTCCTGTGCAATGTGCAACCGGGCTGCGTTGGTCTCCTGGGGAGGTCTCTTCTGCCCATTGGAAGGGAAGAGGACCTCCCTGCATGCTGTGCATATGGAGGGAGTCATGGGAGAGCCTGGGTGCAGCCGTGCACCTCTGTGCAGTGCTTGTCAGTGTTTGCAGCACCTCAATGCTGTAGAACACTGACAGCACAAATGTCAAATTAAATTTGCGCATGGTCCCTTTAAGGAAACCGGCTGATGACGTGTCAATGACACCATCAGACCCACTTCTTTCAATTGGCCGGGAATGTCGCAGGGCGGGCTTAACAAGCCCAATCGGGGAAAATCATTTTGGACAGCGGGCTTGAGCCGGTAGTGAGGTCGGGACTCGCCACCCATGTCGCCCACCACGGACCCGCCGAGGTTGGTAAAATCCAGCCCAACGTTTCAGGTGTTGATGTTTCGTCAGAACAGGAAAAAGTTAGAGATGTAACAGGATTTAAGCAAGCACAGAGGCAGGGAAAGTGGGTGGGGGAGGAAAGAACAAAAGGGAAGGTCTGTGATAGGGTGGAAGGCAGGAGAGATTAAATGACAAAGGAGATGATGGTGCAAGGCGAAAGGAGATGGTGATGGGACAAGTAAAGGAAGAAAAGATGGGGCTAGAAGAGGTGTAAATAGGAACAGCAGAATCAACAACAGCTGCCAGTCTGAAAAAATGGGAGCAGCGGTTGTGCTCTGAAATTGTTGAATTCGATGTTGAGTCCAGAAGGCTGTAAAGTTCCTCATCGAAAGATGAGGTGCTGTTCCTCGAGCTTACGTTGAGCTTCATTGGAACAGTGTAGGAGGCTGTAAAGTGACAGGCGAGCGGAAGCTCGGGGTCAAGTCTGTGGACTGAATGGAGGTGTTCTGCAGTGCGGTCACCCAATCTGTGTTTGGTCTCCCCAATGTAGAAGAGACCACATCGTGAGCAGTGAATACAGTATACTAAATTGCAAGAAGTACAAGTAAATCACTGTTTCACCTGGAAGGAGTGTTTGGGGCCCTGAACAGTGGGGAGGAGGTAAAAGGGCAGGTGTTGCATCTCCTGTGCTTGCACAGGAAGTTGCTGTGGGAAGGGGAGGGGCTGTTGGGGTGATAGAGGAGTGCACCAGGGTGTTGCGGAGGGAGCGGTCTCTTTGGAATGCTGAAAGGGGAGGGGAAGGGAAGATTTGTTTGGTGGTGGGATCATGCTGGAGGTGGTGGAAATGGCGGAGGATGATCCGTTGAATGTGGAGGCTGGTGGGGTGAAAGGTGAGGACAAGGGGAACCCTATTGTGGTTCTGGGAGGGAGGGGAAGGGGTGAGAGCAGAAGTGCAAGAAATGGAACAGACACGGTCGAGGGCCGTGTCGACCACGGTGGAGGGGAATCCTCGGTTGAGGAAAAAGGAAGCACTAGTATGGAAGATGGCATCGTCAGAGCAGATACGGTGGAGACGGAGAAACTGGAAGAATGGAATAGAGTCCTTACAGGAAGCGGGGTGGGAGGAAGTGTAGTCCAGGTAGCTGTGGGAGTCAGTGGGCTTATAGTGGATATTGGTCGACCAGAAAACAAATGTTATGAAAAGCTGTCGGATTGTCCTAACAACCCAGCTCGTTCATTAATGTGCTTCAGGGAAGGGGACCTGCCAACCCTACCCCTGGCATACATGTGACTCCAGTCCACACCATGTGGGTGACTCAGAGCCCTCAGGGCAACCAGGGATGGTGATAAATTCTGCCTTGCCAGTGCTGTCCACATTCCACATACAAATTCATAAAAACAATCCATGAATTACTGCACTTTTTTCTTTTCCAAAACATTAACAAAGCTTTGCAAGCACTTTTCTTATGATGGTGTTGTCCCTTTAACATGAACAGCCGGGACTAAAATCCCCAATTTTTCATAAACACAATGAAACAGCGGAAAAAACAAAGATGTAATTTCGTCATGTTTGATGTGCGTTAATAGTTCCTGGAACTGCTGCAGAACCTTCGAATTCTGTTCCCCAGTTACCTCTTGAGAAACAGGAATTCGTTCTATCAACAAAGGCAAACTGTGGAACTTGCTGTTGATTACTTTGTGGACATTCCTTTCCTCTGACTAACTGTACACAATTTCTATAAGTAAACAATTACTGATTCAAATAGACGTGATTCGTGCTGGCTTGTGTGACTCACTTCATAGATTCATGAAAAGCAAACGTAAAGTCAAGTTTGACATCTCCTCTAGAAACATAGGGGTAGAAATTAGGTCGCGCCCCATTTGGGGCGCAAATATCGTCTGGACGCAAATATTAGCGCCTGGCGCTAATTATCGGCACTGACTGGAAACTTCACTTTTACCGCCCCGGGAGGTGAGTGGAGCGCTAAAGCAGGCGCTGCACACCTGTCTTAAGGCGCAAAGGCCAAGGAGTGAGGCGCTAACTCAGAGCGCTGGCGAAGCTCATGTAATGTCAGTCAGCAATGGAACACACACACAATGGCACGGGCCAGTTCTTAAAGGGGATGGTTAATCTTGCTTTCCATCCACATCCTGTTCATTGCAGCCTTGAATCTCGGCCTGGAGAGACTTGCACATCAAATGTGCTGGAAAGAACAATGGAGAGTACCAGGCAAAGAGCTCAGAGTGCAGCTCCCACAGTCTCTGCTAAATCGATACAAGGAATGGCAAATCAAAATGAACCTGCAAAGTGCTGCTCAGTACCCAAAACTCCTTCACACAACGTTGAATCTCTCCAGAAGTCTCTCCCTCTCTCTCTCAGAATGCGTAGTTCAAAAATGCCACCAACAATAAAAGACAGGAAGAGGCCCCCTTTAAATAGCGCCCCCCCCAGCCCCACAGCGATTGATAGCGTTTCAGTCTTCTGGTCATTGGAAGCGCCAGGCGGTAAGGCAGGGGGCGCCACTCAATTTCCGCTCCGGGGCGCCACAAGGGCGTTGCACCATGGAATGACGTCACAATCTGCGCGCGCAGGTGGTCGCAGCGGTAAGTTTTAGCGCCGCCGCACAATCTCAAGTTAAGTTCTCGAGCGGCGCAAACATCGCTGCGCCCGGGCGTTAGCGGCTTTGCGCCCCATTAGCGCCCTCTTAAGGCGCTAACGGGAGGCGCAACCAACTGAATTTTTACCCCATAGTTTGTTTATTTACTTGTCTCATTATCATCTCATTTTGTCTTGTACCATTATCACTTCTTGTCATTTAATAAAGAAAGACTTGCATTGATACCGCACCTTTCACAACATCCCAAATCACTTTACAGTTAATGCGGTACTTTTTGAAGTGTGGTCACTGTTGTGATGAAAGAAATGTGGCAGCCAATCTGTGCACAGCAAGCTCCCACAAACAGCAATGAGATAATGACCAGATAATCTGTTTTTAGTGATGTTGGTTCAGGGATAAATAGTGGCCAGGACACCGGGGAGAACTTCCCTGCTCTTCTTCAAAATAGTGCCATGGGATCTTTTACGTCCGCCTGCGAGGGCAGTCGGGGCCTCGGTTTAATGTCTCATCCGAAAGACAGCACCTCCGACAGTGCCGCACTCCCTCAGCACTGCTCTGGAGTGTCAGCTGAGATTTTGTGCTCAAGTCTCTGGAGTGAACCCACAACCTTCTGACTCAGAGGCGAGAGTGTTACCCACGGAGCCTCGGCTGAGACTCCGGCACGCCCCTCTATCACAGACCCTCCCTTTGGTCTTGTCTTGCCCTTTTCCCTGGCTCTGTACTTGCTTCAAAGCTGCTCATCGCTAACATCTTCCAGTTCTGATGAAAGGTCATCGACCTGAAATGTCGGGGCTAATTCTAACTGAACGTGCCGGGCAGGAGATCCACGGGATCGGGTAGAATGGTGGTTTCACACCCCGCCCAATATTGCTCACCGTTAACTTCAATGGAGAGTAAAATCGGGCGGGGTGTAAAACAACAACAACTTGCATTTATGTAGCTCCTGAAATGTAGGCGCTTCACAGGAGCGTTATCCAACAAAACTTGACACCGAGCCACGTTATGAGATATTAGGACAGGTGAAAGCAAATTGTGTGGAGGACGCAAAGAATCTCCAAAGGGGTATAGATAGGCTAAGTGAGTGGGCAAAAATCTGGCAGATGGAGTTTAATGGGGGAAAATGCGAGGTTATCCACTTTGGTAGGAAAAATAAAAAAGCAAATTATCATTTAAATGGAGAGAGATTACATAATGCTGAGGTACAGAGGGATCTGGGGGTCCTTGTACATGAATCACAAAAAGTTAGCATGCAGGTACAGCAAGTAATTAGGAAGGCAAATGGAATGTTGGCCTTTATTGCAAAGGGAATGTTGTATAAAAGTAGGGAAGTCCTGTTACAACTGTACAGGCTGTTGGTGAGACCACACCTGGAGTACTGCGTACAGTTTTGGAGCTAAACATTGAGTAGCGCCCCAAACTTCGCTACTTTTAGCGCCCCGGAAAAATTAACATCCCTGCACCGGAAATTGAGTGGTTGCGCCCCAAGAGGGAAGCGGGGCGTTACTGGAAGCGTCCCACATCCCTCTTGGGGCGCTGTGAGTCAATATCGCGGCGCTACGTGATGCAGTACTGCAGGCCTTCCTCCCCTTCTTAAAGGGGAGGGGCCTTGCGCAGCGTGACCCGGGGCCCAGTTGGGCCCTCGAGGATCAGGAGTGCCGGCAAAAGAGCCCGGCACTCAAGAGAAGTGCCGGGCTCACGGAGCGCAGCTGGCACTCCGCGGGGGGGCGGGTCAGGAGGCCGGGGATGGGAGCGGAGGCAGGTGCTGGCAGGCGGCTAGCAACAAAAATGGCTGCCCCGCACCTCGCCTTTAAATAGCGCCTCCCCGGCCACAGGTAGGCCCGCCTGACCCCATCGGACATAGCATCCGGCGGTAAGTCAGGGGGCGCTCCCGAAGATCGCGGCCGGGGCGCAAGCGGGGCGCTGCGCATGGTGATGACGTCATCGCCGGCGGCGCAGCACCACGGGGTGCTACCGGTTAGCGCCGCTGCTAACCGCCTGCTGAATTTCGCAGGAGGCGTGGGCGGTGTCGCGCCCGGGCGCTAGTTGCTTTGCGCCCCGTTACCACCCTCTTAGGGCGCTAACGGGAGGTGCAAAGCAACCCAATTTTTCCCCCTTGGTCTCCTTATTTAAGGAAGGATATACTCGCATTGGAGCAGTTCAGAGAAGGTTCACGAGGCTGTTTCCGGAGATGAAGGGGTTATATTACAAAGAAAGGTTGAGCAGGTTGGGCCTATACTCATTGGAGTTTAGAAGAATGAGAGGTGATCTTATTGAAACATATAAGATTCTGAAAGGGGTTCGACAGGGTAGATGCAGAGAGGATGTTTCCCCTCGTGGGGGAATCTAGAACTAGGGGGCATAATTTCAGAATAAGGGGTCGCCCATTTAAATCGGAAATGAGGAAGAATTTCTTTTCTCAGAGGGCCGTGAATCTTTGGAATTCTCTATCCCAGAGAGCTGTGGAGGCTGGGTTATTGAATATATTTAAGGTGGAGATAGACAGATTTTTGAACGATAAGGGAGTCGAGGGTTATGGGGAGCGGGCAGGGAAGTGGAGTTGAGGCCAAGATCAGATCAGCCATGATCTTGTTGAATGGCGGAGCAGGCTCGAAGGGCCGAATGGCCTACTCCTGCTCCTACGTCTTATGTTCTTATGTGAACAAAAGCTTGTACAAAGAAGTCGTTTTTAAGGAGTGTCTTAAAGGAAGTGAGAGAGGCAGAGAGGCAGAGCGGTTTAGGGACGGCTGCCAATGGTGGAGCGATTAAAATCTGGGATGCGCAAGAGGCCAGAATTGGAGAAGCGCAGAGATCGTGAAGACTTGTCGGCGAGTTACGTTAAAATTGCCCCAAAATTTCTCTCTCCACAGATGCTGCCTGACCTGCTGAGTGTTTTCAGCGTTTCTGTTTTTGTTTCACTGGAATGATGTCCATTTTGTAAGATAATTCTTGAAGGACCAAGTGTCGGTCATCTAATCTGAGATATTTCTGCATTACACCACGATTGAGGCAAAATGGAGACAGGCCAACCCGGGGCAGTGCCCAGCACTAAAACTGAGTTATGAAGAAAGATTGGGAAAAACTTGGACGACACCAAATTAGGTGGCACAGTAACTAGTGTAGATGGGAGCAAAAAGTTGCAAAAGGAATGTTGATAGATTGAGTGGCAGATGGATTTTAATGTGGGAAAGTATAAGGTCATCCACTTTCAACCGAAGAAAGATAGATCAGAGTATTTTCTAAATGATGAGAAACTAGGAACTGTGGCTGAGCGGAGAGATTTCGGGGTCCAAGTACAGAAATCACTAAAAGCTAGTGGACAGGTACAAAAAATAATAAAAAGGCCAATGGAATGTTGGCCTTTATCTCAAGGGGGCTGGAATACAAAGGGATGGAAGTTATGTTCCAGTTATATAAAGCTCTGGTTAGACCCATTTGGAGCACGGTGTTCAGTTCTGGGCACCGCACCTCAGGAAAGATATATTGGCCTTGGACAAGATGTAGCGCAGATTCACCAGAATGATACCTGAGCTAAAAGGATTAAATAATGAGGACAGGTTGCATAGACGAGACCTGTATTCCCTTGAGTACATAAGATTAAGGGGGGATCTAATTGAGGTTGATTAAGGGAGTTGATAGGGTAGATAGAGAGAAACTATTTCCTCTGGTGGGGAGTCCAGAACAAAGGCGCATGACCGTAAAATTAGAGCCAGGCCGTTCAGGGGTGATGTCAGGAAACACTTCTTCACACAAAGGGTCGTGGAAATCGGGAACTCCCTCCCCCAAAAAGCTGTTGAGGCTGGGGGTCAATTGAAACTTTCAAAACTGAGATTGATAGATTTTTGTTAGATAAGGGTATTAAGGGTTACGGAACCAAGGCGGGTAGATGGAGTTAAGATACATTGATCTAATTGAATGGCGGAACAGGCTCGAGGGGCTGAATAGCTTACTCCTGTTCCTATGACTTTTCAGCCTTGAAAGGAGGGGGCTAAATCGCACACTGTGGGCCAGTCCAGCTATGAGGCGAGCAGCTCCTGTTAGAAGTGGAGGGATAATCTCAATTTACAGACAAAGATCTGAAGGACTTAATTGATGTTGGAAGGGGAAGGTGTGCTGCTCTGTATGGTGCAGAGGAGCAATCTAAGATAACAACAGGATCAAGCAAGCATGGGAGGCCATTGCCTCTGCTGTGAACGTTAAGTCAAGTATCTGGAGAACTGGAATCATACCTGCAAGAAGATGTCTGACTTGAAGGCAAGTGTAGATTGCCATCGATATAGGAATCATAGAATCAAGTATTTATCCAATTCCCTTTTCAAAATGACTATTGAATCTGCATCCACCACCTTTTCAGGCAAAACAAAAGCAATATACTGCAGATGCTGGCAATCTGAAATAAAAACAGAAATTGCTGGAAACACTCAGCAGGTCAGGCAGCAGAGTTAACGTTTCAGGTCGATGACCCTTCGTCAGAACTGGAAAAAGTTAGAGATGTAACAGATTTTAAGCAAGTGCAGAGGCAGGGAAAGGGGGAGGGGAGGAAAGAGCAAAAGGGAAGGTCTGTGATAGGGTGGAAGGCAGGAGAGATTAAATGACAAAAGGGATGATTGTACAAAGAAAAAGGAGATGGTAATGGGACAAGTAAATAAACAAAAGATGAGTCCAGAAGAGGTGTAAATGGGAATGGCAGAATCATCAACAGCTGCCATGTGAAAAAATAGGGGCAGAGGTTATGTTCTGAAATTGTTGAACTCGATGTTGAGTGCCTTTTCAGGCAGTCCAGATCATAACATAATTTTTCCTCATTTGCCCCCTGGATTTTTTTGCCTATTATCTTTAATCTGTGCCCTCTGATTACCGACCCTCCTGCCAATGGAAACAGTTTCTCCCCATCTAGTCCATCAAAACCCCTCTATCAAATCTCCATTAATTTTCTCAGCTCCAAGGAGAACAATCCCAACTTCTCCCGTCTCTCCACATAACTGAAGCCCCTCATCTCTGGTATCATTCTGGTAAATCTCCTCTGCACCCTCTCCTATGCCTTGACATCCTTCCTAAAGTGTGGGGCCCAGGATTGGGCCCAGTATTCTAGCTGAGGCCTCGCCAGTGATTTATAAAGGTTTATCATAACTTCCTTGCTTTTGTGCTCTATGTCTCTATACATAAAGCCAAGGATCCCGTATGCTTTTTTAACAGCCTTATCAACTTGTCCTACCAACTTCAAAGATTTGTGTATGTAAGACCCCAGGTCTCTCAGTTCCTGCGCCCCTTTTAAAATTATTGCATTTAAATGAATCTATTGATTTCAATCAAAGTAAGTTACAGGCTTCAGATGAGCTTGCTTGAGTAGCTATACCTTACATGGGACAATTACATGATGATTGCAGTAATAACACATGCGATTGGAGTTGACCGGCCTTAACGGTGGTTTGGCCTTGGCGTGATGTGACGTTTATCCAGTTGATAAAGACTTGTTGCTTAATTTCAACATCTGTATGACATCCAGCAAGATCAAGTGATTTGGCCAGTCTAGAAGTTCATCTCAAGGTGTAAAGGCTTCTTTAAGACACTCAATCGAACTACTGAAATGGGCTTGTTGTTGGCAGTATTTCCTCAGTGTACAAAACACAAACAGGGCTCCACTTCAGAAGGAAGTGATTTGTGGCTGTTTATATAAAACTAGAGATTAATCTCATGCAAGCCACCATTAACTTCCACGCAAAGGCGAATCAAGTGTGCGTGCTGAGTTGCAACTTAAATAAGGAAAATAAATCTCGTCAGTATTCGGGAATTTGTCAGTATTTACTGAGGAAGATTGACTTCATTGAGCATAGTCTCTGAATAGTGAACTCAACGGTTTACCATAGATACTATTGTGGAGAGTATCAGGGCGAACTTTTCTTATCCCAGTAACTTTCCTGAAGGAGTAAGTATTTTGATTCTGAAAGTTGATTTTTTGCAATTAATTTGCTGTGTAGTATTGCAATGATAAAGAGTTGAGTCTGATGAAGAGTTGAGGCGATTCAATGCATGTTAATGTACCAGTAAAACAGTGGATGTAGCCACATCAGTTAGTCTTTAAAAACATCTATATACAATTCTGCTTTATAGGCAACATGCAGATTTGAAGGAGTTATTTCTCCCTCCTGGTAATGTGAATGGTAATCTCCTTTTAGAAAGTATGGATCAGTTGAAATTAAGCTTTGGATGTGTAATGAACTTTCTGCACTTACTGCAATGCTGTGATGTGAATGTGCAATGGATTGAATGCATGTTACAGATTATGATTTGGATGTGTAATGGATTCTCTGCATTTGCTCTCGAGACTCGTGTGGAGTACCAGCAGAGACTAGTTGGGCCAAATGGCTCATTTCTGTGCTGTATATTCAATGTATTTCTATGTAATAGTTACAGTGTGATTTGGATTTCTAATGGAATCTCTGCACAATACAGATCGATATTTGGATGTCTAATGGAAGCTCTGCACAATACAGATTGAGATTTGGATGTGTAATGGAATCACAATCAGGGCTCCATTTCACAAGGAAGTGATTTGTGGCTGTTTATATAAAACTAGAGATTAATCTCATGCAAGCCACCATTAACTTCCACGCAAAGGCGAAGCAACTGTGTGTGCTGAGTCGCAACTTAAATAAGGAAAATAAATCTCGTCAGTTATTAGAAGTTACTGGCCAATCAGTTGTACAAACGTTTGCTATCAAGAAGAACCACCAGCTTCTCAGATTACGAGCAGTTTTATGCTTGTCAAGGTGAGGGATATGCTTGCTAGGAAATTGAACCTAATTCGGCCATTCAGTGCCAGAATCAAGTATTTCAAGGCCAGGTATAATACAGTTAGATGCAGAGTGACGCTTGGCCACTCTCTCCAGCAATGTGTCTCAGCTCCAATCTGAGCAGAGCACCCCTAAAGCAACAGTCTAATGTTTCCCATACCAGCCGCCCGGCATCCCCTCCGTTTGAGATTGGTAACTTGTTATCAAATTAAGGGCAGTTTGTACTGTTGGCTTGTGTTTACCGGGAGCTTGATTGAGACCATTCAACTCATTTTCCATAGGATCCTTACAAGCAGTCCCTCCGCACTGACACCCTGTGCCACCCACTCCCTCCACAATAAGTGAATCTTGGGATTCAGATGACTGCCATCGTGCTCTATTTCTGTTTATGATGTTGTTGCAACACTTTGATTAGATGTGTGGCTTGCAGTGTGGTGGACTTTAATCTTCATATAGATTGGACAAATCAAATTGACAAAGGTAGTCTGGAAGACGAGTTCATGGAATGCAATCAGGACAGTTTCCTAGAACAATATGTCATGGAACCAATCAGGAACAGGCTATTTTAGATCTTGTATTATATAATGAGACAGGGTTAATTAGCAATCTCATAGTAAAGGATCCTCTGGGGCAGAGTGATCATAATATGATAGAATTTCACATTAAGTTTGAGAGTGACTTGCCTAAGTCCGAAACTAGAGTCTTAAATTTAAATAAAGCCAATTACATAGCTATAAGGAGCGAGTTGGCTAAGGCAGATTGGAAAAATAGATTAAAAGGTATGGCGGTAATAAGTATTTAAAGAAATATTTCATAATTCTCAACAAAAATACATTCCATTGAGAAACAAAAACTCCACGGGAAAAGTGATCCATCTGTGGCTAACTAAAGAAGTTAAGGATAACATTAGATTTAAAGAAGAAGCTTATAATGTTGCGAAGAATAGTAGTAAGCCTGAGGATTGGGAGAGTTTCAGAAACCAGCAAAGGATGACCAAAAAATTGATAAAAAGGGAAAAAATAGAATATGAGAGCAAACTAGCAAGAAATATAAAAACAGATTGTAAGAGCTTCTACAAGTATGTAAAAAGGAAGAGAGTAACAAAAGTAAACGTTGGTCCCTTAGAGACTGAGACAGGAGAAATTATTATGGGGACTAAGGAAATGGCAAAAACATTAAACACATATTTTGTATCTGTCTTCACAGTAGAAGACACAAAAAGCATACCAAAAATGGTGGGGAACCAAGGGTCTAATGAAGGTGAGGAATTTAACATAATTAATATAAGTAGTGAAAAAGTACTAGAGAAACTAATGGGACTAAAAGCCGACAAATCCCCTGGACTGACGGCCCATGGGTTTTAAAAGAGGTGGCTGCAGGGATAATGGATTGGTTTTGATCTTCCAAAATTCCCTAGATTCCAGAACGGTCCCAGCGGATTGGAAGGTAGCAAATGTAACACCGCTATTCAAGAAAGAAAGGAGAGAGAAAACAGGGAACTACAGGCCAGTTAGCCTGACATCAACCATCGGGAAAATGCTGGAATCCATTGTTAAGGAAGTGGTATCAGAGCACTTAGAGAATCATAACATGATTAGGCAGAGTCAACATGGTTTTATGAAAGGGAAATTGTGTTTGACAAATTTATTAGAGTATTTTGAGGATGTAACTAGCAGGATAGATAAAGGGGAACTAGTGGATGTAGTATATTTGGATTTCAAAAAGGCATTCGATAAGGTGCCACATAAAAGGTTATTACACAAGATTAGGGCTCATGGGGTTGGGGGTGATATAATAGCATGGATAGAGGATTGGTTAACGGACAGAAAACAGGGAACATAAGAACATAAGAACATAAGACGTAGGAGCAGGAGTAGGTCATTCGGCCCCTCGAGCCTGCTCCGCCATTCAATAAGATCATGGCTGATCTGATCGTGGCCTCAACTCCACTTCCCTGCCCACTCCCCATAACCCTCGACTCCCTTACCTTTCAAAAATCTGTCTATCTCCACCTTAAATATATTCAATGACCCTGCCTCCACAGCTCTCTGGAAAGAGAATTCCAAAGATTCACGGCCCTCTGAGAAAAGAAATTCTTCCTCATTTCCGATTTAAATGGGCGACCCCTTATTCTGAAATTATGCCCCCTAGTTCTAGATTCCCCCATGAGGGGAAGTATCCTCTCTGCATCTACCCTGTCAAGCCCTTTCAGAATCTTATATGTTTCAATAAGATCCCCTTTCATTTTCTGAGTATATGCCCAACCTGCTCAACCTTGCTTCATAAGAGAGTGGGGATAAATGGGTAATTTTCCGGTCGGCAGGCTGTAACTAGTGGGGTGCTGCATGGATCAGTGCTTGGGCCTCAGCTATTTACAATCTATATTAATGACTTAGATGAAGGGACCGAGTGTAATGTATCCAAGTTTTCTGACGATACAAAGCTCGGTGGGACAGTAAGCTGTGAGGAGAACACAAAGGGCTGGATTTTCTCAGCCCTGAGGAGGCGGGCATGGAGGTGGGACTGCCGGTAAAGTAGCAGTAAGTGGGGGAGGATGGCAAACCCGCCCCCATTCCACCTCTGTGCCCTTTTGCCAGGAGGCGGGAAGATGCTGCTTCGGGTCCCGTCTCCTCGAGGCGGGAAAGGGATTAAATCCTTTTAACTGCCTGTTAACAGGTAGTTAACGGGCAGAAAAAAGGATTAGTCCCATTTTACCTTTTTAGGTGAAGGCTTCCCGACCTCGGAGAACCCCGCCGAGTTGGAGGAGTCGAGTCGGAGGTCTGTGGGGGTCGGAGGGACCTGAAAGTAAGATGTAGAGGTGAGTGATGGGTGCAAGTGTGGAGTGGTAGGTATGGAAGGTGAGTGCCAAGTGTTAAAAAATGTTCACTTACCTTGTTTTCTTCCTACAGCCTTCACCCACCCTGGATTGGGAGACCCGACATCTTCCTTGTCGATTTCACAGACTGGCTGTTGGATCCTCTGAACCAACAGTCATCTGAAATCTAAAAAGTTGAAAGGTTTGATGAGTCCTGAACACAAGGACTACAGAGAATGTCAGTGTTTGACAGCTTCACAGAGCTGTCAATCGCTGACATTTCTTCTTCTTGACAGATAGCACGTCAGACATTGATGTGCTCTGTCAGTGACTTCCCCCTAATTGGCCTGCTGAGCCCGCTGGGATGGGCTTAACAAGGTCAATTGGGGAAAATCCCGCTGGCTGGCCAGAAGATGATGGAGGCGGGACATGGACCCAACAAGCAGCAGTCCCGCCTCCAACTCGTCTCCATTGAGAAAATCCAGCCCAAAGAGTCTGCAAAGGGATATAGATAGACTAAGTGAGTGGGCAGTAAGGTGACAGATGGAGTATAATGTAGGGAAATGTGATGTTATTCATTTTGGTAGGAAGAATAGAAAAACAGAATATTTTTAAATGGCGAGTAACTTTTAAATATTGGTGTTCAGAGAGATTTGGGTGTCCTCGTGCAAGAAACACAGAAAGCTAGCATGCAGGTACAACAAGCAATAAGGAAGGCAAATGGCATGTTGGCCTTTATTGTAAGGGGATTGGAGTATAAGAGTAAGGAAATCTTGCTACAATTGTACAGGGCCTTGGTGAGACCACACCTGGAGTACTGTGCACAGTTTTGGTCTCCTTATTTAAGAAAGGATATACTTGCCTTGGAGGCGGTGCAACGAAGGTTCACTAGATTGATTCCTGGGATGAGAGGACTGTCCTATGATGAGAGAATGAGTAGATTGGGCCTATACTCTCTGGAGTTTAGAAGAATGAGAGGTGATCTCATTGAAACATACAAGATTCTGAGGGGATTGACAGGGTAGATGCTGAGAGGTTGTTTCCTCTGGCTGGAGTGTCTAGAACTAGGGGGCATAGTCTCAGGATAAGGGGTCAGCCATTTAAGACTGAGATGAGGAGGAATTTCTTCACTCAGAGGGTTGTGAATCTTTGGAATTCTCTGCCCCAGAGGGCTGTGGATGCTGAGTCTTTGAGTATATTCAAGACTGAGATAGATAGATTTTTGGACTCTAGGGGAATCAAGGAATATGGAGATCGGGCGGGAAAGTGGTGTTGAGGTCGATGATCAGCCATGATCTTACTGAATGGTGGAGCAGACTCGAGGGGCCGTATGGCCTACTCCTGCTCCTAATTCTTATGTTCCTATGTTCTACCCATCTTGTCGATGTAAATCTATGCCTGCCTCCCCTTTAGTCTGATGGCTGCATTTCAGTTCACAGGTGTCCAAGATGTACGTGAAGCTGCCCGTAATCCTTGGTGCTGTGATGGTGCTGCTAAATACCAGCAGCACAACAGAGGGACAAACCATCGTGGGAGGTGAGTTGTACCGTGATACTTGCTAAAAGCCTCTAACCGAACTTACAAAGTAGGTGACAAAAATGTCAAATGCTTCATGCCATTTCCACTCTTGCTATGTTGTAGAAACTGGGCGGAACTTTCAATGTCAGCGGGGGTGTGGAACAGACGGTAGTGGATCAGCCGCCTGTTATACACACGGCCTGATTTTCCCCTCCATTGAAGTCCACAGAAAGGAAAGTCGGGCGGGGTGTACAACGCGTTGCTGATCCAATATCACCCGTTGTACACCCCGCCATCGTTGAACGCTCCGCCCGCCATGTTTTGGGTTGTTTCGGTTTTCTTGTCCAGTGGGGCTCAGGCTGTTCAGATGCTGCTTAAAACCTAGCACTTTGACCAAGCTTTGGGTCACCTGTTCTAATAAAAAGAATGAAAGATTTGCATTTCTATAGCGCCTTTCACAACCTCAGGACGTCCCAAAGTACTTTTTTTTTGAAGTGTAGTTACCGCTGTAATGTAGGAAACGTGGTAGCTCCCACAAACAGCAATGTGATAATGACCAGATTTTAGTGTTTTTAGTGATGTTTGTTGAGTGATAAATATTGGCCAGGACACTGGGGAAAACTCCCCTGTTCTTCTTCGAGTAGTGCCATTATCTTTTACGTCCACCTGAGAGGGCAGACGGGGCCTTGGTTTAACGTCGCATCTGAAAGACGGCCCCTCCGACAGTGCAGCACTCCCTCAGTAATGAACTGGAATGTCAGCATAGATTTTTGTAATATCTCCATCTTTAGTCAATGAATGGCCCGTATTTTCTGATGTCTACGGGTGTGTACGGGCTGTGTACACACCCATAGGGACATCGGAAATGCCGGTTTCAGGCATGCACAGCGCATGTGCTGAAAACCGGCATTTCCGATCTGTCAAGAATGCTCTTGACAGATTGGACGCCTGCCCTGGAGAAGGGCCTCTGCGGGCAGGGTTCCGCTTTCTGGAGCCCCTCCGCCCGCTGAAAACCCTTAGAAATCTTACGCCTGGTAAAAGCAAGCGTAAGGCCTGCTTTTACCAGCATAAAAGTAAAAACAAAATTTTTTTCACTCATTTATAATTTAAAAATACTTTTAAAAAAGGTAAGTTTATTTTTAGCCCCGTAAAAATCTTTAATTATTTTTTTAAAAGAATAAAATTTTTGTTTAAAATATTTAATTTATTGTAATTTTAACTCATTTTAAAAACGTGATGGTTTTAAAAAAATGTATTTAATGTTTTACTGTGTTTTTGGGGTGATCTCCATTCATATATTTGACAGGTCTATCTGTTAAAAGTATGAAGGGAGATTCCCTTCTTCAATTGGTTGGCCTGGCCCACGTGATCCCAGGGACGCTTGCGAACTGCCTGCGCCCCTGGGATACGTGGGCCCTGCGCATTTCGACTGTGGAGAGGCCCAGGATCGGAAGTGTCCGGACCTCGGGAGCCCTCAGGTAAGGGCGTAGATTCTTTTCCGATAGGAGGCATCCGCACGCAGGAAGTCTCCGATCGGAAATGACGGGCCAGTGTCTGATAACACTCATGTGACACAGCTTGGGACCTTTTACTACGTTAAAGGCGCTGTATAAACACAAGCTGTTGTTTATTTCTGTAAACCACTTTACATAATTAATATTTAAAGAGCCACCATCTCTGTGAATTGTTTTTTAACTGAATCTTCATTTACAAACATGTTGTGCAATTGCAGCGAGACCCTGGCAAGTCCGCTGTTGCCTCACAAATGTCACGCATCGCCTGGTCCTTCCGTCATCTCCAATAACGTTTAAACTGGAGGCCTGCGGAGAGACCTGGAGAGCCGACAAACCACCAAACCGCCAAACCTCTGGGCCAGAGACCAGGCTGCTCCCTGCCAGGCTCTTTCAACCTGTCGCGGAGGTCAGGTGGACCCATGCGTGATGTCATGAACCCCACCCCATGTGTCTCCCGGACTGGACCTGTTGCCTACCAGGATTTCGGGGCTGGCCAGTTTCAACACCAGCAACTCAGGTCTAGCCAATCGGGTAGAATACGAGCCCAGGTAGGCCCCCAGGCTGCAACCACGCTTCGCCATCACAGACAACTCTGGAGGCCAAGGTCAGGCAGCTCTTTGCTTTGGTTGAGTCCGACTGTTTAGGAAGGGGGTGAGATGCACCAGATAAGAAAGCCCGGGGTGGAAGGTCCTTGTTTACCCAGTCCCACATCGAGTTTGTACTGTTCTGAGCAGTTCCAGGTAGTGACCATTCCACTTATTGTTTACTTGTGACCCCTGACCAGGACTCATAGAATCACACAGCACAGAAGGACGTTCGGCTCATCGTGCCTGTGCCGGCTCTTTGAAAGAGCTCTCCAATTAGTCCCACTCCCCCTGCTCTTTCCCCATAGCCCTGTGAATTTTCCTTTTGAAGTATATATACTGCTTCCAGCATCCTTTCAGGCAGTGCAACTCCAGATCATTACAGCCCACTGAGTGAAGACATTTCTCATCTCGCCTCTGGGTCTTTTGCTAATTATCGTAAATCTAAGTCCTCCGGTTAACGACCCTCCTTCCAGTGGAATGTTCATATGAAGCATATTTGGAATTATAATGAAATTATAGATTGTTTAAATCACTTAATCAGCAGTACGAGGGCTTCACAGTAAGCAGTCCAATCACTTTAACACTTGTTCTGTTTTCTACATCGAGTTGGACCAGTCAGTATTTTGATAACATTGTTTTAAGAATGGTCTGGGATTGTTACCTGCCATCTATCGGTTTTATTGGTTATCTGCAGGTTTTGCTTAACTAGGTAACTGGGAAGAAGCAGTTCCAGACTGTGCAGAGGAAGCATGAAGTAAAAGTCCACCACTTGCAGGGTCTGTGTAATCCATGTTACGTCTCCATAAAAGGCACCGGGGGAGACAGATGTCATAGACATTTGGAACAAGAATTTTCTACAACTTATTAATGGCAATACTTTAAAACACAGCAAGAAACATGAACCAAACTAAAGAGATCAGTTTCAATCTTTTTCCTCTCCTCTCCTCCAATGTACCCAAGGGCACTGGCAGCCATTGAGCTGAGTTTCACATGGATTTTCCATGTCTGAGCCTAGATGCTGAATCTAGATAGGCTATTCGACTACAGAATGCATCACAGCCAGTCGTGAATCTGCTCTTATCCGACATCACCACACTGGCAATCTCCCAGAGGGGCCAGTGGATCGTGATTAGGAGTGGGAACACTGGCTGATCTTTTATATCCCTCGCTTGGGGACATTGAGGATAATTGTAGTGTCCCCACGGTGGCCTCAACTAATTCAGTGCAGCCCAATGACTGAACACGGGCTCCTCCTGGTCTCTATAGCCCAGTATCATATGATGCAATGCATGTAGCCAGCAGGAGAGCCTGGGATAAGTGCTTCCACAAAAAGAAACACAAATTGCCGAGTCGCATCAAACCTGGAGTGTTTTCTGCTTGTGTTTCAGGTGTTATCACACAGTATGGTCAGATTGGGAGGAACATCACGCTCAGCTGCAACAACATCGGGAATGGAGCGGCTGAATGGAGGCTGAATAACTCGAAAATCATCGAGGCCAGAGACATGGAACTGACTGGAACAACCCTCACCCTTTTCAGCGTCAATCCATCCCGGGAGGGGCAGTACAGCTGCCACCAGCAGGCGTCAGGCAACGCTTACAGCAAAGTCTCCTTGGTGTTAGGATGTAGGTTTAAAGAAGATGCAATGCTGTACCAGACTGTCATTCCATGTCATTAGAAGGCAGAGTTCCTCAGAGAGTGAAAGTCTCAGAACTTCTGGCAACACTGGGGCTGAAGGTTCACTTTTACCGCTTGTCCCCCCCCCTGATTTACACCCCCCCCCCGATTTACCCCCCCTGATTTACACCCCCCCCCCCGATTTACCCCCCCCCCCCATTTACCCCCCCCCCCCATTTACCCCCCCCCATTTACCCCCCCCCCCATTTACCCCCCCCCCCCATTTACCCCCCCCCATTTACCCCCCCCATTACCCCCCCCCCATTTACCCCCCCCCCCATTTACCCCCCCCCCCCCATTTACCCCCCCCCCCATTTACCCCCCCCCCCATTTACCCCCCCCCCCCATTTACCCCCCCCCCCATTTACCCCCCCCCCATTTACCCCCCCTCCCCCATTTACCCCCCCTCCCCCATTTACCCCCCCTCCCCCATTTACCCCCCCTGATTAACCCCGCCCCCCGATTTACACACCCTGATTTAAACCTTGCCCCGGGCGCTAAATGTCCGCCGCTAATTCGGTTACCGCCCCCAAACGGGGCGTAACCAAATTTCGGCCCCTTTATCTGCATATCACATGCTTTCCCTGTGTTCCCGACTATTTTGGGGCTATTTTGAGATATATTTTCTTGCATGTGCACAATTGACCCCCAGTAAAGTGTGGCAGAGCAAACCCCATGGATTTTTACTGGAATGGGGGTATTTTCTAAATCCAAGATCACAAAGAAAAGTACAGCTGATGACAGGCTATTTGATCCTTCCTAAACATCTACCACCCCCGTCATCTGTCTGTCTGTCTGTCTATTTATCTATCGATTTATCCATCTTTCTATTCATTTTTGAGGTAAGATTCTCAGTTTTGTAATTTACCATTTAGTCTCATCTTGCTAGCTTCCATTTTGGCCTGAAGGTTCAAAATACTGTCGATGTGTAACTAAATCTTGCTGGGCCAGAATGTGGAGCAGTCATAAACATGTCCTTTATAAATAGATGGTCAGTTTCATTAACAGACTGCACAGAGGAAATCGCCTCCCAAGGAAGGAGTTCCCGGGAAAGTCAATATTCAGGCTCCTGTCTCTAACCCTAATGCAGCTCCCCAGGTTATACAGAGTTCACTAACAGCAGCAATTGAGGTCCAATGATTGGTTTCAGTGTCTCTGGGTTAGAGATTGGAAAATCACCCATTGCTTGTGTGTGGTTCGAAACAAGGAACATTAGTAGCAGGAGGAGGCCATTCAGCCCCCCGAGCTTGCCCTGCGATTCATTTAGATCATGGCTGATCTGCAGCTCAACTCCATCTACCTGCCTTGGTTCCAGATCCCTTAATACCCTTTCCTAACAAAAATCTACCAATTTCAGTTTTGACATTTTCAATTGTCCTTAGCATCCACAGCCTTTTGGGGGAGAGAGTTCCAGGTCTCCACCACCCTTAGTGTGAAGAAGTGCTTCCTGACATCACCCCTGAACGGCCCGGATGTAATTTTATAATGCCCTCTCGTTCTTGATTCCCCCACCAGAGGAGATAGTTTCTCCATATCTCCCCTATTGACTCCTTTTAACATTATAAACACCTCAATTAGATGACCCTTAACCTTCTGTACTCAAGCCTAGTCTATGCAACCTGTCCTCGTAATTTAACCCCAGATATTGGGTAAGAACCGTGCCATTCTACCATAATGGAATAGCCTGCCAATACCCGCGGTACTCCCCACGCATCAAACATGAAGCTTGGCCACTTGGGAGAGGTATCAGAACTTTGGTGTGGCTCACCCGCACCCCAGTGAGAATCAAACCTTTGGGGGGGGGGCAGAAGATTCGATGATACGATACCTTTGCCTCCGTTTCTGCCTAGCATTTCCTTATGGTGGTGTTTCTTTCTCCTTGCTGTTTCGCTCTTTGTTTGGTCTCCTCACAGCCCTCTGCTCTCTCCTTCCCCTGCTCCTCACGTACCACAGCCCAGACTTCGAGCTAAGCACCAGAACTAAACAGCTGTTGAGATTCTTAGTGACAGTACAGAATCTGCACATTCTATTAATCTCAAGAGATTCTCAGTGTCCATTTATATTGATCTCATGTTCAGCCAAGAGCCTGAGTATTGGACTTCTCTCTCTGTTCATGAAACTGTAAATCTGTTTAGAAACATAGAAACATAGAAAAATAGGAGCAGGAGTCGGCCATTCAGCCCTTCGAGCCTGCTCCGCCATTCAATATGATCATGGCTGATCCTCTATCTCAATACCATATTCCCGCTCGCTCCCCATACCCCTTGATGCCTTTTGGGTCTAGAAATCAATCTATCTCCTTCTTAAATATATTCAGTGACTTGGCCTCCACAGCCTTCTGTGGTAGAGAATTCCACAGGTTCACCACCCTCTGAGTGAAGAAATTTCTCCTCATCTCAGTCCTAAATCCCCGTATCCTGAGACTGTGACCCCTCGTTCTAGACCCCCCAGCCAGGGGAAACATCTTCCCTGCATCCAGTCTGTCTAGCCCTGTCAGAATTTTATATGTTTCAATGAGATCCCCTCTCATCCTTCTAAACTCTAGTGAATACAGGCCTAGTCGACCCAATCTCTCTTCATACGACAGTCCTGCCATCCCAGGAATCAGTCTGGTGAACCTTCGCTGCACTCCCTCTATGGCAAGTATATCCTTTCTTAGGTAAGGACATGTTTGTGATCACATTACGCACAACACACAGCAGAAATAAGAATGTAAGAACATAAGAACATAAGAAATAGGAGCCATACGGCCCCTCGAGCCTGCTCCGCCATTCAATAAGATCATGGCTGATCTTCAACCTGAACTCCTGATCCCCAAATCTCCCCCTTCCATCCGGTGCTTTAAATCAGTACCATTTAAGAAACAATGCTCACCTTCCCCAGCCCAACAGTCTAATGCAAAATAACTACTGTGAATGTAGAGATATTTTGTGTCTTGCAAGCGCTGGAATGTGCCATCAGCCTTGCGGTTTGTACGATTCCTTTGCTAGAGTAGAAAGGATGTTTCACTGGTTTGTAGTCATCAGGTGTTCAGAAGCATATCTTCCCGTTTCTACTACCAGACACTTTGGGCCTGATTTTAAATCCCCACCACAGGCAGAAACCAGGTGGGGGGGTGGGGGCAGTTAAAATGAGGCCAGTCACTTGCCCCCCCTCTGATCCTGCTGCCTTTCCGCTGTGTCCCGATATTAACTCGCTCTTTTGAACAGATAAGTGGAACATCCTCAGGATGGAAGTGGGATCTTGCTTTAATTATGAAGATCAGGGCCCGATGATGACATCGGGACCCGACTGCAACTTTGGTTGGAGGCCTGAATGGGGGAACAGTGGCAGCTTCTCCACCCCAGGCCAGACTTGCCGGGAGGGGGATTGGGGGCCAGAAGAGGCCCCGCAAAGTAAGTCTTTGAAAGTTTTTTCTTAGGTTTCTTTGTGGGCCAGGAGTGCTCCTCCGGGCCCCACAAGGAAATTTTGGGCCTCCCTTGCCTGGGCTTCACCCTCCCTCCTTCCCCTCACCTTGGGCCTCCTGCCGCTCAGACTCCTGCTCCTACCCACCGGCCAGGTAGCAGATCTGGCTGCGTTCAGGCGGGAGTCCGACAAAATTGTTGGAATCTCCATTGTTTCTGGGTGGGGCGCCCACTGCCGGGCTCGCGCGCACCATCCCTGCCCCCCCCCCCCCCCGTTAAAATCTGGGCCTACACACTTTATTTCAGCATCTGGTGCAATTAGTTAACGCACTCATGTCATAGCATCATAAAATCGTAGAATGATACAGCACAGAAAGAGGCCATTCGGCCCATCGTGCCTGTGCCGACTCTTTGAAAGAACAATCCAATTAGTCCCATTCCTCTGCTCTTTCCCAAGAGCCCTGCAATTTTCTCCCCTTCAAGTAATTATCCAATTCCCTTTTGAAAGTTATTATTGAATCTGCTTCTACTATTTCAGGCAGTGCATTCCAGACTGGCACAGGCACGATGGGCCGAATAGCTTCCTTCTGTGCAGTAAGATTCTGCGGTCATAATATAGACTCATAGGGGGAAAAATTAGGTCGCGCCCCGTTTGGGGCGCAAATATCGTCTGGACACAAATATTAGCGCCTGGCGCTAATTATCGCCACTGACTGGAAACTTCACTTTTACCGCCCCGGGAGGTGAGTGGAGCGCTAAATCAGGCGCTGCACACCTGTCTTAAGGCGCAAAGGCCGAGCAGTGAGGCGCTAACTCAGCGTGCGAGCGCAGCGCAGGTGCTGCCAGTTAGCGAGGGAACACAGACACACTGGTGCCGGCCAGTTCTTAAAGCGGGGGGGGGCCAACTGTTAGGATCAGTAGGCAAAACTACCTCACAAAGCGTTGACTCAATGCAGAAGTCTCTCTTTCTCTCTCCGAATCTCTCTCTCTCTCAGAACGAGTGGTGCAAAAATGTCAACCACAGAAAAAGACAGGAAGAGGCCCCCTTTAAATAGCGCCCCCCCCAGCCCCACAGCGATTGATAGCGTTCCAGTCTTCCGGTCGTTGGATGCGCCAGGCGGTAAGGCAGGGGGCGCCACTCAATTTCCGCTCCGGGGCGCCACAAGGGCGTTGCACCATGGAATGACGTCACAATCTGCGCGCGCAGGTGGTCGCAGCGGTAAAGTTTAGCGCCGCCGCACAATGTCTAGTTAAGTTCCCGAGCGGCGCAAACATCGCTGCACCCGGGCGTTAGCGGCTTTGCGCCCCATTAGCGCCCTCTTAAGGCGCTAACGGGAAGCGCAACCAACTGAATTTTTACCCCATAGAGTCATGACGGCACAGAAGAAGGCCATTCGGCCCATCGAGTCCGTGCCGGCTCTCTGTAGAGCAGTCCAGTCAGTCCCATTCCCCCGCTCTCTCCCCATAGCCCTGCAAGTTTATTTCCCTCAAGTGTCTATCCAGTCTCCCCTTGAAAACATTGAGGGCTGGATTTTGATACTGGGGCGGGTTGGGGTCGTGTTATCCACCCGACTGCAATTGGATGTGGGAGATTGATGCGATTTTCACCTAATTGGGCAATTGAGTTCCAGCATGTGGGAACCCATGAACCAATTAGTGTTTTCAGTCTGAAAGTCGCCTCTGATGATGTCATCATTGCTGCTGCATTGAAGGTCTTCAGAGACTGCCTGGCCTTTGCTGTGAGAGGACCTGGATGCAAAATGAGCAGCAGCAGCCCTAAGTCTGCTCCCAGATATTTTTGCACCACCACTCCCAGATATGTCATCCATCCAGTCAGTCAGTCGGTCGGTCGGTCGGTCGTGCTCCCGCCAGGTGTCACATTTGTGGTTCAGAACAGGCGTGCTTCACGTAGAAAAAGGGTTAAAATCACAAAGGCCTTTCAAAATGGCATTATAGAGGCAATTTAGTGCTTGTTAAGGGCCTTAACAGCCTATCCCGCCTCTTAGAGGCGGGACGGAGTCGGGACCAGCAAACACGATTTAATGAAAATTGCGTGGAGGCGGGATGGAGGCGGACTTGGGCCCGCCCGCCAGTTTTCGCAATTTTAACCCCCCACACGCCTCCAAACCCACCTCCACAGGTCAATGAAAATCCAGCCCTGAGTGTCTCCACTTCCAACACTTCCATCGGCAGCGAGTTCCAGGTCATCACCACTCGCTGCATAAAAAAGATTTTCCTCACATCCCCCCTGTATCTCTTGCCGAAAACCTTAAATCTGTGTCCCCTAGTCCTTGTACCCTTGCCCAAAACCTTAAATCTGTGTCCCCTAGTCCTTGTACCATCAACTAGTGGGAACAGCCTTTCCCCGTCGAGCCTATCCAAACCCATCATAATCTTGTACACCTCTATCAAGTCACCCCTCAATCTCCTTTGCGCTAATGAAAACAAAGCCAGCTTCTCCAACCTGTCCTTGTAGCTAAGATCCCCCATCCCCGTAACCATTCTGGTAAATCTCAAGGGCCTTCACATCCTTCCTAAAGTGTGGTGACCAGAACTGGACGCAATACTCCAGTTGTAGCCTAACCAGCGCTTTATAAAGGTTCAGCATAATTTGTCTACTTTTGTACTCAATACCTCTATTTATGAAGCCCAAGATCCCATATGCTTTGTTACCCACTCTCTCAATGTGTCCTGTCACCTTCAGGGACTGATGCACATTAACTCCCAGGTCCCTCTGTCCCCTCACACTCTTTAAAACCGTGCCATTAAGTGTATATTGCCTCTCCCTGTTCCTTCTGCCAAAATGCATCAGCTCACACTTCTCTGTATTAAATTCCATCTGCCACTTGTCTGCCCATTCTGCTAGCCTTTCTATGTCCTGTTGCAGTCGATTGGTATCATCCTCATTGTTTGCCACACCCCCAAGTCTGATGTCATCAGCAAATTTAGAAACTCTACTCCAATATCCAGGTCATTTATATATATCAAAAAAAGCAGTGGCCCTAGCACAGACCCTTGGGGAACACCACTGTCTACCATCCTCCAGTCTTAAAAACAGCCATTTACCACAACTCGCTGTTTTCTGTCCTTAAGCCAATTTCTTATCCAAGCTGCCACTGACCCACCTATTCCATGAGCATCAATTTTGTTAACCAGCCTTCTGTGTGGTACTTTGTCAAACGCCTTCCGAAAATCCATGTAGACAACATCCATTGCATTCCCTTCATCAATCCTCCTTGTTACTTCATCAAAAAATTCAATTAGATTACTCAAACACGATCTGCCTTTTACAAATCCGTGTAGGCTCTCCATAGTTAGCTTAAACCTTTCCAAGTGCCCGTTAATTTTTTCCTTGATTATTGTTTCTAAAACTTTACCCACCACTGATGTTAAACTGACTGGCCTGTAGTTACTAGGATTGTCCTTACACCTTTTCTTGAACAATGGTGTCACGTTTGCCACTTTCCAATCCTCATGCACCTCCCTGCATCTAGGGAAGATTGGAAAATTATGGCAGGCCCTTCCGCTATCTCCTCCCCCAATTCCCTTAGTAACCTGGGATGCAAGCCATCTGGACCAGGCGACTTGTCCACTCTATGCATATCCAGCCTTTCTAGTACATCCTGTCTATCAATTTTCACCCCTTCCATTGCTTCTACCTTTTCCACTTCTACCGATATTTTGTCAGCATCCACCTCCTTAGTAAACACCGATACAAAGTACTCATTGAGTATTCCAGCCTTGCCCTGCGCCTCTAAGCATATATCACCTTCTTCGTCCCTAATAGGCCCCACCCCGCCTCTTACTACCCGCTTACTGTTTACATGCCGGTAGAAGATTTTTGGGTTCCCTTTTATGTTAACCGCCATTCTACTCTCATATTCTCTCTTTGCCAATCTTATTTTCATCTTCACATCCCCTCTCAACTTATTGTATTTGGTCTGGTTCTCTCTTGAAGAATTCACCTGACATGCATCATACACCCTCTTTTTTTGTTTCATCATCTTCTCTATCTCCCTCGTCATCCAATGAGCCCTTGCTTTGGTTCCCTTATCCTTCCCTCTTGTTGGAATGTACCTAGCCTGTACTTGCAACATCTCCTCCTTAAAGATCACCCATTGTTCCGTTACAGTTTTTCCTGTCAGTCTTTGGTTCCATTTTACCCTGGCTAGATCCTTTCGCATCCCATTGAAGTTAGCCCTATTCCAGTTTAGAAGTTCCATTCTAGATTGTTCCTTGCTCCTCTCCATTGCTAATCTAAATCTTATGATACGATGATCACTCTTACCCAAGTGTTCTCCCACAGACACTTGGTCGACCTGGCCCACCTCATTCCCCAGCACCAGATCCAGCAATGCCTCCTTCCTAGTTGGGCCAAGAACATATTGGTCAAGGAAATTCTCCTGAACACATTTCAGAAATTCCTCCCCCTCCTTTCCCTTTACCCTAGCATTATCCCAATCGATATTTGGGTAATTAAAGTCCCCCAATATCACCACTCTATAGTTCTTGCATATCTCTGCAATTTTCCTGCAGATTTGCTCCTCTACCTCCCTCTCACTATTTGGAGGCCTATAGAAGACCCCCAATAGCGTGATCATACCCTTTTTGCTCCTCAACTCTAACCAAATGGATTCTGTCCTTGTCCCCTCAAGAACATCCTCCCTTTTCAACTCTATAATGTCTTCCTTAATCAGCACTGCCACTCCACCTCCCTTTTTTGCATCCCTACCTTGTACCCTCGCTGTGTAAAAAGAATTCGCCTCATCTCTCCTCTGGTTCTTTTGTCATTATTGACCTGGGCTTGAAAATGACCATTTACACCATTTTCCCAGGCTCTCTGTCTGTCTCTCCAATTCTGACCTCTTGTGCACCCTGATTATAATCGCTCCACCATTGGCGGCCATACCTTCAGTTGCCTGGACCCTAAGCTCTGGAATTCCCTCCTATACCTCTCCGCCTCTCAACCTCTCTGTCCTTTAAGACGCTCCTTAAAACCTACCTCTTTGACCAAGCTTTTGAGTAACCTGTCCTAATAGCTCCTTATGTGGCTCGGTGTCAAATTTTGTTTGATAATCGCTCCTGTGAAGCGCCTGTTCCTGGGATGAGAGGGCTATTCTATGAGGAGAGATTGAGTAGAATGGGCTAATATTCTCGAGTTTAGAAGAATGAGAGGTGATCTCATTGAAACATATAAAATTCTTACAGGGCTTGACAGGGCAGATGCTGAGAGGTTGTTTCCCCTGGCTAGAGAGTCTACAACTAGAGGTCATAATCTCAGGATAAGGGGTCGGCTATTTAGGACTGAGATGAGGAGAAATTTCTTCACTCAGAGGGTGGTGAATCTTTTGGAATTCTCTGCCCCAGAGGGCTGTGGAGGCTCAGTTGTTGAGTATAATCAAGACAGAGATCGATAGATTTTTGGGCACTAAGTGAATCAAGGGATACGGGGATAGGGCAGGAAAGTGGAGATGAGCTCGAAGATCAGCCATGATCTTATTGAATGGTGGAGCAGGCTCGAGGACCATATGGCCGACTCCTGCTCCTATTTCTTATGTTCTTATAAACCATATTCCTGAGGTGTGGTGCCCAGAACTAAACCCAGTACTCCAGTTGGAGTCTGACCAAGGCTCTGTACAAACCTCACTTGATTTTCCGGACGCTAATTTCAATGGATCGAAAATTGTGCGGAGCATTGATAGAGTGCACTCGCCTCCACACCCACTTTCCCAGAGTGCGCTCCTATGGAGTGAAGCAAGATTTACTCCACAAGGAAGTCACTTTATGTCTATAATATTATAATTAAAAATGTTAAATTCTCAGCCTTGTTTTGGGGTCCCTCCATGGCCTCGCCCCTCCCAATCTCTAATCTCCTCCAGCCCCACAACCCTCTGAGATCTCTGCGCTCCTCTAATTCTGGCCTCTTGAGCATCCCCAATTTCAATCGCCCCACCATTGGCGGCCGCGTCTTCAGCTGCCTCGTCCCTAAACCCTAGAATTCCCTCCCTAAATCTCTTCGCTTCTCTACATCTCTCTCCTCCTTTAAGACACTCCTTAAAACCTACCTCTTTGACCAAGCTTTTGGTTATCTGCCCTAATATCTCCTTATGTGGCTCGGTGTCAATCTTTGTCTGATGATCGCTCCTGTGAAGCGCCTTGGGACGTTTTACTAGGTTAAAGGCGCTATATAAATACAAGTGGTTGTTTCTGTTGAGATTTAACACTTGGAATTATTTTTGAAATTGTGAAGTAGCCACCTAATAAAGGCGGGGGGGGGGGAACATGGGGGCCCATGTTTCCTCTCTCTGGTAGTGGAATGACACCCCCGAGGACCAGGCACAGTGCGCCATACACTGTGGCCTCCAGGGGTAGGCGGCGCCCAAAGTGCGTCCATAAAGTGCGTGCAACGTATGGACACCCTCTGACACCGGCAGACATTCCCAGTGGCCGTAATCCCCATCTAATTGCCGGGATCGCAGACCTGTGGATTTCCAGGGACGGGTATGTTTTTCTCCAAAGCCAGGGGCTTAGACTCAGAATAAGCAAAATGAAATGGGTAATTAGGACAGGATTTCTCTAACAAACGAAGGGAAGTGGGAGTGTAGGTGGCAGCGCAGGTTGAGAAAGCGGTTAAAAAAGCATACCCGATCCTGGGCTTCATAAATAGAGGTATAGAGTACAAAAGCAAGGAAGTTATGATGAACCTTTCTAAAACACTGGTTTGGCCTCAACTGGAGTATTGTGTCCAATTCTGGGCACCGCACTTTAGGAAGGATATGAAGGCCTTAGAGAGGGTGCAGAAAAGATTTACGAGAATGGTTCCAGGGATGAGGGACTTCAGTTGTGTGGAGAGACTGGAGAAGCTGGGGTTGTTCTCCTTGGAGCAGAGAAGGTTGAGAGGAGATTTGATTGAGGTGTTCAAAATCATGAGGGGTCTAGACAGAGTAGATCGAGAGAAACTGTTCCCATTGGTGGAAGGGTCAAGAACCAGAGGACACAGATTTAAGGTGATTGGCAAAAGAACCAAAGGTGACATGAGGAAAACTTTTTTATGCAGCGAGTGGTTAGGATCAGGAATTCACTGCCTGAAAGGGTGGTGGAGGCAGACTCAATCATGACTTTCAAAAGGGAGTTGGATAAGTATCTGAAGGAAAAAAATTTGCAGGGCTACAGGGAAAGGGCGGGGGAGTGGGACTAGCTGAAGTGCTCTTGCAGAGAGCTGGCACGGGCTCGACGGGCCGAATGGCCTCCTTCTGTGCTGTAACCATTCTATGATTCTATGGAAGTGGCTGAAAGGGAAAGTTTGAGGAGTTTCAGAAAGGCATTGAAGGGAAGTTATTAAACTCTATCTATGAGGTATCTGACGAGAAAGAGCAGCGATCTTTGGCTGGGCTGATTGGATGGGCCCACGGCTTTCTCCTGCCCAAAATGCATCACCACATTATTGTTGTTTTATCTGTAGGCCCAGGGTTTGAATCCAACACAGACTAATGGGGTGAAAGCCTCGGCCTTCTGACTCCTGTAAATAAAATGAGTTTGGAAAGAGGTAACCTCATACGCCATGAGTGAGGGATGGAGTAAATAACTATCCATAGCTCAGTGAAGATGGACAATAGACCGCCAATCTCAATACGTGTGGGGATATGGAAGAATTCACATTGGTTCATTAGGGTCACACATAGTCGCAGAGAACTACAGGGAGCTTCTCTCTGCATCTGGCTGCGTTATACCTGGCCTGGGAGTATGTGACGCTGACACTGGGTACCAGTGCTGACATCCCTCACCCTTATAGCCAAAGGTTTAGAAAAGGAGCTCTGGTATTGTAGGCAATACACAGTATAGGGGGCAATCGTAACCAAATCAACCTGTCGAGAAACTCACGGGATCAGGGCGCAACCCTGGCTTTACCCCTCCGCCCAAGTTTTCTCCCCATTGAAGTCAGCGAAGAGCAATATTGGTCAGGGTGTAAAAGCGGCGTCCCACTCGATCCCATGGGTTTCTCGACCAGCGGGTTAGGTTACAATAACCCCCCTATATTACTAGTTCTGATTTACTGGTCCTAGAGAGGAGATGCAGGTCACTGCCGCTCTGCGTCTCAAGTGTTGCAGTTATCCATTGCCGTTTCCTGATTGCAGATCCACCAGGAAAGCCTCAGGTCACCTGTTGGTCGGTAAGATACCCACTGAATGTGGTCTGTTCCTGGAAACTGGAAAATGAAACCTACCTTCCCACAGAGACCAACGTCACATACAGGTAAGGGCTTTCCAATAAATAGGAGAAGACTGTTTCGTCTGGATGGGGAGTCAGTGGCGAGGGATCATCAATTCAGAATCGTCACTGAGAGAGAGGAGAGACATTAGGAGAAACTTGTTTCCACAGCGGATTGTTGGATCGGCGAATGCTTTGCCACAGGGAGACCAGTGCGTCTTTTGTGAAACGGTTGAGGTGGAGACCTCAAGAAGCAAAGGTGGATACAGGGCTATACAGGGGTGTGGAGAACAGGGCAATGGCATTCACTTTAGATTGCTCCAGAGTTCTAATAATGCCAATTGGAAATCTAGGCTACGGTGTTATGCTGGGGCTCCACAATACACTGGTCAGAGCACACTCGGAGTATTGTGTTCAATTCCATTAAGCCCTCCACAAAAATGTACATTAACTCTGGAGTGGGTGCGGAGAAGAGCAACAAGACTGAGCGCAAGTGTAAAGAGGACGAGCTATGATGAAAGATTAGCGAAGGCCAAGCTATACAGTTTGGAAAGAAGGTGGTTAATGGGAGGAGGGATATATAAAATATTAAATATATAAAATATTAAATGGTCCAGTGAAATGATCCCAGAATATAACTTCAAATTAAGCCAAATAGTATGACCAGAGGACATAAAATTAAATGATTGAAAAGTAAATTAAAACAGATATCAGAACGAACATCGTTACTCAAAGACTGATGTGTTTGGAATTCCGAGATGGGTTGTGGAGGCGACACCATTAGGAGTGTTCAAATGCAGCAGAATTCTACGGTGGGAGAGTTGGGGTACGAGAGGAAATGGTCTGAAAGGGCTTTTCTCATCTTTAAGGCCCAGTTTCCCCTTCCTGGTGCACGCCTGCCACTTTGAAGGGCCGAGCACTGCAGGAAGGGACAGGAAATTTCAGCTCAGAGGCCTGCACCTGTCCATTGGGCTGCTGAGATTTGGGATCAGCAGGCAGAAGGTCCTGATTTCATGCAAACATCTGGAGAGGTCCCTCCTAACTGGCCTTAGTCTCTTTGACCTGCCATCAGGACCCCCTGTTGACCCTCTGGCTGGTGGGGGGTCTGGGGAGCCCCTGCGCTCAGTCGCTTAGCAAGCAAGCAAGGCAGGCAGGCCAGAGTGCCCCATTCTGTCTCAGTTATATGCCTGCAATGGGCCTGTGCTTACTACAGGTACAGGCCCAGCTCCCAGGGAGAAAGATCAGGAACCCAAATTAATAAGCAGTGTGTTGATATTTCTGAATTGTTGTAATTGGTGGAAATCCCTCTAATATCAGGGGCTTTATTTGGAGGGGAGGGTAGGCAGAGGTTCCCAGCTGCCATTGTGATTCTGAGCAGCTCCAGGGCACACCACAGTTTCCATCCCTGCTGGGCCTATTGAGCCCAAAATCTGCCACTGGGCCCGAGGACGTTCAGGCCCAATAAAGTCCTGGTCTGAGGCCTGAGCCCACGACCTTCTAACCCAGAGGGAGAAGTCCTACCAGCTGAGCCAAGCTGACAGTGCCCGGGAAAGAAAAACGTATAGTTCAAGTAGTAGTGGAATCCTAACCCACAGCAGCAACAGTAACTCAGCTTCTGTTTGCCAAGGCCTTTATAAGAAGCTCCCATTCATTCTCATACAGACAATAACATTTCTGTATTTCTGAAAGATATGGACTGGAATATGTCGAAAGGTGCTCAAGTGAAGGGACACTGCAGGGCAGCTGCACAATTGAGGACATCAAACTCTTTTCAAAGATTCCCTACACAGTGAGGGTGACGGCAACAAACCCACTGGGATTCAGGTCTACTAATAAACAATTCATCGTGGAGAAGATAAGTAAGTGGCACTATTTGTCTGTTCCAGTGTAAATCAGAAGTGTGCGTATGTCTCGACCTGTGACCTAGGTCTCGACCTGTGACCTATGTTTCGAAATGGGCTGTGTTTATTACCAATGTTGCACAACCTGTTTCATTTACATGAAAATTCCTTTGTTGCTGTTTTAAGAAAGATATTACGTGGTTTATTTTAAACACTAGAGTGTGAGCTTTAATCAATGTAGCTCTGGCACAAAACAGGTGACTAAGCATCCAATATGGCGGGTGGGGCATGCACGCTCATTGTGCATCAGGAGTGCACCGCCCACCATGTTGGAAATCCAGGAGAACTCTCCTGCTCTTCTTTGAATAGTGTCATGCGGACTTCTATGTTCACCTGAGAGAGCCGATGGGGCCTCAGTTTAATGTCACACCGGAAAGACGGCACCTCCGACAGTGCAGCACTCGCTCAGTACGGCACTGGAGTGTCAGCCTGGATCATGTGCTCAGATTTGTGGCGTGGGACTTAGAACCCACGACCTTCTGACTCAGAGGCAAGAGTGCTACCCACTGAGCCATGGCTGACATCGTACTGGTAACTGCTTGTGCTCATCAAAGTCAGGGATAGTAGCACTGGAGATTGGACGGCTTTCGCATTTTAGATGATGCTGAGCACATTTATACCACTACCAGCTACAGAGTAAACCTGCTTCTACTCGGTCCTCTAAAAAGCAGTCCCTTTGCACCAGTGTGACATTGCCCTCCAAAGCCATCCTGACTTGCCGTTCCTTCATCATCGAGCTCTTCTAATGGGCTCAAAACTCATCCCATTCACAGCATACGCATTGTATACAGTGCTGGGCGTGCTACTGGGCCAGGCTAGTGGCCTTTATACTTGAAGAAAGTTTACGTTATGTGTTCATGCGTTAACTGTTGAACCACTTACCTTCTATATGATGTGATCTCTGTCCGAGCCAAGCAGCGGTCCAGCTCCCTCTTGAAGGCTACAGAGAGTCAGCACCCACCACACCAGCGGGCAACTCATTCCTGAAGCTCACTACTCTCTGGGAAAAGAAAAGCTGCCCAACATCCAGTCTATTCCTACTCTTGTGTACTTTAAATGCAAGTCCCCTGGTCCTCCCTAATCGTCAAACTGAAATAATCTATCAATGGGCATGCAACCCAACCCGTGCATTATTTTCCGTACCTTTATCAGGTCTCCTCTAAGTCTACACTGCTCTACAGTAAATAGACCATCTGAGACACTACCCACAGAAATCCAATACATGAATGAATTGTTATTTGTAGCCCAATGTGCCGAACCAATAAAATTAGCTACTGACCAAATGTTGAAAGGTCACCAGAACAGTGAAAGCCAATCATAGTATCTACATTTAATATTGTTACACACTAAATCAAAGCACATGGTTTTTGATAGGAATTCCCCCAGCAGAGCGGTCAATAACCAGGAGGCATTGATCTAAAATAATTGGTTAGAAGGATTAGAGAGGAGTTGAGGAGAACTTTTTTCACCCAGAGGGTGGTGGGGGTCTGGAACTCACTGCCTGAAAGGGTGGTAGAGGCAGAAACCCTCATCACATTTAAAAAGTACTTGGATATGCACTTGAATTGCCGTAACCTACAAGGCCACGGACCAAGAGCTGGAAAGTGGGATTAGGCTGGATAGGTCTTTTTCGGCCGGCACGGACACGATGGGCCGAATGTGCCGTAAATTTCTATGATTCTATGAATTCTTGTGTCTTTCACCTCTAGTCAAGCCAGATCCACCTACAGATGTCAGGGTTTCTCCAATTCCCAACCAACCGAAGAAGTTACTGTTACAGTGGAAACCACCTGCCACATGGCCCGATCCCGAGTTATTTTTGTTGAAGTACACAATAAAGTACTGGCAAGAGAGATCCAGCAGACCCAGAATGGTAAGGGCAACTTTTCTTGTCATTGTTAGATGGATAAGTAAATAGAGTTGTTGGGATGATACCAGAACTGAGAGGTTATAACTCTCAGGAAAAGCTGAACAGGCTGGGGCTCTTTTCTCTAGAAAAGAGAAGGCTGAGGAGTGACCTAACAGCGATGTTTAAGATTATGAAAGGGTTTGATAGGCTAGACATAGAGAAGATGTTTCCACTTACAGGGAGTTCAAAACTAGGGGCCATAAATATAAGATAGTCAATAATAAATCCAATAGGGAATTCAGGAGAAACATCTTTATTCAGAGCTAGAATGTGGAACTACAAGAAGTGGCTGATGTGAATCGCATAGAAGCAGTTCAGGGGAAGCTAGATAAGTATATGATGGAGAAAGGAATAGAGGGTTATGCTGATAGGGTGAGATGAAGGAAGGTGGGAGGAGGTTGTGTGGAGCATAAACACCGGCATTGGACTGGTTGGGCCGAATGGCCTGTTTCTGTGCTGTAAATTCTATGTATGTAAAATTTTCACCTTCACCACCTGGGCAGTAATCTGACGGAGCACACTGCATGCCCGTTAGACAACCTGGCTGATCTACATCCTATTGATTTCTATGGGATGAAGATCCAGCAGGTTCTACAAGGAACGGCCAATGTCCTCCACCAGATTATTGCCTCGGCGGAGAAGTTGAAAATTTACCCAACCGTTTTGCAAATGTCTAAATCTGTTCTCTGCCTCATTATTCTCCTCTTCATTTATCCTCACTTTACAATCTATTCTTTGCCTATCCAGGAGCAGTCAATAGGGTCATCGACAGCTTTACTCACCTTTCAGGATCAGTGGTGTAGGAATTCCACTGGTCACTGCTGGAGCTATATTGTAAATTTAAATTGTTTATGTTCTTGTTAGAAATATTAGATAAAGTCTCCAGGAATGAACGTACGATGTTGCTACCAAAGAACCTTTATCGTAGTAAAGAAAGAATGGTTTGAGGAAAAAGTCATTTGGCCCATAAAGCCTGCTCCAGACCATGGGTGATCTACCCTATCATGGATTCTATCCCCTCCCTTTCATCTCCTCTGCACATTGACCAAGAACGAGGCCCCCTCACAGGATAAGGCAGAGAGTAGTCTTTCATGTATCCAGGAAAGTAAACATTACCATGGGTCATGTTGGCAAAGATAAGCCCTCTGTGCAAAAGGGAATGTTGGCAATACACAAAGACAGTGCTTCTCTTACCCATCTAAAAGATGTATTCTCCTCATTCTTAGATGGAAGGAGTGTAACACAATGGATCTCATGGCCATTCTCATATTGCGACCTGAATGATGTTTTTTTCTGTCACACGTTCATCAGAATTAGGAAGAAAGCTTTCCAAGCAATTTTCAAAAGGTCATTGTACTCCTCAGACTCCTGTCTCATGACCTCCATCAGCCAACAGGTAGAGTCACACCAGTTGCTGGGTGTATGAGCTTTCACCAAGATATAGACCGGAGGTGTAAGTAACTCAAAGATTATAGAACTAAGTAACTAAGTTGTACCAAATGTATCTATCCAATTCAAGCAAATGCATTTCTCTACTGAGTTCTCAACAGAACTCACCAAATTCAAGCAGAAAACTAGAATCATAGAATGGTTACAGCACAGAAGGAGGCCATTCGGCATGTCGAGCCCGTGCCGGCTCTCTGCAAGAGCACTTCAGCTAGTCCCACTCCCCCACCCTTTCCCCGTAGCCCTGCAAATTTTTTTCCTTCAGGTACTTGTCTAATTCCATTTTGAAAGCCACGATTGAATCTGCCTCCACCACCCTTTCAGGCAGCGCATTCCAGATCCTAACCACTCATCAAAAAGGTTTTCCTCATGTCGCCTTTGGACCTTCTGCCAATCACCTTAAATCTGTGTCTTCTGGTTCTTGACCCTTCCGCCAATGGGAACAGTTTCTCTCTATCTACTCTGTCCAGACCCCTCATGATTTTGAACACCTCTATCAAATCTCCTCTCAACCTTCTCTGCTCGAAGGAGAACAACCCCAGCCTCTCCAGTCTATCCACGTAACTGAAGTCCCTCATCCCTGAAACCATTCTCGTAAATCTTTTCTGAACCCTCTCTAAAGCCTTCACATCATTCCTAAAGTGCGGTGCCCAGAATTGGACACTCAGGGCTGGATTTTGTCTTGGGGTCGGGTTGGGGTCGTGTAATCCGCATTTCGTGTTTCCCCCCCGACTCCAGATTAATGTGGATGCCTGATGCAATTTTCACTTAATTGGGCAATTGAGTTGGAGCATGTGGGAACCCATGAACCAATTAGTGGTTTCAGTCTGAAAGTCGCCTCTGATGATGTCATCATTGCTGACTGCCTAGTCTCAGAGACTGTTGGTGAGAGGGGACCTGCCTGGCTTTGATGTGAGTGGACCTGGATGCAAAAATGGGGGAGGGGGGGGGGTGGAAGAGACAGAGAGAGAGACAGAGAGAGAAGAGAGAGAGAGAGAGAGAGAGAGAGAGAGAGAGAGAATTTTTTTGCCAAGCAAATCCTCCCAGGCAGTCTCTGAAGACATTCAATGCAGCAGCATCAGAGGCGACGTTCAGACCTAATACTACTACTACCTTCATCACATCTCCGTTGTAATAGTGGACCTGCAGCCGATAGTCAGCTATCCACTTGTGCTCCCGCCAGGTTTCACTGGAGTGTTTCACACCAGGCGTGCTTCACGTCAGAAGAGGGTTAAACTAGCTACAGCGTTTCAAAATGGCATTACAGAGCCAATTTAGAGCTTGTTAAGGGCTTTAATGGCCTCTCCCGCCTCTTGGAGGCGGGACGGAGTCGGGAACCCCGCGACTGATTCTGTCAAAATTGCGTAGAGGTGGAATGGAGTCGGGATGGGGTCGGAAACCCCGACCCCGCAAATTTAACCCCCCACACGCCTCCAAACTCGACTCCATGGGTCATTCAAAATCCAGCCCAATGGGGGCGATCTTGCCAGCCCTGGGGAGGTGGGTTTGGAGGCGGGACTGCCGGGAAAATGGCAGAATCTGGAGGCGGGAACCCGCCCCTGTGCCATCTTCCCAGGATGCGGGTAGCCGACCCGCGCCGGGTCCTGTCTCCTGGAGGCGGGAATTAGATTGCAGCCACTTAACTGCCTGTTAACAGGTAGTTAACAGGTAGTTAAGAGGATTATCCCCATTTTTCCAGCAGAGGCGCGGGCTTCCCAACGTCGGGAAACCCCGCCAGGGTCACCGAGGCGAGCAGTGGGTCTGCGGGGGTCTGCGGGGTCCAAAAGTGCGCTGTGGAGGTGAGTGATGGGTACAGGTGTGGAGAGGTCAGTCTGTGAGGTGAGTGAAAAGTGATAGAAAATGTTTACTTACCTTTGTTTCTTCCTGCAGGCTTCAACAGTTGGGGATGCGGAGAGTCTCACATCTCACCGGCAGAGATGACAGATGGCTGCTGCATTCTCCGATGCAACAACCATCTAATTTCTGCTAAAGAAAGAGGTTTGATGAGTCTTGAATACAAGAACTCATCAAACAACAGAGAATGTCAGTGTTTAACAACTTCACAGAGCTGTCAAACGATGACAATTCATCTGTCAAAATTTTTTGACAAATGAAACGTCATACGCTGACGTTCTCTGTAACTGGCTTCCCCTTAATTGGCCTGCTGAACCCGCTGGGCGGGCTTAACAAGGTCAATCAAGGGAAAATAGTGTGGGTTAGCCACAAGTCGATGGAGGCAGGACTAAATCCCGACAAGCAGCAGTCCCGCCTCCAACGCGCCCCCATTGACAAAATCGCCCACAATACTCCAGTTGTGGCAGATAGTATGGGAATTACTAAAACAAAAACAGAAAATGCTGGAAATACTCAGCAGGTCAGGCAGCATCTGTGGAGAGAGAAACAGAGTTAACGTTTCAGGTCGATGACCCTTTGTCACAACTGTTTTTGTTTAAGATTTCCAGCATCCGCAGTATTTTGCTTTTGGGAATTACTAAGGGGGGTAAATTGGCTAGCACCCCCTTTGGGGTGATAACTTCACCGGGGCGCTACTTTTAGCGCCCCGAAAAAGTTAGGACCCCCGAGCCCGAAATTGAATGTTAGCGCCCCAAGCAGGAGGCGGGGCACTACTGGAAGTGCTCCCCCTCCCTCTTGGGGCGCTCCCATTGAATATCGCGACGCTATGTGCCTCAGTGACATGCACGTCGGCACGTTGCGCCGCGGTATTACAGGACTCTCTCCCCTGATTAAAGGGCAGGGGCCTAGCGCAGTGTGCACTGGGGCCCTGCTGGACCACCGGGGAGCGGGGCACCGGCAAAAGGGCGATCGCGGCCGGCACCCCACAGGAGGAGGCGATAGGGGGCAGGTGCTGGCAGTCGGTCCAAAAATCAATGGCCGCCTGGCACCTGCCCTTTAATTATCGCCGCTCCGGCCACAGGAACGCCCCCTCCGACCCTGTTGGACATTGCATCCGGCGAAAGGTCAGGGGGCGCGAGCCAAGTTTGCGGCTGGGGTGCGAGAGCGGTGCTGCGCACGGCGATGATGTAATTGCTGGCGGCGCAATGCCGCGGGGCGCTACTGGCTACCGCTGCCACTAACCTCCTGCTGAATTTCACGGGAGGCGTTAGCAGCGCCGCACCCAGGCGCTAGTTGCTTTGTGCCTCGTTATCGCCTCCTTGGGAGGCGCAAAGCAACCAAATTTTTCCCCCAAATCTATATTTAAGGACCTAGCCTTGGAGCTGGACCTCTGATCTTTTTAGATTGATTCCTCTTAGATGTGGATTACAGATTTATCAGAATTCATCGATTGATCTGTGCTAGTGAGGCCGTGATGTGATCTGTGAATGCTCTCAGTTATCCATTATCTTTATTCTCAGTTATCCATTACCCTATTTCTCAGTTGTCACGTCCCTTTGGGCTTTGGATAAATTGACTTCTTCTTTCTTTTACGTCCCACAGATTGAGATCAGCGATCAAACTAACTATATCCTGAGCGGCCTGCGATCCAGAGCTTTATACTTTGTGGAAGTTGCAGCGAAGGATTTTGTTGACAATGGTAAATCCAGTGATTGGAGCCTGACCGTCTCTGCACGCCTGTGGTCCAATTAAGTGATAAAACTGTGCAAGTCCTGATGTCGCTGAAGCTAAATCTGCTTCTGGTGACAGTGTGCTTATAATCACAGACACACGCATGGTAAATCTCACAGGCTACCATCAAAGGAGCGGAAACACAGATGTGGAGTATTTTACTAAAAAGTAATTACCAATAAACACTGCAGACATATCCCACACAATTTTTATGTCTCTTTACTTTGTGAAATACACTTGTGTCAAAATCTTTTCCTTAAGAACATAAGACCATAATAATTAGGAGCAGGAGTCGGCCATACGGCCCCTCGAGCCTGCTCCGCCATTCAATAAGATCATGGCTGATCTTCTACCTCAACTCCACTTTCCCGACCAATCCCCATATCCCTTGATTCCCTTGGAGTCCAAAAATCTATCAATCTCAGCCTTGAATATACTCACCAACTGAGCATTCACAGCCCTCTGGGGCAGAGAATTCCAAAGATTCACAACCCTCTGAGTGAAGAAATTCCTCCTCATCTTAGTCTTAAATGGCCGTCCCCTTATCCTGAGACTATGCCCCCTAATTCTAGACACTCCAGCCAGGGCAAACAATCTCTCAGCATCTACCCTGTCAATCCCCTTCAGAATCTTGTATGTTTCAATGAGATCACCTCTCATTCTTCTAAACTCCAGAGAGTATGGGCCCATTCTACACAATCACTCACCATAGGACAGCCCTCTCATCCCAGAAATCAATCTAGTGAACCTTTGTTGCACCACCTGCAAGGCAAGTATATCCTTCCTTAGATAAGGAGATAGTGTGAATTGTACAACAACAACTTGTATTTATATAGCGTCTTTAACGTAGTAAAACATCCCAAGGTGCGTCACAGGAGTGTTATTAGTCAAAATTTTACACCGAGTCACATAAGGAAATATTAGGATAGGTGACCAAAAGCTTGGTCAAAGAGGTAGATTTTTAGGAATTGTCTTAAAGGAGGAGAGAGATGTAGAGAGGCGGAGAGGTTTAGGGAGGGAATTCCAGAGTTTAGGGCCTAGGCAGCTGAAGGCACGGCCGCCAATGGTGGAGCGATTGAAACGAGGATGCTCAAGAGGCAAGAACTAGAGGAGCGCGGAGATCTCGGGGGGTTGTGGGGCTGGAGGAGATTACAGAGATAGGGAGGGGCGAGGCCATAGAGGGACTCGAAAACAAGGATGAGAACTTTAAAATTTTAATTTTAATTATATTATCGACATAAGTGACTTCCTTGTGGAGTAAATCTTGCTTCACTCCATGGGAGCGCACTCTGGGAAAGTGGGCGTGGAGGTTCGTGCGCTCCATCCGTGTCCCGCACGATTTTCGATCAGCCATGATCGAATTGAACGGCGGAGTAGGCTCGTGGGACTGAATGACCTGCACCTCTTCCTATATTGGGAACGTTGAACTCTGCAGCCAACAGTTTCCACTTTGGGCGCAGTCGGCGACCCGGGCGCAAATTGCAGCCAAAGTTGTGCGAGTTTTCAGGCGTTTTTTTTTCTCAAGTTGCCGCTAAAACTCATTTGCATATTGCCGAACGTAAAACCTGTCATGAACCAGCGCGATCGGGCAGCGTTTCAGAACGTAATTTAAAAAAAATAAATTTGCATTGAAAAATATTCCGTGATATATTTAAGAGTGGTAACCTGGTGCAGTTTGAAAATGGGTTAGTCACAAAACATAAGCATTTTAATCAGAGTGTTCCGTCCACCATCTGTGAATAATCTGATTTTAAATATCTGGAAATACCATTAAAAAGCTATACTGAACCATTTATTAGTTACATTGGTGTAGTCTGTCTCTTAGTAAATTATAATTTTTTTTGAAGCTTTTAAAACGTGTGTATTAGTGTCCTTGCACCTCAAAGAACCAGCTTCATTTTAAGAGCCTCCTTGAAGGCCGGCAAACGGGCACAATTAGCATAAACTCGCCATGGCGATTACTTCGATTTGGGGGCGGGGCCAGCTTCGAACGCGATGTTTTTAAAATTAGCGCAAAAGATCGCGAAAATGCGATGTGCGCTGGGCGTAAATTTGTGCTTAAAATTCTGCAATCGTTTGCGCTCGTTTGGCTGATTTCGTGCCATTTGTGTTGAAAAAAAAACCCAGCGCAACCTCGCGGAAACTCCTGCCCTGTGTCAGCATTCCCGATATGTAACTCCCATCGGCGGCGGCAGGGCTGAATCGTAAAATTCAGGTGCCATTTATTAGTGTTTCTGACTGATTTAAAATGAAGGACATTGTGAACCTGGAATCTGGTTGCTGCCAAAAAAAGCCCGTTTTCCTTTTCCTCTCATCGGCCTCTGAAGGAAGTGGGGCAGAGATTGGGCCGCATGGGGCCTGTTTTACCGCCGTTAAAATGGGTGCAACAAGGCCCGATTTTGGGGTCCAACGTCATGCGCCCCAGAGACACCTGAAAAAGCGTCCGACCTGAGATCGGGTCAGGCCACTTTCCAGCCGCCTATGGTGGCCCCCATTATAGGTGTTAGTCCCCTTGACTATGTAAATGAGACCAAACAATTGGATAGCGATGAGTGGGGCAGGCATCGGGAATCTTCAGCGGTCTCTGGGGCCACCAACGAAAACAAAGGCTTTATTTTATATAAAATTAATAAAAAGCCTTTCTGTGGAGCGAGCGTTCTCCTCTGACTCCACAGTCGCCGCGATCGCCCCTCCTCCCCATGTTGTCGGCTCCACCCCGGGGGTGGCAAGCTGCCTGACCTGCGCGCTGTTCAACCGTGCAAGCTGCCCCTGGAGGCGCGACAGGCGCAACAGCTCGCGTGTAAAATGTTCAGGAGGCCCCAGGCCCAATTTTGGGCCAGCCTTGGGCATCCTGGTTGGGGTGCCGAGTCTGGGCCTGAACATTTTTACCCCAGTTTTTACTCCTGCAGTGGCTCTACCGGCTCTACCGGCACCAGAAGCTCAACTACGGGGGGGGGGGGGGGGGCAATGTTAACCTGAACTGTTCCAATAGGTAAACTATTCAACTATCGGCAGCATCACAGCCAAGCATAACCACCCCGCCCTAAATCTGCACAGGTACATTTTCCTGCAAGGTCCGAAATAGGAGCAGAAACTCGGAATGATTTTCCGCCTCTGTAGTTCAGAGATACTAAAACCAAATGGGGAGATTTTAACACTGTCCACCCAGCGGAAGCCAGGCGGGTAGGCAGTTAAAATGCCTGGGTTACCTGCCCATGGACAGCTGCCTGGATCCCGCTGTGTCCGATTTTAACATGCACTTCTGAGCAGGCAGCAAAGACACCTGCCTTATGCTTACAGGGTCCTAATTGATATATGCAGAATAGGGTCCAATGTCGTCAATCATATACAAGCAGCTACCAATCTGTCTTCCCTTAGCACTTAACCTCTACCTGACCTCATGACGTGCTTATGTAGATCATTCTAAAGGAACACCCGAACAGCAACCTTAAGGAGACAGGCCACTCCATTCTAGGAGCTAAATATCATCCTGGTCTTACTGGGCCATTGGAGTTAAGGCAAGAAGGGTCAGGCAAGGGTCAATTGACGTGTGCATTGTCACCCTCAGCTTAAGCAGTTCATGTACAAGAGCCTAGAGAGACATTCCCTCTCTACAACATGACCTGGCAGTCATTGTTGGACATGACAGACAATCACCATGTAACATATAACTTGTACTGTGATTGTCAGACTGGGAGTGTCACTGTGCTACAGTTGCCAGCCAAGAATGGAGCCAAAGTGGGTGGATGGCGTTAAGAGACAGATCAGCCATGATCTAATTGAATGGCGGAATAGGCCCGAGGGACTGAATGGCCTCCTGCTGTTCCTATTTTCTGTATGTGTACAAACACATCTGACTGCCTTGTAATAGAAATACCAAATGTGTAGAGCGTGAGAATAGACCGAGTCTGAAAACATTAGGGAGTTTTATTGCTGCACATTCTTGTGACTAAAATTATGCAATGTTTTACAAAATGGAACCAAACTCAATGTCACAAACTAGAACAAAAGCAAAATACTGCAGATGCTGGAAATCTGAAATAGAAACAGAAAATGCTGGAAACACTCAGCAGGTCAGGGAGCATCTGTGGAGAGAGAAACAGAGCTAATGTTTCAGGTTGATGACCCTTGATCAGAACTGGAAGACGTTAAGAGATTTAACAGTTTTTAAGCAAGTACAGAGCTCGGGCTGGATAAAGGCGCTGTTGGGCTGGCTATAGGATCTTGGGGGCTGGATAAAGGGATTTGCAGGCCTGATAAAGGAGCTTGCGGTCTATGCGTTGGACACCTCCACTCTAAAGCCTCCTAATGAAATATTTTATTTCGAAAGTGGGGAATACCAGTCTGAGGTAGTGGAGTCTTTGAAAGTAAGAAGGGCTGGAGCATGAGGCCCGGGTAAACTGTGGGGATCTCTCTGACAGTCTGATGTATGGCGTACAATTGCTAAACGGCATTGTTGCTCCACTAATTCCTGAAGGTTGCTTGTCAGAGAATCGCATTTCGATCTTCGGAAGCTTGGACCCATAGATGAGAGCGTATGTGGGAAAGCTGCCAATTCCACAGTTGTTGTTCCTCCCCCTGGACATCAGGATGTAGCCGGATTGGCCCCAATTTGGTCCCCAGCTGGAATAAAAATGTAAACAGAAAGGAATAAAAGGAAGGATGGAATAATTGAAAAAAAGGTACAACCTTCCCTATCACGGACGCTGAATATTTCCTTTACGGGTAGAGTTTGTGTGTTGGGGAATTCCTGACCTCCCTTTGTAACTGTGGTGGAAACCCCTGGGTGAACTAGTTACATTGAGTTCCATCAGGTCTACAGCACAGAAACAAGCCATTGTCCCAACTGGTCCATGCCAGTGTTTATGCTCCACACGAGCCTCCTCTCACTTTACTTCATCTCACCCCCATCAGCATAACCTTCTATTCCTTCCTCCCTCATGTGCTTATCCAGCTTTCCCTGAAAAGCATCTATTCTATTCGCCTCAACCATTCCCTGTGGCAGTGAGTTCCACATTGTTAACACTCTCTGGGTAAAGATGTTTCTCCTGAACTCCCGATTGGATTTATTAGTCTAGAAAAACTAGAGGTCACAAATATCTTATATTTATACCTCGAGTTCTGGACTCCCCCACAAGTGGAAACATTTTCTCTACGTCTACCCTATCGAACCCCTTCATCATTTTAAACCCCTCGATGAGGTCACCCCTCAGCTTTCTCTTTACTTGAGAAAAGAGTCCCAGTCTGTTCAGCCTTTCCTGATAAGTATATCCTCTCAGTTTTGGTATCATCCTTGTGAATCTGTTTTGTAGCCAGCTTGCTATCCACAGACACGATCGGCCAAATGACCTCCTTCTGTGCCATAAATTTCTACAATTCTATGATTCTACTACCTGTTCCCTGACTCCACATGCTCTGAACTTAGTCATGAGTCTACTATGTGGTACCTTATCGAAGGCCTTTTGAAAATCCAAATATATCACATCATATTGCATTCTCCTTGTCTACGCTTTCTGTTACTTCAAAGAATTCAATAAGGTTAGTCAAGCATGACCTTCGCTTATGAAATCCCTATTGACTATTCTTATTATATTTTCGGTTTCTAGTTGTTTTTCTATTACATCTTTGAGTAAAGATTCCATCATCTTTCCTACCACTGACGTTAAGCTAACTGGTCTATAGTTCCCTGAACTTGTTCTATCTCCCTTTTTAAATATAGGAATAACATTAGCTGTCCGCCAGTCCTTTGGCACTATTCCCTTTTCCAATGATTTTTTATATGTGTGTAATAGTGCCTCTGCCAAATCTTCCCTAACTTCTTTTAATATGTACGGGTGTAATCCATCCGGACCAGGGGTTTTATCCTCTCTAAGGTTGCGAGGTGTTAACCTCTGAAGTGAAGGTTCTGGAAAGTTTCTCCATGATACCGCAGGTAATTTATAACTGTACGAGCGCCACCATTTAGCTTTGGCTGCCTCATTTCCACAAATGACATTTTTGTGACGTCGGCCCTCATTATTCGAACAGCATTTGATCACCATGTGCCATAACTTTCAATTCCCTAACAGGCTCCCCCGGGAGAGGGTAGAAGCAGTTAGTATTGGTTCATTCAGATGCAAATTGGATAGATTTCTTTCAGAAAATAAAATTTTGAGAAAAAAGTATATGAATAATTTGAGACATGACGTGTGGTAAGTGTAGCATGTTTGAGAGGATCAGGTGTCTTTGGACCTATGGTTCCCAAAGCTCTTCACCACTGGGATTTCCTCGCCTCATGTCTGGGTCTATTGTAGACTAATTGATAGAGATTGATCGCTGTGATTAGTCAACAACATAGTATCGTTGTATCACGTGACTCCCAGGGCGGTAGAAGGTGAATTAGATGAACTGTGGCTTTATCCGTCTAGCAGTTCCTATGTTCCTATATGTCCGATATGATTCTATTTTCAATCAGTGTCGATAACTTTCCCATGTTGCTGTGTGTAGCAAACTGTGATAATGAACGGAAGATTTCCTCTGCTCAGTATTTCTACTTGAATCGTGAATCTGTTGAAAAATAAGCATTTTATGATTTCACCGCAAATGTACTTGCAAAGTAAAAATTGTTTGACCACCACGGAGTTCGGAGTTCAGAGTTCAAGGCCGCGATTCTCTTCTATTGCTTCCTCACCTGCCCTAGCCTGATTTCCCTCTCCCTGCCCTCCTCAGGACCACTGCTGCCTTCCTCTTCCCAAGCCCCCGAATGTAAATGGTGATGGGAGGAGGTGGGGTGAGGCCCAGACCCCCGGAAGATTTCCTTCCTGTCCAGCCATGTTAGCGCTGTTATGGGGAAGGTGGTGGGAAGCACTGGGAAGCAGGGGTGATGAGCAGCCTCCTCTCCCTCTAGTTCAGCCCCCGTTCACCTTCTTGTGCAGGCTTTGTTCTCTGCCAAGGCTGACCAAGCTTGCTAATCTGCCCACCTTTGGGGCACTTTTACCCTTTAACTGCCCAGCTGCTTCTCCTGGTGCTGCCACTGTGATCCCGCTGTCATCACCACCAGGATTCTGCAGCGCCAGGGAGGGCATGAAATCGGGCCGCTCCTACGCGGAGCTCAACAACAGTCCAGGAGTGGGGAGGGGGGGAGGGGTGCTGAGGTGATCCCAAGAGCGCTCCATAGCCAATGAAGTACTTTGTGATAATGACCAGATAATCTGTTTTAGTGATGATGGTTGAAGGATAAATATTGGCCAGGACACCGGGAGAACTTCCTAATGCCCCAACATAATTGCCTTCTGTTTTCTTGTTCAATTTGTGGTTTCTTCTGTTGTCAGCAGACTGTTTCGGTGTCAGTTTTTGTCTGATAACACTCCTGTGAAGTGCCTTGGGTGTTTTACTACATTAAAGGCGCTGGTAATTTTCAGGTAGTTCTGGGATTTTATTGCAGGTTTAACATACCTGTTTTTAACAATATAGTACTTCATTCCTGATTGAACTCCATACCCCACCACTAGTACAGCATGGTTAAAGGAGCTCGTCCTACAACTGGCATCATAATAAACACCTGGAAATTGAAACACACTGTCATAACCACATCAAGAAGTCCATCAAAACTCTCCTTTCAAATACTTGCATTCCCTTGCGTATAGAAGATTATGGGATGATCGAATTAAGGTGTTTTCGATGATTTGATAGGGTAGATAGAGAGAAACTATTTCCTCTGGTGGGATAGTCCGGAACAAGGGGGAATAACCCTAAAATTGGAGCTCGGCTGTTCAGGGGTGATGTCAGGAAGCACTTCTTCACACAAAGGGTGGTGGAAATCTGGAACTCTCCCCCCCAAAAAAAGCTGTTGAGGCTGGGGGTCAATTGAAAATGTTGAAACTGAGATTGAGAGATTTTTGTTAGGCAAGAGAATTAAGGGTTACAGAACCAAGGTGGGTGGATGGAGTTAAGATACAGATCAGCCATGTTCTAATTGAATGGCGGAACAGTCTCGAGGAGCAGAATGGCCTCGTCCTGTTCCTATGTTCCTATTTACCTATGTTTATAAGTTTATGAAGATCAGATTATGACTGTACCATCTCATAAAAAGGTCACATTACTCACATCGAATATATAATTTTAATCTAAAACTGAAAATGAAAGATATTCCAAGAGTATTTCTCTGCTGACTCTCCTTCTGCAAGAGTCTCTTGAAGAGAAATGGCTCAACAGGGACTTCATACATCAAGATATCAGATTGCAAAGAATATGCTTCAATATTAAACCGTGACAGTAGAATAAATGTACACCGGACACAAACTAATGAACGGCAAGTTAGGATGGATGGAGGAAAGTTTTCTTCCTACAAAGTGTGATCCACACTGGGAACGGGTTTCCAGGTAGGATGAAGAAGGCAGGTTCCTCAGGGCTTGGTTCTGGGACAACCACTGTTTCTAATTTACATCAATGAATTGGATTCAGAAACTCAACGCAAGTCGGTCAAATTTTCAGATGATACCAAACTGAGGGAGGCAGTGGAATCAGAGGAGGCAGCCCAGAAATTACAGAATGAGTTCAACACAAAATATAATTGGGCAGATCAATGGCAGATGACATTTAGTGCAACCAAGTGTAAAGTACTGCACATAGGAAGGAGAAATGAGCAACAAACTTACTCCATGAATGGTGTTGAAGGATGAAGTTGAAAGAGACCTAAGGATCTTAGCAGACTCAACCCTCAACATGTCCAACCAATGCAGAGCAGAATTCAGCAAAACCAATAGAATGTTGAATTAAACAGACAAAATAAGTCAGAGCAAGTGATCAACCGGGGCTCTGGTCAGAGCACACCTGAGTACTGTGTCCAGTCCTGGTCCTCGAGATACAAGGGAGACACTTAAGTGTTGCAGGCAGAGCAGAGAAGATCCCAGAGACTGATCCTCAGTATGATGGGTCTGAGATATGAGGAAATAAATGGAGAGATTTGAGCTTTCAGCCTGGAAAAGGGGGGGGAGTCTGAGGGGTGATCTTACAGAGGTGTATAAGATAATAAATGGTGTGCAAAAGGTCGATGTGGAACACTACTTTAAATTAAACAGTGGGAATAGGACACGGGGACACAGGTTCAAACTAACGAACAGTCACATTAGGAGGTTCCTCTTCACACCGAGACTGATCAATGCTTGGAATGGATCTGAGCCATGGTGGAGGCAAAATACTTGTGATGGAAGTGGGAATTAGAGGGGTGGATCCACTGTCATTTGTAAGGTTGGCCGGTGCCATCAGTGGGTGCAGGTGCCTGAAGGATTTTCGGACTTTTAAAATGGAGATGTACCCTTTTAAAATGGAGATGCACGTGGGCTGCGTTTCAAAATGGAGTTTGGACTTTTGGACTTTAAAAAGGACTGACTGTTGGTTTCTGTGAAGATAGCAGGAACTGTCTGTCTTTTGGGTTGCCATGGGACCAGTCTCAACGTGGACGTCATGAAAGGCAGGGGCCTTTTCATATTCGAACTTGTGAGATTTGTGGAAAAACACCTTTTGTCCATGGAGCCGGGATGTCTGGATGGACAATAAGGTTTGCAGGCCAAAAGTAACACCTCTGGACTCTTTCAATGAAGAAGCAGTCACGAACTTAACAAACAGTTAGCACTTCGAGAACTGCTCATCTACAGTGATGGCCTACCATTGTTTTCATCAAGATGACCAATCCAGGGCAGAGCCGTCACCAGGAAGGCCAACTAGCATCTCTGCGACCATGGTAACCAGGAATCGCCCAGCCAGTTTTGTGTATTATACGGGGTATAAACATGCTGAACTTTGGGGATTCAGGGCTTGCTTTTCTCCACCATCTGGGACGGGGTTCTCCGCGTAACCACGCGTCCATCAACTCTCCAGGAACGCCCGAAGTGAGTGCTTCGCCGTACCGCCTGACGTAACTCTCTAGGCCTCATCACATGCCTCTGATAGGCACGGTTTTGTCTCTGGAGTCGAACAGACCCGGGACCGCGTGAATCAACGACAAGGGCTGGTAATTATATCCAGCATACACCTCTAGAAATCCCCAGGACCGCCCACGTGTTTGGCTGCTGAGGAACCGCAAGTGTCCAAGACGCAGGCTAACACGTGTGTGTGTGTGAGGAGGCTTCCAAGTGTGGGTTCTGACCAAACCGGGAGATGGATTTAGTTAGAAGGGTTTTTCCATTATCTAGGCTTAGATTCTGGGAAGGGGTTGGTTCGGCGTAACCGACAGGGTGGGTATTTTAGTCTAAGGTTATAAGCTAGTGTCCACGGTCACCTACTCGTTATGCCGTAAGTGAGAGGAGTAGGGATTGTCATTTTGTGAGTGTAATAAAAGGAATCGATCTTTGACCAACCTGAACCATTTCATTTTGTCTGAGTCAATTATAATCTATCCATAGTAACTCCTTGGGTCCGAACTTGGGGGTTGTGGGGCTTGTGGTTCGCGATATAATTCGGAAGACCAACCGGGTGGCATCCGGTCATGGCCGGGTTACACAGTAATCCCGCTGGGGACGCTGCGCATCGGGCATAGGAGAAGACCTATCTGACCTTGGTCTCTCTCTCTCTGTGGGATTACCCGCTAATTGATGGGCTAGGCAGGGACTATTGACAAAAGCTCCTGCCGTCCAAGGGAAACAACCCAAACCGGGGAGTTTTTGAGGCACGGGGCACGCAAAAACACCCTACAAAATGGCAACCGCAGCAGGACCTGAGGGCGTGGGTAGTCCAAATGACTCTGAAGTTGAAACGGTTCAGTCAGGTTTGGAAGATAGGATCGCGTCCTATGTGTTCACCAAAATGAACGTGTCCCAGCAGTGGGTGCTGGACATGTTACACTCAGACAGTCCTCAGGATAGGGCAGCTGAGTGGACAGGGGGAAAGGAGCATAAGAAGTCCAAAGAAAAGGCAATTTGGCTCAAATGCACAAACAGGTTCAGCTGTTAGGAAGCAGGTAAACAGGCTTCAGGAGCAGCTGGAGGAGTCTGAAAGGGAATCAGACGCACGGGGTATAGTGGGTCGGCAGTTGGTGGGGGAATTAGCTCTAGAAAAGCAGGAAAGGAGGGCTGTAGAAGAGTCTTCCCGGGCAGCCGGGGAGTATCTACAGTGCCAAGTAACAGAGGCCAAGCTCAACGAGCAAATTCTCCGGGAGGAAAACTCCCGTTCAGCAGCGAAAGCTGAAGGGCTAGAGAGCCAGTATAATGATATCAAAACCGCCTACAGTGTAGCAAGAAGTAAGGGTTTTGAGGATTGTAGTCATGATCAGTGCGAGGAAAAGATCAGGAAGCTACAAAGGGCTTTGGCTGGGGCTCGAGGCATGGTGTGCTTAATGGCGCCGGGTGGATCCCAGTTAGACTGGGAAGAGGATAGGCCCCCAGCAGAAGTGCCGGTAGCAGTACAGGAGGAAGTAGCTCTGCCAGTGGGCAGGGAGCAACCGGGACCCATGTGTCCATTGCGGCAGCGGAGGTATGGTCCACCGGCACCCAACAGTGACGAGGGCCCACTCCAAAACCATTACGTGGTCCCATTCACGACTCCTCAGCTCCAAACGATGGTGGAGGGGCTGAAAAACTTAGCATCAAAGGGAGCTTAAACGAGTGTAATGATGCGGAAACGCATAAGTTACTTTTATTCTCCCTAGAAGGGACACTATACCAAAGCCTGTCCACTGCCTATAAGGCGGGACGAGGCACTATAGTGGGGCTCAAGGAGGAAATCCTACGAGCCATGGGCCATACACAGGGGAGTCCATTTTCCCTAGTTGAGAATACCCTGCAGATGCCCGGAGAAACGTCGATTGTATTTGCCGACAGGCTCGGGCCCGTCTACGCTAAAGCCACGGTGGGCACACCGGACCGAGCACAACTGCTAGGGGAGGTCCGTAATCACTGACTAAGGACCCTGGTTGCGAAAAGCCTCCCAGGTATTTGAGACAAGGCCGACGCCTGGTTCGAAGCGAGGTCCTCGCTAACAGCGAGGCCGGGATGCTTAGAAAGCTCACCATGGCTTTCAAGTCCCTGGGTGGGGAGGAGGCGAAGCAATGGGGTAGGGTCAGTGAGATGAAGGCTGGTAAGGGGGAAAGGAAGGCATGGCGTCAGGAAGGGCCCCACACTAGCGAGTCAAAAGCTTGTTTTCAGTGTGGACAGATGGGGCATTGGAGGCGGGAGTGTCCAACCCAGAAAGGGGTACCCGGCCGAGGAGGGCCTCCCGGGAAGAAGTCCCCAAACACCGACACGAGGGAGACCAGCCAGCAGTCAGGATACGAGGTCCTAGTGGCTGCCCTCTGTACGGTGATGGGCAAGGACACCGGTAGACTTGATGCTGCAGTCAGCGAGGTCATACCGAGCGCTCCAGTGGGTCCCCCGTCACCCTGACTAGAGCGCGCTCAGCCTGAGTACCTGTGCTCGCTCATCTACGGTGAGTGGGGCAAGCCCTGTGTGCGGATGGGGGTGGAAACGGTCACGGGGAAGTACCTGGTGGACACCGGAGCCTCGAGCACGGTGATCCATTCCAAGGACCTGGCCAATTCATCCTGGTCCAGTAAAGACCCCTTCAGTTTGATGGGGTTTCTCGGGGATGAGCAGGCGGGAGCAAGGTCTACTCCCCATACCATTAAGCTAGGTTCGCTCACCACTAAATGGGAGTGCGTTCTCATGAAATGGGATCAGCCCAGGTGGGGAGTCCTTGGGTCCGACTTCATGTTGGCCCACAGGATCATTGCAGATTTTAGGAACCATTGCTTGTGGGGAGCGGTGAATGAGGTAGTGGTAATACCCAGAGACAAGGGGGGCGGGGGGGGGGGGGGAGGGCGAGGGAGCGTCTGCAGCATGAAGCCCTGGGGTAGTTACGACCTCGATGTTTTGGTTAGTAACACCCCGCTCCAGTACCAGGCAGAGGTGCGGAGCAATTTAGATGCTTTCGCCACCCACAAGCACGACTGCGGACGTGTGACTGGGGTAGAGGTTAGAGTAGACGGGGATCCCATGTCTAGGCCCCAAAAACAGTATCGTTTTCCCAGGGAAGCGGAGGCAGACTTGGAGACGGCACTGGGTTCCCTGGTAAAGCCAGGTGTGTTGAGGCCGATTGCCACCCATGTGAACTCTCCCCTGTCGTAAGAATGAGCCTTACGCGTGGTGAACTTAAAGTAAGCTTTAATCAACTAAAAAGGTGCTACATACAAAAGAGGTCTTACTCTATGCCTCTCCAGGATCCAACTGCTCAGTCCAGTATTTATCCTGGACTAATCACAGGAAGTGATGCAATAAAGTTCGAGTCACAGGAAGCTGTATTGTGTTACCACATTCTCCCCCCCCAAAAGATTAGGAGGCCGGGATGCTCCCTCCATTTCATAGCCGCCGGACGAGGGAGAGCCGCACCCGTTTGGGTTCTCGTAGCGGTAGAGGGCCCCTAGCCCGTTTACCCGCCGCGGGCCGTAGACCAGAGTCCGAGTGATCCAGCCCGCTCTGTGAGGGGTCAGGACGATCCTGACTGTGTACTGGTGCCCGAACGGGTGTCGGGCAGGGCTGTGGCAGATCCGTTTCCGAGCGTATGGTACGGGGTGGATCGTGGCTGCGCGTGCGAGCCCCGACGGGCTCATAGTCAGTCTGCCCCAGGTCGGCACGCTGGAGTGAGGTATCAGCCGGCGTCAGATCCAGATCGTGATGAGAGGCACCTGGCGAGCCCAGAGATGTGCCTGGTACAATATCATCCCCTGGTGTCCCTCTATGTTTCGGCGGGCAGGGAGCCAGATCCCGCAATGACACGGTAGATTCCCGACCGTCAGGATACCGAATATAGGCGTAGGTAGGGTTGACGTCAGAGAGCTCAACCTCATCTACCAGGGGGTCATTCTTAGACGCCCGGACATATCTTCGGAGTAGCACTGGTCCCGGTGCAGTCAGCCACGACGGGAGAGATATCCCATAGGATGAGCGACGCTGAAATCGGAAGAACCGTTCATGAGGCGTCGTATTTGTGGCGGTCGAAAGGAGGGACCGTGTGGAGTGTAATGCGTCTGGAAGTACTGCTTCCCATTGCTGGTTGGGTAGGCCCCGAGATCTCAAAGCCAGACGTACCGCATTCCAGATGATAGCGTTAAAACGCTCGACTTGCCCATTCCCGACCGGATGATAAGGCGTCGTTCTGCTGGCAGCAATACCCCGTTCTGAGAGATAGGCCTTGAGTTCTCCTGACATAAAAGAAGGGCCCCGATCCGAATGAACATAGGATGCCATGCCACAGAAAGCAAATACCTGCTCAAGGCAGCTGATAACCGTGGTCGTCAGCATATTGGGGCAGGGAAAGGCAAACGGAAAACGGGAATACTCATCGACCATGGTCAATAGATAAGTGTTGCGAGTTGAAGAGGGCAACGGCCCCTTAAAATCGATGCTAAGCCGTTGCATTGGCTGGGTCGCATGTATGAGTATACCACCCGAGGGGCGGAAAAACTGAGGTTTCAATTCCGCACAGACTCTGCAGTCCGAGCACATCTTCTTTACATCCCCGGTAGAGAATGGGAGATTTCGGGACCGCACGAAGTGTAGCATGCGAGTAATGCCCGGATGACACAACCCATCATGGATGTCTATGAGCGTAGAGGGTGCCATGGCGGAGCAGAATGCTCGTGTGAGGGTATCCGGAGCCACATTCTCCTTGCCAGGTCGATAGTGGATGGTGTAACCAAAAGAGGCCAATTCCAGCCGCCAAAGCTGGATTTTATTATTTTTAATTTTGGTCCGTTTTCGATTATCGAGCATGAAGGCGACCGATCGCTGGTCCGTGATTAAGGTAAAGTGCTGGCGAGCTAGGAGATGAGTACACTTCCGTACTGCCTCTATGATGGCTGTAGCTTCTTTCTCGACTGGAGGATAATGTAGCTCAGCCCCTTGAAAAGTCCTGGACAAAAATGCCACCTTCCTGATTCAGAGTGGCCGAGATCGCCACCTCCGAGGCATCACACTCAACAACAAAAGGAAGACTCTCATCGATGGAGTGAAGAGCCGCTTTCTCCAACTGTTTTTTCAGGAGGTTAAAGGCTGCAACAGCCGCTGTGTCTAGTGGGAATGTGCTGGCCTTCAGTAGAGGTTGGATTCGGTCCGAGAAGTTAGGAATCCATTTAGCATAGTATGCAAACAGGCCGAGGGCCCGGCGCAAGGAGGCCGGATCCTTAGGTGGCGGGAGCTCTTGGAGTGGGCGAAGCCTTTCAGGGTCAGGTTTAATGATGCCATTGCCCACACAATAGCCAAGGATGTTGATGGTTGGTTGTGACTCAATGGATTTAGCCGCATTTAATGTCAAATTACGGTGCTGGAGTGCATCCCAAAATCGTTGGAGATTGGCGTCATGTTCCCGCTGATTGCGACCTGCGACAGTAATATTGTCCAGATAAGGAAACGTATCCTTCAAGTCTTCCTGTTTGACCAGGTCATCCATTGCTCGCTGGAAGACAGCCACTCCATTAGTGACCCCAAAGGGGAGGCGACGAAATTGATACAGCCGTCCATTGGCTTCAAAGGCCGTATACTGCTTGTCTGAGCTCTTCAAGGGTACCTGATGATAGGCACTTTTCAGATCATATGTTGAGAACACCGTGTACTCAGCCAGTTTATTAACCATATCATCGATGCGCGGCAATGGGTATGCGTCCAAGTCCGTATATTGATTGATGGTCTGTGAATAGTCAATGCACAGCCGTTTCTTGTGAGGTTGTAGAGGGTTCTTAACAATAACGACCTGGGCGCGCCATGGCGACGAACAAGGCTCGATGATATCCTCTGCTAAAAGCCGAGAAATCTCAGCCGCAATAAAAGACTGGTCTTCCTGACTGAAACGTCGTGACTTTGTTATAATCGGTTTGCATCGAGGAGGGATACTGGTAAACAGTGAGGGTTCATCCAGTGAAGCTGCTGACAATGCACAGAATGGTAATCGAGGTCGTATATTAGAAATAGTGAGTTCAGGTTTGGATCCGCCGAACTCAATGGTGAGCTTCTTATGCTGCTTTTGAAAATCCAGCCCTAAGATAAGATCACTACATAAGTCCTTGAGCACCGAAAACCGGGTGGAGGGATACCTGTGACCATTAAGTGTTATTTCAACCATACAAAAGCCAGAAATTCTGGTATTAAGTGATGACTGAGCCATCGCAATTGCCTGGTCCGATGGGAAAACATGTAGCTTTAACTCTGCAACAATCTGTTCCCTAATGAAACTATCAGTGCTACCTGAGTCAATTAAGGCATCTAAAGTATGTCCATTAATTGATGCTTTTGTAGCTGCATGGAATAGGTTCTGAGGACAAGCAGCTGTAATTGGTGTCGTTGCACAAAGAGTGGCTGAAACTCTAGGTGTGTTTCTTCGAGAGAAAACCCGAGAGGAAGCACGATAGATTTTAGCCGGAACATCTTGATAGGCCCTTACCGGGGCAGTTTGGTAGGACTTAGCTTGATAAGCCCTCGTAGAGGCTCTTGATAGGCAAACCTTTGCAAAATGACCCTTTTTGTTGCAATGACTGCAAAACGCATTGCGAGCAGGGCAGAATTTCCGAGGGTGAAACTCATCACCACAAAAGAAGCATTTCTTAGATTGCCAAGAGGCTGCCACAGTGGGGTCATCATCCTCTTCATCAGTGAAGTCATCAGATTGATCGTCAGGGATAAAGTCCTCCCTAATAGAGTTCACCTGTGGCCTCTTAAATTGCCTGACTGTAGTTAAGGCAGCAGACCGAGGTCTGGGCACTGTATAAAGGATTGCATTTCTTTTTGCCAGATCTAGAGAGCAAGCCATGTCATAAGCTCTCTGAAGCTCAAGTGTCTTACTTTCCAGTAGACGCTGGCGTATAAATGGGGAGGCAAGCCCGCAGATGAAAGCATCACGGATCATTTCTTCACGGTACAGCTCAGCTGAGGCCGCCTGAAAGTTACAGTCCATACTAAGTCTGCGAAGCTCTTGGAGGAATTTATCAATGGATTCCTCCGGCCCTTGTTGGGCTGTAGCTAGTAGATGTCTGGCATAGACCTCATTCGGTGTCTTAGTATATAGTCTTTTAAGCGTTCGAATTGCCTCCTCGTAACTGCCCCATTCCTCAACATACTGAAATACATTCGGAGTGACACAGTTGATGAGTATCCGCAACTTTGTGTCATCATCAGCCTTGCAATATTCGAGAAAATTGTCAAACGTGCGATACCAGTGTTTCCACACCTTACCGGCTGCTGGGGTGTTTGGGTCCAAGTCAAGACGCGATGGTTTAAGGATGTTTTCCATGATGGGTGATTCCCTGGATCCTTAGTTCCGAGTTCGTCCAAAAAGTTTGAGTGCGAAGTTTTTCAAAGTTGATTAAATTGTCGTAAGAATGAGCCTTACGCGTGGTGAACTTAAAGTAAGCTTTAATCAACTAAAAAGGTGCTACATACAAAAGAGGTCTTACTCTATGCCTCTCCAGGATCCAACTGCTCAGTCCAGTATTTACCCTGGACTAATCACAGGAAGTGATGCAATAAAGTTCGAGTCACAGGAAGCTGTATTGTGTTACCACATCCCCTTTGGCCGGTCAAGAAACCTGACGGGTCATGGAGAGCCACGGTGGACTATCGGGGCCTCAACAATAATATCCCAGCCTGCGCGCCCAGTCGCGGCTGTAGCGGACCGAATTGGAAATATTCCAGCCACCGCGACCACGTTCTCGGTGCTGGATGTTTCGAATGGGTTCTGGTCGATTCCCCTTCAACGGGAAGACCAGTATAAGTTCACCTTTACATTTAAGGGCCAACAGTATACTTGGACGTGTCTTCCCCAGGGGTTTCATAACAGCCCCTCCATCTTCCACCAGAGCATGGCTAATGCTCTGAAGAATTTTAGCCAGTCCCAGCAAATCGTTCAGTATGTGGACGACATTCTCCTCTTGAGTGATAGAGAGGAGCACGGGCCACTGCTGAGCGAGCTGCTGAAGTTACTCAGGGATGCGGGTTTCAAAGTCAACTCAAAGAAGGCTCAGGTCGGTCAGAAGGAAGTAAAATTTCTCGGGCTGACCGTCCGAGCAGGTGAAAGGGCGATCGATGATGCCCAACGAAAGGCAGTACAGGAGCTCCCAGCCCCCAAGAAGGTGTCAGGGGTGAGGTCTTTTCTGGGGCTCACAGGGTACTGCCGGGATTTCATCGAGGGATAGGCAGCCACAGCAGTCCCTTTACTTTGGCTCCTCCGCAAGGGAGTCGAATGGGAGTGGGATTCCAACTGCCAGGCCGCATTCACCCAGCTAAAAAGGGACCTCCAAACGGCACCTGCGTTGGGTGCGATTAACCAGGGGGAAGAGTTCTCTCTAGAGGTAGCAGCCAGCGGGGACAGCTTGAGCTCGGTGTTGCTCCAGGAGAGACACGGCAAGCTGAGACCCATGGTGTACTCCTCCAGGGTGCTCACAGATGTGGAGAGAGGATACTCCAATTGCGAAAGGCACCTTTTAGCCACGCATTGGGCCATGAAGCGCTCGCAGCTCTTCACGGGATCCTCCCCGCTAGTCCTCCTAACGCATCACACGCCAACCCAGATGCTTTTGGATGGGCGGATTAAGGACGGGACAGTGAGCAGTGCCCGCATTGCTCGCTGGACCCTACTGCTCTCGCAGCTTAATCTCAGAGTGCAGGGGTTGACTGAGCCGAAACTTGCAGGAAACATGGTCAACCCCGGGACGGCGCACACATGCACAGTGGAAGGGGTATGGGGCGTGGAGGAGGGACTCAGGGCTGAGATACACCCGACGGGCCGGGACATCTACGTGGATGGTTCCAGTACCGTGTCCAATGGGGAGCGGCTCACAGGTTGCAGGATTTATGACCCGACTGCTCAGGTAGAGAAGGTCATAAAACTCCCCGGCACCATGAGCGCTCAGCACGCCGAACTGGCGGCTGTGGCCTATGTGGTGACCCACCCCGAAGAGTTCCCCCCTCCATATACCATTTGCTCGGATTCAATGTTTACGTGCAACTCTTGCACTGAATATTTGGCAATCTGGGCAAGACGAGGGTTTAAATCTGCTGACGGGAGTCCCCTGGCCACACATGGTTACTCCACAAAATCTTAGAGGCCACCAAGAATAGAGGGGATTATTACATCCACAAGGTAAAGGCCCATTCGAAGACAGAACCCCGTGGGGAGGGGAACCAGAGGGCAGACCAATTAGCAAAGAAGGGAGCTAGAGAGGGAACCCTGTGGGATCCGGGGAAAGCGGCACCAGTAGCAGCCATCCGGGACAGGGGAGGCACACCAGGAATCGCTCTAGCCCCGGACCTTAAACAGGCACAGGCACAGGACCCCATTCTCAAGGCCGTCCTACTAGGTAGGGAGAAGGGGGAGGCAATAGAAGGTCCCTTTGGCGCTGCTGTCATCAGTGTTAAGGACGGGATGTTGTTTAAGGGGGACCGGTGGGTGGTCCCAGTACAGCATCGGGAGGACTTTCTCCAGCTAGCTCACGGGGGCCCTGGGGCGGGACACCCGGGACCAGAGACCACTTGGCAGCGGGTAGAAGAGGCAGGGTGGTGGCCGCAGCTAAGGGAGGATGTAAGGGGTTTCTGCACACATTGTTTAGTGTGCGCAACTAACAATCCCGACCCTCAGCGCAGGAAGGCTCCTTTGGGACACACCAGGAGGGTAGAGGGACCATGGCGATCGGTGCAGATCGATTTTATTGGGCCCCTACCCACCACAAAATCCGGGAATAAGTACTGCTTAGTCCTGGTAGATGTGTTCTCCAAGTGGGTGGAAGCTTTTCCTTGCCGGGCAGCTACAGCCCTGGCCACTGCTCACATACTGGTCAAGGAAGTGTTCAAGGTGGGGGCTGCCCCAGGTAGTGGAATCCGACCAGGGGAGCCATTTGACGGGGCAGGTCATGCAGACGACCCTCAAGCTCTTGGGGATAGAAGGGAAGTGGCTTGTGGCTCACAGCCCCCAGTCATCGGGGATTGTGGAGCGCATGAACCGGACCCTGAAGGAACGGTTGATGAAGGAGGTGGGCCAGTTCCCAAAGTCATGGGACGAGGTCCTGTCTCTGATCCTCCTGGGGGTCCGGGCCAGCCCTTCCAGGGGCACAGGGTATTCCCCATACGAGGTAATGACCACGTGTTGGCGCCGGTCCTCACCGAGTCTCAGCTCCAGGAGGTCGACCGGGATAGGTTCGTTCAGAACTTGCACACGAGCTTAAAACAGGTCCACGGGTTGGCAGCCCACAACATGGGGATACAACATCGCCAGAACAAATTGTTGTTCGAGCCTCAGCACACACATGAATGGGAGGTAGGAGATCAGGTCATGGTCCGTAACTATGCTTGGGTAGGGGTGTTTGAGCCTTTATACACGGCACCATACGCGATTGTGGACAAAGCCAGTCCTGTGGTCTGTGCCATAAAACTCCCTAGGCGCACAAAGTGCTTCCACATCAATCAGTGCAAGCTGTTTAAGCCCGAGGAGGGAACCACGCGGGCCGTGTGCCACAAGGATACAATTATGAGCATGATTGAGACGAGTCTGCCTCCCTGGATGTGGGATGAAGGTGACCCGCTACCGGACGATCCGATAGCAGGGGTAATAAGAAGGGGCAGTCGAGTCCGGCGGCCAAGGGAGCCATGGACCCCACCTTACTCACCCCCAGTCAGCCGCAAGAGGCCCCGGACCTAGGTCGTGGAGCTCTCTAGGGCTGGGGCCAGCAGGCCCAGCTTTGTACATTTTCCGTTCGCTAAGGTTGCGTTTGCGGGTGTTTTGTTTGTTGTATGTTTTGTTTTGTGACCTGCAGGCGAGGAGGGGAGGCAGTTGGAGATCGGTGGCTGAGATTGCTGCATTATCGGCCCCGGACTCCACAAGCTGTTTCACCGTTGCTATAAATGAGTTGTGCGATGTCCTGTCGGATGTCTGCGTTCTCGGGCGGACTGGCGGGGCCGACCCAGTCTGTTGTATATGTTGCGTCGGGTATGTTGCGCGGGTTTTAATGCATTTACGGGAATGTACAAGGGTGCCCGAAGCCTGGTCGTCTAGTGTAATTAAAATTGGTGGCCGTGGGGGAGGGGGCCCGGCGGGGGTGGGGGAGGGGGCCCGGCGGGGGTGGGGAGGGGGCCGGCGGGGGTGGGGGGGGGGGGAGGGGGCCCGGCGGGGGTGGGGGAGGGGGCCCGGCGGGGGTGGGAGAGGGGGCCCGGCGGGGGTGGGGGAGGGGGCCCGGCGGGGGTGGGGGAGGGGGCCCGGCGGGGGTGGGAGAGGGGGCCCGGCGGGGGTGGGAGAGGGGGCCCGGCGGGGGTGGGGGAGGGGGCCCGGCGGGGGTGGGGGAGGGTACACGCTTTAAGTTCATTTCTGAGAAATGCTGTGGGGAGAAACGACTGACCTTTTCCATTGTATTGTTATGAATGTGATCACAAATTACTCAGGGAGACAGGATTTTCTGTCTCCACCTTGTCACGAGTTTTAAAGATTTGGGGACATTGTACTTTCAGGGAACTGTTTCGTTGTCCAAGTTTTGGGAATAGTTTGTTTTAGTTTAGGAAACTCCCAGGAAGGTAGGTATGGTTTGGTCTGAAGACATACCGGGGCCTCCATACACACACCGGTTGCGTGATAATTCTGCCGTAGGTTTGACAGTGTTATTATCACAGGGGGGTGTAGGGTTTGGCCGGTGCCAACATCAGTGGGTGCATGGGCCTGAAGGAATTTTGGACTTTTAAAATGGAGACGCACATGGGCTGCGTTTCAAAATGGAGTTTGGACTTTTGGACTTTAAAAAGGACTGACTGTTGGTTTCTGTGAAGATAGCAGGAACTGTCTGTCTTTTGGGTTGCCATGGGACCAGTCTCAACGTGGACATCATGAAAGGCAGGGGCCTTTTCATATTCGAACTTGTGTGATTTGTGGAAAAACACCTTTTGTCCATGGAGCCGGGATGTCTGGATGGACAATGAGGTTTGAAGGCCAAAAGTAACACCTCTGGACTCTTTCAATGAAGAAGCAGTCAAGAACTTAACAAACAGTTAGCAATTCGAGAACTGCTCATCTACAGTGATGGCCTACCATTGTTTTCATCAAGATGACCAATCCAGGACAGAGCCGTCACCAGGAAGACCAACTAGCGTCTCTGCGACCATGGTAACCAGGAATCGCCCAGCCAGTTTTGTGTATTATACGGGGTATAAACATGCTGAACTTTGGGGATTCAGGGCTTGCTTTTCTCCACCATCTGTAACGGGGTTCTCCACGTAACCACGCGTCCATCAACTCTCCAGGAAGGCCCGAAGTGAGTGCCTCGCGGTACCGCCTGAACATAACTCTCCAGGCCTCATCACATGCCTCTGATAGGCACAGTTTTGTCTCTGGAGTCGAACGGACCCGGGACCGCGTGAATCAACGACAAGGGCTGGTAATTATATCCAGCATACACCTCTAGAAATCCCCAGGACCGCCCGCGTGTTTGGCTGCTGAGGAACTGCAAGTGTCCAAGACAGCAGGCTAACGTGTGTGTGTGTGTGAGGAGGCTTCCAAGTGTGGGTTCTGACCAAACCGGGAGAGGGGTTTAGTTAGAAGGGTTTTTCCATTATCTAGGCTTAGATTCTGGGAAGGGGTTGGTTCGGCTTAACCGACAGGGTGGGTATTTTAGTCTAAGGTTATAAGCTAGTGTCCACGGTCACCTACTCGTTCTGCCGTAATCGAGAGGAGTAGGGATTGTCATTTTGTGAGTGTAATAAAAGGAATCGATCTTTGACCAACCTGAACCATTTCGTTTTGTCTGAATCATTTATAATCTATCCATAGTAACTCCTTGGGTCCGAACCTGGGGGTTGTGGGGCTTGTGGTTGGCAGTATAATTCGGAAGACCAATCGGGTGGCATCCGGTCACGGCCGGGTTACACAGTAATCCCGCTGGGGACGCTGCGCATCGGGCAGAGGAGAAGACCTATCTGGCCTTGGTCTCTCTCTCTGTGTGGGATTACCCGCTAATTGACGGGCTAGGCAGGGACTATTGGCAAAAACTCCTTGCGTCCAAGGGAAACAACCCAAACCGGGGAGTTTTTGTGGCACGGGTCGACTCAAGGGAGAGTCATAGAAACACGGGGCACGCAAAAACACCCTACACATTCCACACCACCTAACTTACATTTTAAATTTCAAACCCATGGCCGCATCTTCCGCCTGTCCCGCTTAAATTCCGACAGCTGTTTGCCGGTGTGTGTGGCGGGGTGGGGTGTGGGGGAAAGGGGATGCGGTGGCATTCCTGAGTTTCCCCTCAGGAATCTTGCCTCTTCTATCCAGCGGGCTCGATCAACCGCTAACGGCATGGCAACTGTCCACTGCAGGGATTTGAAAGTGAAAGATTGCTCCCTTCTACCTTTTACACAGTGAGGGCCTCGGGCCTCGGGCCTCGGGCTCTGCCTCCTGCAGCAGCCGTGTGCCACTCTGAGACTCTGGCGGGGTCTGAGTGAGGCCAGAGTATGGACGGAAGTTCTCTACACCCACCCCCCACTACCCCCCGCACGCCCACCACCCCGCCCCCCCCGCCCCACCCTCTCCACCCCACCCACCCCCCACTACCCCCCGCACACCCACCACCCCCTCTCCCACCACCCCCACCTCCCCCTGCCCCATCACCCCCCACCACCCCTCACCCCTGCCAGGGTCCGACGAGATTCTACGCCATCGCAGTCTGGTAAAATTAGACTGTAGATTGGGATTTGAAGAGTTGAGGTTGGTTGGAGGACCAATGGCCTCCTCACCTGAGCTGTAAAACTGCCAAGATGCCAATGATGAATCAATCACCACAGCTATGGGTCCAATTTCAGCCACTGCTCGAGTCAAAGCTTCTTCGTCACCATAAGGAAGTATCTCATAGCTCTTGATGGAAGCCACACTCTCAGAAGCATTGTATTTACAAGATTCGCCGCCCTGTGTGAAAGAAAAACAAGCGGGAAATTATAGATATCAAATGAACAGTTCTTAGATTCACATCAGCTGTGTCTCAGTGGGTCGCACTCTCACCTCCGGCTCAGAAGGTCATGGCCCCACTCCTGAGACTTGAGCATGAAATCTAGGCTGACACTCCAGTGCAGTGCTGAGGGAGTGCTGCACTGTCAGAGGTGCCGTCTTTCGGATGAGACATTAAACCGAGGCCCCGTCTGCTCTCAGGTGAACGTAAAAGATGCTGAACAGTAGCCGGGAATCTCACTGCACTACATGACCTCAGGTCATCCTAAAGCGCTTTACAGCCAATTAATTACTTTCTGAAATGTAGTCACTGTTGCAATGCAAGAAATACAGCAGCCAATTTGCACACAGCAAGCTCCCACAAAAAGCAATGTGATAATGACCAGATAATCTGTTTTAGTGATGTTGGTTGAGGGATAAATATTGGGCAGGACACCGGGGAGAACTCCCCTGTCTTTTTCAAAATAGCACCATGGGTTCTTTTATGTCCACCTGAGAGGGTAGGCATGCCTCAGTTTAACGTCTCATCTGAAAGACGGCACCTCCAACATTGCAGCATTCCCTCAGTACAGGCACTGGAGTGTCAGCTTAGATTTTGTGCTCAAGTTCCATGGAGTGGGACTTAGAACACACAACCTTCTGACTCAGAAGGAGAGAGTGCTGCCCACTGAGCCCCGGCTGACGTGACACAAGACTGACTCGGGATCCCCCTGCTCCATGGTGCCACCTGAAATCATTTTATTCCCCACAGCATTTGTGCAAGTGATTGCTCCCCATACATTTACCCCGCGAACAGGCAGATAGAGCCTCGGCTTAACATCACGTCCAAAAGATGGCACCCCTCACGGTGTTCCGGAGTGCCAGTATCTGCTATACGCGCAAGTCTTTGAGTGATGCATGAACCTGAGGTGGGATTACAATCAACTGAACCAAGCTGACAAACATCTCACCGCTGTTTATGGGATCCTGCTCTGCGCTAATGAGATGTTTCTGATAAGGTCCTATAAAAATGCAAGCAGTTAATTCTATTATATTTGAAACTATAATTGGTTACATATTTATTCCAATGGGAGGCTCAACGTATTCTCTTCTTACTTCTTAGGCAGTCCCTCGGAACCGAGGATGACTTGCTTCCACATTAAAAATGAGTTCTCAGGTGACTGATGAGTCCAATGCGGGACCTACAGTCTCTGTCACAGGTGGGGCAGACAGTGGTTGAAGGGGCGGGTGGGTGGGGTGCTTGGGTTGACGTGCGCTCCTTGCATTTGACTTCCGCTTGCTCCCGGCGAAGAGACTCGAGGCATTCGATGCCTTCCCGGATGCTTCTCCTCCACTTTGTGCGGTCTTGGGCCAGGGATCCCCAGGTGTCAGTGGGGATGTTGCACTTTTTCAAGGAGGCTTTGAGGGTGTCCTTGAAGCATTTCCTCTGCTCACCTGGGGCTCTCTTGCCATGCCGGAGCTCCGAGTAGAGCGCTTGTTTTGGGAGTCTCGTATCGGGCATGCGGACAATGTGACCTGTCCATCGCAGCTGATCGAACGTGTTATAGTTAACAAAGTAAAGGTTGGTGAGCTTCATTTTAATAAATTGGTGGAGCTTTTAAAAAAACATATGTATGTTTTAATGTGAGTCATTGTCAGAATGGTGAACTCCAGAATGTAGACGTACCTTTGCAGTGTAGGCATAGGTGGACGTAGCTTCAATTCCTCCGCTCTTACATATGTAGTCAAAGGCACTCGATGACCAGCCTCCATTGCATCCATAGGTTCCAATAGTCTTTGAACAGTCAATGAGGTTCTGTTCGCTCAAGGCGATGAGGTTTCCCGTCTTCTTGAACAGCTGCCCTTCCAATACCCCGGTTTCACCGAATGCCCAGCAGCTGCTGCACTGACCCTGGTGAGGAAGGTTATGAGTTTAAGCTCCACTCCTAGACTTGAGCAGGTAATCCAGACTGACACTCCAGCTCAGAACTGAAAGAGTATTGCACAGTCGGAAGTGTCATCCTTCAGATGAGACATTAAACCGAGGTCCTGTCTGCCTGTTTAGGTGGACCATAAGTAGCAATACTTGATGAAGGGCAGGGAGTTAGATCCATAGAAAAACAATGGATATTTATGGCACAGAACTAGGCCATTCCATCCATCATGTCTGTACCACCTTCTTCCTGGTGGAATCCAATTGCTCCACTCTTTCCCCTCAGCCCTGCATCTCCCTCTGCTTCAAATATTTATTTCGTTTTACCTTACAAGATGCAATGGCCTCTGCCTCAACCACACCCTGTGGCAAAGCATTCCATGCACCAACAACCCTCTGTGTAAAGAAGTTTCTTTCAATCTCTCTCCTGGTGCAGGCTTCGAACCCCGCTCCAGACAGTCTCGGCTCTGAATTCTGAGCCAGCGGGATAATAACGTCGGGTGAGTATGGGTCGCTCCCCTCCTTATTGTATGGGCTGTGGGAACCCATAAAACACTCCTGCCATTTAGGGCTAACCCCCCTATAGGATGGTATAAGGATGGTTACGGCCACGGAAGGAGCGTTCGCATGGCGACCTGTCAGACTGGCAATCAGCCCGAGAATGCTTCCACTATTTCACACTGTTCTGTGAGGGAAGACAGTGAAGATACGAAAACAACAACTGGCTCTCCAACCGAGGTAATCATCGGGTAGCAGGCTTGTGGTTGGGAGTCCATTGTGCACCCTCAGAATTACCATGGGAGGTGCAGTTAGTGCCCAGCTCCCTCAGATCAATCCATATCCGACTGGAGGATGACTGGTGTCTGTGGCACCGTGCCCTAACTCTGCCTTTATCAGAGAAGGGGAGTGAACTAGGAGAAATGAATGCACACTAAGGAAATGAATAAGACTCAGTAAACCTCTTGATGGGGAAGTGAGAATACAGCTGATTGATGCAAGCAAGCTGATGGCTGTACCTAATATACTGGGTGCTTTGGTTTTCTGAACTCGTATCAGCGTAATAATAACTGCATTTTATGTCACACTGAAACATCTCACATTAAATTATTCATTTTGGACATGGGCATTGCTGGCAAGGCTGGCTTTTGTTGCCCTTGAGAAGGTGGTGGTGGGCCTTCTTCTTGAACCGCTGCAGTCCGTGTGGTGAAGGTACTCCCACAGCGCTATTAGGGAGGGTGTTCCAGGATTTTGACCCAGCGACGATGAAGGAACGGCCAAATATGTACCCAATGAAGGTAATTACTGGACATATATCGTCGTTATACTTCAGAAGTGATGGGACTATTACATAAGCAAACAGGGAAGCCATTCCACAACAACATCCCATAAACAGCAGTAAGATGAGTGACCAGTTCATGTGTTGTTCCGGTGATGTTGGCTAAGGGTGGAATGCTGCCCAGGGCACGAGGAGCGCGCCCCGCTCTTTTAAAGAGGACAGGTGACTGAGCAAAGCTGTCACACAATGGCAACGACAATCTCCATGAGCCGACAGCCCTGCACTGAATGTTGAATCGACGGCAGGAGAAGAGTTGGTACCTGGTTCTTTGGCTGGGTAACGTAGCCGGCAGCACGCCAATCCACACTCTCTGGAAGGTGATGGGCATTTCGGGCCTTAGACCTCGGTCGTGTCTGGTTATTTACTAACACTTCTTTCAAGCCATGTGTGTTGAATAATGGAGAAAACTCCTTTTCTGTCTGAAAGAAAAGAAAAAAAGAACTTGGCTTTGTACATCGCCTTTCACGACCTCAGGACATCCAATGAAGTACTTACTGTTGTAATGTAGCCATGATGCGGAGATGCCGGTGTTGGACTGGGGTGGACAAGTGAGAGAAGTCGCACAACACCAGGTTATAGTCCAACAGGTTTATTTGAAATAAAGCTGTTGGACTATAACCTGGTGTTGTGCGACTTCTCACATTTGTTGTAATGTAGGAAACGCGGCAGCCAATTTGTGCACAGAAAGCTCCCACAACCAGCAATGTGATAAATGACCAGATAATCTGTTTTAGTGATATTGGTTGAGGGGTAAATATTGGCCAGGACACCGGGGAGAACTCCCTTGCTCTTCTTCGAAATAGTGGCCGTGGGATCTTTTACGTCCACCTGAGAGAGCAGACGGGGCCTCGGTTTAACGTCTCATCCAAAAGACGGCACCTCTGACACTGGAGTGTCAACCTAATTCATGTGCTCAAGTCTCTGGAGTGAGACTTCACCCCATAATCTCTGACTCAGAGACGAGAGTGACTATCAACTGAGCCAAGGCTGTCACCTGAAAAAAAGGAGATCTGATCCCACATCACCCACAGCAATGACATCTAGAGCCATATTCATCATGAGACTATGTGTAGAGAACATTTGGGGCACATTTTACTTCTTAAGTGAGTAAGATTGACAAAATAGAGACAAGGGTAATGGAAACTTGCAGATAATGGTGAGTTTTTAACTTTTGGTTGGTCTATTTAGATTATCCAATCAAGATCCCATTACCTGCAGATAAGACCCACGTTTTTCTATTTTAAAAATGAGGTATTCTTGAACAGAAATGCTCATCTTGCCAACTCCTGTTGGTCTTCATCCAAAGCTCTAGCGACCACAGCTATATTAGGTGACAATCACTTATTCTGTTGGACCAATAGGCCAGATCAAAATGTTCAATTCACTTCAGCTGGTTTATGCAACACATTAGCCCCAGTCACTATGGACCACATTGATAGCAGATCTTATAAAAAAAATATCAGTTCTCAGGATATCGGCAATGCTGGCAAGGCCACATTTACTGCCCATTGCTAGTTGCCCTGAGGGCATGAAGATTCAACTATGTATTGTGGGACTGGAGTAATATGTGGGCCAGGCCAAGTACGCATAGCAGATCCCCATCCATAAAAGGCATTAGCGAACCAGTTGGGATTTTACAACAAAACCAGCAGTTTTTGCAGTAATTTTACCTGGTGCCAGCTCACAAATGGCCAGATGTTGCTGAATTCCATTTCCTAACTTGCCGTAGTGGGAATTAAACTCACAACCTCTGGACTGTAAGCTCAGTACCAGAATCAATAGGCTAACACACCCAATAACGTCACTCACCAAATCGCCAAAACTATTCATGACCATTATATATGTAGAATTTCCTTGCTTGTCATTGTGGGCCTTAATTTTCTTCCGATTGTTCTGCCATATTTCTTTCCTGAGAGACTCTGTTTTCTGAACACAGAACAGTGATAAATTGCTGCAAGATGTTGTCAATATGAATGGGAGATACATAAAAAGAAAGAAAGACATGCGTCGTTTCTATAGCGCCTCTCACGATACCTCAATGCTTTACAGCCAATGAAGTACTTTTGGAGTGTAGTCACTGTTGTAATGTAGGAAACTCGGCAGCCAATTTTCACACAGCAAGATCCCACAAATAGCATTGAGCTAAATGACCAGATAATCTGATTTAGTGATGTTGGTTGAGGGACACCAGGGGATAACTCCCCTGCAGTTCTTCGAAATAGTGCCATGGGATCTTTTACATCCACCAGAGAGGACAGACGGGGCCTTGGTTTACCACTTCATCTGAAAGACGGCACCTCTGACAGTACAGCACTCCTTCAGTACTGCACTGAGGAGTGTCAGCCTAGATTATGTTCTAATCACTGGAGTGGGACCTGAACCCACAACCTTCTAGATTCAAGAGGCAGAAGGAGCTCGTACTGAGCCACGGCTGACACCTGACACATCTGTCTCGCACAGGGGCCACAACCTGGAAGTGAACTCTCCAGATCTGGGGGTGGAAGGGAAGACTTTGTAAAAACAGGTCTTCAGGGTGGTCGGCCTTGGCGAATCCAGTAAGTTCACTCTGGTGTCGCTGTCGGCTGCGTGAGACCTGTAGAGCAGGAGCCAGCAGCACAAGCCCTGGGCTCCTGGGATGGAAAAGCAACTTTAGTTTGTATGTCCTTTCGATGTTACTGCTCATTGGTGTCAAGTTTGGGATTGCAGACTATGCTGACATAGACTTTGTTGTAATATATGTAAAAAATGCAAAGCTTAGCTGTCAGGGGAGCAGGGCTGGGAGATAGAGATTAGAATTTAGACACGGTGCCAGTGTCAATGTGTTAGACAATAAAAGATAGTTTGACATTTTAGCAATCATTCAGACTTACTGGTGCTGCCACAACTCTAATCATTTGAACGTGGCAGAGGCCATTGTCAAGTTAGGCTGGTGGATTCGACTCCTGGGTGAGGAGGGTAGACAGTTTGACTGAAAGCTGACATTGAAGACAATAGGGAGGGGAAGTTTTGCCCTGGGCTGAAGGTCAAAATGCAAGGATTTAGTTCCTTATAGTCAGTAAATCATTCTGGAAATATGAGTAATACAGTCCATCAATGTGCACTCGCATGGCCAGTTCATTACCTTCCCTATGTACAGGAGGGAAGTGAAACTGGGCGGGATAAATGAGTTTCGATTACAAATGGTAATTTATATGTCGACATGCTCTGAAATACAGTTTAATGTCTTTTTTGGCCGTTTCTGACCAAGTGTTTCCTTGGTCCACCTTTGGTCGTGTGAAAGACTCAAGTTCAGATCACAAGGGGGTAGTCCTGTTACATCCCCAGGTTACACCAACATACCTGTAGATATGGGTCAGAGCCAGTCAACAATAAAGGTTAGATGTTCGGATTACTTACAGGAGTGATTGACAACACTGAACACGAGAAGACCGGAGTTTGTAGCAATTGGCTTAATCTGGCCTCAGGTGTTAGATTGTTACTGACTTGTAAAGGAAGAAGAACGAAAGAACTTGCATTTATATAGCACCTTTCACAACCTCAGGACTCCCCAAAGTGCTTTACAGCCAATGAAGCACTTTTGAAGTGTGATAATGACCAGATCATCTGTTTTTAGTGATGTTGGTTGAGGGGTAAATATTGGCCAGGACACCGGGGAGGACTCCCCTGCTGTTCTTTGAATAGTGCCCTGGGATCTTTTCCATCCACCTGAGAGGGCAGTCAGGACCTCAGTTTAACATCTCATCTGTAAGGCAGCACCTCCAACAGTGCAGCGCTCCCTCAGTACTGCACCATGCCAGCCAGGTCCCTGGAGTGGGACTCTGAACCCACAACCTTATACCTCAGTGGTGAGAGTGCTACCCATTGAGTCACAGCTACCACAAACCTACACGCTGTGAATTTGATATCTATATTTTTCCATCTGTTTTGTTTTTCACAGGATGGCGAATCTTGCAAATACAAGAGTGTGGCTTCCATCACAGGCTATGAGATACTTCCTTCTGGTGACCAAGAATGCTACCACTGAGCCACAGCTGACAATTAAGACTGTTATTATCACTGTATATAATATGACGCTGAACACTTCCTTTTATGAGATTACAGACTATCACACCATTGTGGGACCTTGGTGTAATATATGTTGAAAATGTTGCTATTGAACTAAATTTAGGTGTCAAGTCCAAAAGTCAGCAGGGCCGGGTGGTTTGAATTATGATCCCGACGGGGTGTATGAACCAATGTGCTGCAGACATTGTTTGATATTCTAGTGGCTGCGGCAGCAACACTATTCATGTGAGCTCAGCACGGGTCATTGCCAAGTTAGGCTGGGGGAATTGTTCTTTTACTATTTTTCATGTGATCGCTTTCTTCCCCCAGCTTTGTACCTGTTGCTGTGTTATTCAAAACTAAAAAGAAAGAAATAACTTGTATTTATACAGGGCTCACAGGTCATCCCAAAGCACCTCACAGCCAAGGAATTACATTCTGAATTGTCGTCACTGTTTTAACGTAAGTAAACGCGGCAGCCAATTTGCGCACAGCAAGGTCCCACAAGAGATAAATGATGGTGGTGTTGGTCGGTCATGACACAGGGAAAGCTCCCCGTGGGCCTTTTATATCCAGTGGAATACGCAGACAGGGCCTGAGCTTAACTCTTCAGTCAGAAGATTGGCCCTAGAATTTCCACAGGGGTTTGTCCTGGTTTCCCAGGTGATCGGTGGGACCCCCTGAAAGGAAACGATTGAAGACAGCGGGAGGTTGGGATGACCTCTGCGGGATTTCAGGGATGGCATCTCCAACAGTGCAGCACTCCCTCAGTACTGCGGGGGTGGGGGGTGGGGGGGCTGCTTTGAAGCCCCAGTCTTTTGACTAAGAGGCAAGAATGCTACCATTGAGCTAATCTGACACTTAAAACACTAAAAAAGGTTCAATAAAGGAGAAGGACTGCATGGCACAGTGAGCCCGCGTACTGTCCTTTCACCTATTGGTCCTGAGTTTGAATCCAGCGCACTGATGAGCTGAAAGACTCCTCAGTCTTGTAGCTGTAATGTCCAGCGTGAAATGAATCTGGACAGTCTCAGCACATTGGGTATTACGGTTTATGCATTACTTTGGGGAAAATGTGCCTAGAAGCTGAAAGGAATATGTTAAGAAATTGATATAAACTTCAGCCAAAGATTCAGTGAGAATTTACAACTTGAAGAGGAATGAAAGCACCCCGACTTCAAAATCCTTGTCCTGGTTTACGGATCTTTCCCTAGATCTGTAACCTTCTCCAGTCCTGCTCATGCGCTCTGCTTTTCCCATTCTAACCTTGTGCATTCTCCTCGACCCCATTCCAAGGTCAGTGACAGAACCTTCAGCCATCCTGACCCTACGCTCTGGAAATCCTTCCTTAAGCTTCTCTGCCTTGCTATATCTCTCCACCTTCAAAATCCTCTTTCAAACATACCTCATAACCTGCACTTTTGGCCACATCCCTCAACCTCCCTTATACTGCTGATGTGGTCCGACTCCCACCTTAGGATGCTTTGCTATATTATAGGTACTATATAAATAAGTTGTTGCTATGTGAGTACAGTACTGCAATTGATACTGTAATTTGGGTGTTGTCCGTGGCTCAGTGCGTAGGACTATGCTCTCTGAGTCAGAAGGTTGTGGGTTCAAGTTCCCACTCCAGAGAAATGAACACATAATCCAGGCTTCCACTTACTGTGCTGTGCTGAGGGAGTGCTGCACTGTCGGAGGCGCTGTCTTTGGGATGAAAAGTTAAACCGAGGCCCTGTCTGTTCTCTCAGGTGGACTTTAAAGATATCACGGCACTATTCGAAGAAGGGCAAGGAAGTTCTCCCCAGTGTCCTGGCCAATATTTATCTCAGAACTTCACTAAAGCAGATTATCTAGTCATTACCACATTGCTGTTTGTGGGAGCTTGCTGTGTGCAAATTGGCTGCTGTGTTTCCTACATTTCAACAGTGACTACACTTCAAAAGTACTTGGTTGGTTTTAAAGTGCTCTGGGATGTCCTGAGGTTGTGAAAGGCGCTATGGAAATAAAAGTTGTTGCTATGGCAATTGGTAGGCCTCATAACTTGCAACAACCGTAACTTCTAATTCTAGGAAATAGCAGGGTTAGGCATCTGGAATGTGTCCTGGATTGATTTTCTCCACATCTGGGATTTCTTACCTTACTGTTGTATTTCTTCCCATGGGTGGCCTTCCAGGTTTCCCAGTCCTCATTTGAGCTTGGGGTGTTGAGGAGGCACAGACTGTGATCAGAACACAGGCCACGAGCAGGCAAAGCTCCATCATAAAGTATCTAGAAGGTGACATGTCACAGTGTAGATGCCTTTGTGGAAAGCTGTAAAATGGGAGGGTAAAGTAGACATGGAGACATCTTACAAGTCAATAACTTTCCTTTCCTTCTCAAAGCTCTCATTTCTCCCTAATTTCCTCTTCGAAAGTCACGGAGTCAAACTGCAGTCTGGTTCCAAAGGAGTGGCAGCTCTCCAGACCTTTGCCTAAGTGTGGATACTCAATATTGTCAACAGTTCGACATAACAATATAAGAACGCTTGAAATGAGAACAGACCAGTCGGCCCCTCGGCCCCCTTCCTTCCACGAGCCGTGCAGGACCTCCTCAATCAGGCAGATGTTCCAGAAATGAAAAGTATGGGGTAATTTATCTGGGATCGGGCGCACGGTGAGCTTAGTGTTCACCGACCTCCTTGGAATTTTCTGGAGTCAGTTATTCGGGGTGTGCTCTGAGTCCATATTGGGGGTGGAACTGGGAGCTGAACAAAAAGGGAGGGAGGGCAATGGGGGTGTAATTAGACGCCAGCACGTCAAATATATAGGAAGTCAGCCACTTGAGGCACGGCCACATTGGAGACAAAAACTGTTGCAGCTTTTGCAGAACCTGCCGATATATCAAATGTGTCTTTCAGCCTTTTACAAAGGTTGTAAAGTGGAAAAAAGCGGACTGGTGAAATAAATGTGGAGCTGGAAAGGGGACCTGCCTTTCATGACCTCAGGTCATCTCAAAGTGATTTACAGCCAATGAAGTAACTTTTGACGTATAGTCACTGTTGTAAGGAAGGAAATGCGACAGCCAATTTGTGCACAGCAAGCTCCCACAAACAGCAATGCAATGTAATGATGACCAGATAATTTTTTTTTTAATGATGTTGGCTGAGGGATAAATATTGGCCAGAACACCGGGAAGAAATCCCCTGCTCTTCTTTGAATAGTGCCTTTGGATCTTTAGCATTCACCTGAGAGGGCAGGCAGGGCCTCAGTTTAACGTCTTTTCTGAACGAGAGCACACCCGCCGGTGCAGCGCTCCCTGAGTACAAGTTACAATAGTGACTACACTACAAAAATGACTTCAGCACTCAATGAGTACTGGACTCAAGTCCCATGGAGTGAGACTTGAACCCACAACCTTCAAACTCAGCAAATAGGAGTGCTACCATTGAGCCAAGACTGACACCTCAGGAGGAGATACGTCAGGCTGTCGAATTCATTTTCAGGGTTGGTGTTTGAGGCAAAAGCTACTTCAACATTCAAATTTAGATTGGATGGATGGATGAAGGTATATGGGAACAGGGCGGGTAAATGTGTCTATTTGCCCGTGTGGTGGGCAAGTGTTGACACGGACTGCTTAGGCCGAATGGCCTGTTTCAAAGTTCTAACATCTATATTTATTTTAAGAAGTGCAGTGAGTTCAGCTGGTGTTTTGGCCAACATTCCTCCCTCAACAAACGCACCAAAACACAGCTCAGTTGTTTATGGGATCTCGCTGTGCATTAAATGGCTGCCATCTTTGCCCAACTAACAAACGTGACTGCATTTCAATGTAACTCATTGGTTATGAGGTGGCTTGAAACATTTCTGAGAGAGGTGATAAGGTGCTTTGTAGATGCAAGAAACTGTGCTGAAACATCTCGCAATGAGAACCCTGGACATGAGCAGGACTAACACCAGAATCTTTATTTGTTGATGTAGTAGCTTGTTATTGTGTTGCCTACACCAGTGTTGCCCCATAGAAATCACTGACTAGCCATAGGTATGGCTATGGCAATACCATGATTCGTTGAATGTGAGGCTGGTGGGGTGAAAGGTGAGGACAAGGGGAATTAGTGCGTGTGACTAAATGGCACCTCGTTAACCTCTGTATTTGTGAACTCGACCCTTTTTCTTGGTAATTGGATTCATCTGATGCTTCAAAATGAAGCAGTGAAGGGGGAGAGAGGAGGAGAGAAACACACAGTCGAAACTGCCCGTGATTTCATAGGCTGCCATTTAATCTTTAGCATTGTAGAAAATATACCTTCCATATTAGTGCTTCCGATATGTCTTCCTTTTTCCTCAACCGAGGATTCCCCTCAACCGTGTCCATTCCATTTCCCGCACTTCTGTTCTCACCCCTTCCCCTCCCTCCCAGAACCATGATAGGGTTCCCCTTGTCCTCACCTTTCACTCCACCAGCCTCCACATTCAACGGATCATCCTGCGCATATCCGCCACCTCCAGCGTGATCCCACCACTAATCACATCTTCGCCTCCCCTCCCCCGCACTTTCAGCACTCCGAAGGGACCGCTCCCTCCGCAACACCCTGGTCCACTCCTCAATCACCCCCAACAGCCCCTCCCCTTCCCACGGCACCTGCCCATGCAAGCGCAGGAGATGCAACACCTGCCCTTTTACCTCCTCCCTTCCCACTGTCCAGGGCCCCAAACACTCCAGGTGAAATAGATTTACTTGTACTTCTTACAATCTAGTATACTGTATTTGCTGCTCACGATGCGGTCTCCTCTACATTGGGGAGACCAAACGCAGATTGGGTGACCGCTTTGCGAAACACCTCCGTTCAGTCCGTAAGGGTGACCCCGAGCTTCCGGTCGCCTGTCACTTTAATTCTCCGCTCCACTCCCACTCTTATCTCTCTGTCCTCGGCCTATTACATTGTTCCAATGAAGCTCAACGTAAGCTCGAGGAACAGCACCTCATCTTTCGATTAGGCACTTTACAGCCTTCTGGATTCAACATTGAGTTCAACAATTTCAGATCATAACCTCGGACCCCATTTTTTTTGGACAGCAGCTGTTGATGATTCTGCTGTTGCCATTTACTCCTCTTCTAGGCCCATCTTTTGTTTCTTTACTTGTCCCATTACCATCTCATTTTGCCTCGCACCATCATCTCTTTTGTCATTTAATCTCTCCTGCTTTCCACCCTATCACAGACCTTCCCTTTTGTTCTTTCCTCCCGCTCCCCCCTTTCACAGTCTCTGCACTTGCTTAAAACCTGTTACATTGCCAAATTTTTTCAGTTCTGATGAAAGATCATCGACCTGAAATGTTAATTCTGTTTCTGTCTCCACAAATGCTGCCTGACCCGTTGAGTGTTTTTATTGCAGAAAATATGTTAGCTCACTTCAGTCTGTTCGAGTAATGAAATGAGGAGATTTAACACTGAGAATGAAACAAGACTTAATACTGAGATCGAAATGAGGAGATTTAATAGGAATTACAATTAGGAGAGCAAAGAGGAACTATGAAATGAAATTATCAAGGAACATAAAAAAAAGTAAAATATTCTACAGGAAAGTCAGGATGGGAATAGGGCCACTGATTGACAGTCAGGATAAAAACCACAGGCAGCGATAGCGAAATGGCAGAAATATTAAATAATTACTTTGCTTCAGTATTTACCGGGAAGGCAGATCAGGTGGACATGACATCGGAGGATGAGATTAGAAATTATATAATTGGATTTAAAATAAAAAGAGGAGAACTAGTAAATAAACTAATCAAACTTTAAGAGGATAAAATCCCTGGTCCGGATGGATTACATCCACGCATTTTAAAAGAATCTCAGGAAGAGATAACAGAGGCACTATTACACATTTTTAATAATTTGTTAGAAAAAGGTGTAGTGCCAGAGGACTGGCGGATAGCTAATGTAATACCTATCTTTAAGAAGGGGGATAGAACATGTCCAGGGAATTATAGACCAGTCAGCATGGATTTCAAAAGAGAAAGGGGAAAAAATTGGGTTGCTTTGCGCCTCCTGTTAGTGCCCTAAGAGGGCGCGAACGGGGGGCGCAAAGCAACTAGCGCCCGGGTGCGGTGCCGCCCACACCTCCCGCGAAATTCAGCGGGAGGTTAGCGACGGTGCTAACCGGTAGCGCCGCATGGCGCTGCACCGCCGGTGATGACGTCATCGCTGTGTGCAGCGCCCTGCTCGCGCCCTGGCCGCGATTTTCGGGAGCGCCCCCTTACTTACCGCTGGACGCTATGTCTGACGGGGTCAGGGGGGCCTACCTGCGGCCGGAGAGGTGCTATTTAAAGGCAAGGTGCGGGTAACGGCCATTTTTGTTGCTGGCTGCTTGCCAGCACCTGCCTGCACTCCCCCCACCCGGCCTCCTGACACCGCCACCCCCCTCCCCCCGCCCCCGCGGAGTGTCGGCTGTGCTCCAAGAGCCCAGCACTTCTCTTGAGTGCCGGGCTCTTTTGCCAGCACTCCTGATCCCCGGTGGCCCAACTGGGCCCCGGGTTGCGCTGCGCAAGGAACCCTCCCCTTTAAGAAGGGGAGGAAGGCCTGCAATACCGCGGCACATAGCGCCGCGATATTGACTCGCAGCGTCCCAAGAGGGAAGCGGGGCACTTCCAGTAGCGCCCCACTTCCCTTTTGGGGCGCAACCAATTTCCGGCGCAGGGGCACTAATTTTTCCGGGGCGCTAAAAGTAGCGCACCAGCGAAACTGGCGCCCCAAATGGGGCACTACTCAATTTTTAGCCCAAAGTCTTGCTTGGCCAATCTTATTGAATTCTTTGAATAGGTAAAAGAGAGCGGAGACAAAAATAATGCAGTCGATGTAATTTATCTAGATTTCCAAAAGGCCTTCGATAAGATACCATATAATAGACTAATGAATAAGGTCAGAAAATGTGGAGTCAGGGGACAAGTAGCAGAATGGATTGCTGGCTGGCTTCAGGACAGAAAGCAGAGAGTGGGAGTAAAGGGTAACTATTCACAGTGGCAGAAGTTGGGTAGTGGTGTTCCACAAGGATCAGTGCTGGGACCACTGCTGTTCACAATTTACATTAACGATTTAGACTTTGGAATCAAAAACACAATTTCTAAATTTGCGGATGACACCAAATTGGGGGGACAGTCAATACTGAGGAGGACTGCAACAAATTACAGGAGGACATTAATAAACTTACAGAATGGGCATATAATTGGCAAATGTAGTTCAACACAGATAAATGTGAGGTATTACATTTTGGTAAGAAAAATAAGGAGGTCACATATTGGAAAATAAGAATCTAAATAGGATAGAATAGTAAAGGGATCTCGGAGTACAAATACTGATCGCTAAAAGTAGCGACGCAGGTTAATAAGGCCATAAAAATAGCAAACCAAGCACTTGGGTTTATTTCTAGAGGGATAGAATTGAAAAATAGGGAAGTTATGCTAAACCTGTATCGAACCTTGGTTAGACCACACTTGGAGTACTGCGCACAGTTCTGATCGCCATCTTATAAAAAGGATACAGAGGCTCTGGAGAGGGTGCAGAGAAGATTTACAAGGATGATACCAGAAATGCGAGGGTATACATTTCAGGAAAGGATGAACAGACTGGGTTTCTTTTCTCTTGAAAAGAGAAGGCTGAGGGGTGAACTAATAGAGGTCTTTAAAATTATGAAAGGTTTTGATAGAGTGGATACAGAGAGAATGTTTCCACTTGTGGGTAAGAGCAAAACTAGAGGCCATCAATATAGGATAGTCACAAAAAAATCAAATAGGGAATTCAGAAGAAACTTCTTTACCCAAAGAGTGGTGAGAATGTGGAACTCGCTACCACAGGGAGTGGTTGAAGCGAATAGTATCGATGCATTTAAGGGGAGGCTGGACAAGCATATGAGGGAGAAGGGAATAGAGGGTTATGCTGATAGATTTAGATGAGGAAAGACGGGAGGAGGCTCGAGTGGAGCATCAACGCCGGCATGGACTGGTTGGGCCGAATGGCCTGTTTCTGTGCCGTATATCCTAAGTAATCCTATGTAATACTGAGATCGAAATGAGATTTCACACTGAGATTGAAATAAGGCTTAACATTGAGATTGAAATGAAGAGATTTAACACAAGCCGGTGACATTAAGCAGTGTAAGGATATCTCATAAGATGTCACAATCACAAACATAAATGTAAGAAAAGAAATTGACTGCAACCTCACCTTGTCTGCTGCGGTGGAGAGCTTCTTTCTGTCTAAGTTGTTCTGGCTGAGGGTCAGGGTTTATAGAACCGTAAAAGGATCTACTCCAGGAGGAAAGATCCACTGAGGACTTTGATTGTAAGCAGTTCTGACAATTGCCCTTGCCAGGGCTTTTGTCCAGCAACTTGAACTTGAAAGTGCCACATATGAATGCCTGCAAAGGAAAGTCTATCTGCCATTAATCTGTCACACAGTAGTAGGCTACACTGTTACCCAAGTCCATGTGCTGTCAAGGTCCAAAGATATCAATCTCGAAGATGGGGCCTGGACCTGGGAATCAAGCAGTAGAGCTTCACAAGCTTGAACAACATCTTTGGGATTTTTCCAGTTGAGATCTGGGAGTTGGTCCCTGAGAGGGAAGAGCTGGACAAAATAGGAAGAGTGTTGAAGCAATCCCAAAATGACCCTTCACATATCATGCTAGATGCTGGAATTCATTTGAATGTGAACATTTCATGGAAATGTTAGTCTCTTCCCTTGGATGCTTTCCTTCATCTGTCTATCTTGCTTTTCATGTGATGTAACATTGCCGAAATTCTGGTGCAGCGCACAAGAAGGAAAAAAGCTGCTTCAGAGCAGGCTGCAGGATTACTATGCTGTATATCAAACACTGCTTGCAGTTGTGTGATGGTGGTGCAGTGGTAAGCATGGTTGCCTTCCAAGCAATTGACCTGGGTTTGATTCCCAGCCATCACATTTCTTACTTTCTACTCCAGGAGGAAAGATCCACTGAGGACTTTGATTGTCAGCAGTTCTGACAATTGCCCTTGCCAGGGCTTTTGTTTAGCAACTTGAACCTGAATGTGCCACATATGAATGCTTGCAATGGAAAGTCTATCTGCCATTAATCTGTCACATAGTAGCAGGCTACACTGTTACCCAAATCCATGTGCTCTCAAGGTCCAAAGATATCAATCTCGAAGATGGGGCCTGGACCTGGGAATCAAGCAGTAGAGTTTCACAAGCTTGAACAACATCTGTGGGATTTTTCCAGTTGAGGTCTGGGAGTTGGTCCCTGAGAGGGCAGAGCTGGACAAAATAGGAAGAGTGTTAAAGCAATCCCAAAATGACCCTTTACGTACCATGCTAGATGCTGGAATTCATTTGACTGTGAACATTTCATGGAAATGTTAATCTCTTCCCTTGGATGCTTTCCTTCATCTGTCTATCTTGCTTTTCATGTGATGTTACATTGCCTCAATTCCATTGCAGCGCACAAGAAGGAAAAAAGCTGCTTCAGAGCAGGCTGCAGGATTACTATGCTGTATATCAAGTGCTGCTTGCAGTTGTGTGATGGTGGTGCAGTGGTAAGCATGGTTGCCTTCCAAGCAGTTAACCTGGGTTTGATACCCAGCCATCACATTTCTTACTTTCTACTCTAGGAAAAAGATCCACTGAGGACTTTGATTGTCAGCAGTTCTGACAATTAGGCCTTGCCATGGCTTTTGTTTCGCAACTTGAACTTGAAAGTGCCACATATGAATGCTTGCAATGGAAAGTCTATCTGCCATTAATCTGTCACATAGTAGCAGGCTACAATGTTACCCAAATCCATGTGCTCTCTAGGTCCAAAGATATCAATCTCGAAGATGGGGCCTGGACCTGGGAATCAAGCAGTAGAGTTTCACAAGCTTCAACAACATCTGTGGGATTTTTCCAGTTGAGGTCTGGGAATTGGTCCCTGAGAGGGCAGAGATGGACAAAATAGGAAGAGTGTTAAAGCAATCCCAAAATGACCCTTTACGTAGCATGCTAGATGCTGGAATTCATTTGACTGTGAACATTTCATGGAAATGTTACTCTCTTCCCTTGGATGCTTTCCTTCATCTGTCTATCTTGCTTTTCATGTGATGTTACATTGCCTCAATTCCGTTGCAGCGCAAAAGAAGGAAAAAAGCTGCTTCAGAGCAGGCTGCAGGATTACTATGCTGTATATCAAATGCTGCTTGCAGTTGTGTGATGGTGGTGCAGTGGTAAGCATGGCTGTCTTACAAGCAGTTGACCTGGGTTCGATTCCCAGCCATCACATTTCTTACTTTCTGCTCCAGGATAAAGATCCACTGAGGACTTTGATTGTCAGCAGTTCTGACAATTGCCCTTGCTAGGGCTTCTGTTCAGCAACTTGAACTTGAAAGTGCCACATATGAATGCTTGCAATTTAAAGTCCATCTGTCACATAGTAGCAGGCTACACTGTTACCCAAATCCATGTCCTCTCAAGGTCCAAAGATATCATTCTCGAAGATGGGGCCTGGACTTGGGAATCAAGCAGCAGAGTTTCACAAGCTTGAACAACATCTGTGTGATTTTTCCAGTTGAGGTCTGGGAGTTGGTCACTGAGAGGGCAGAGCTGGACAAAATAGGAAGAGTGTTAAAGCAATCCCAAAATGACCCTTTACGTACCATGCTAGGTGCTGGAATTCATTTGACTGTGAACATTTCATGGAAATGTTAGTCTCTTCCCTTGGATGCTTTCCTTCATCTGTCTATCTTACTTTTCATTTGATGTTACATTGCCTCAATTCCGTTGCAGCGCATAAGAAGGAAAAAAGCTGCTTCAGAGCAGGCTGCAGGATTACTATGGTCATCGACCTGAAACGTTAACTCTCTTTCTCTCTCCACGGATGCTGCCTGGCCTGCTGAGTTTTTCCAGCGTTTTCTGTTGTTATTGCAGGATTACTATGCTGTATATCAAATGCTGCTTGCAGTTGTGTGATGGTGGTGCAGTGGTAAGCCATGGTTGCCTTCCAAGCAGTTGAGCTGGGTTCGATTCCCAGCCATCACATTTCTTTCTTTCTACTCCAGGAGGAAAGATCCACTGAGGAATTTGATTGTAAGCAGTTCTGACAATTGCCCTTGCCAGGGCTTTTGTTTCGCTAATTGAACTTGAAAGTTCCACATATGAATGGTTGCAATGGAAAGTCTATCTGCCATTAATCTGTCACATAGTAGCAGGCTGCACTGTTACCCAAATCCATGTGCTCTCAAGGTCCAAAGATTTCAATCTTGAAGATGGGGCCTGGACCTGGGAATCAAGCAGTAGAGTTTCACAAGCTTGAACAACATCTGTGGGATTTTTCCAGTTGAGGTCTGGGAGTTGGTCCCTGAGAGGGCAGAGCTGGACAAAATAGGAAGAGTGTTAAAACAATCCCAAAAAGATGCTTTACGTACCATGCTAGATGCTGGAATTCATTTGACTGTGAACATTTCATGGAAATGTTAGTCTCTTCACTTGGATGCTTTCCTTCATCTGTCTATCTTACTTTTCATGTGATGTTACATTGCCTCAATTCCGTTGCAGCGCATAAGAAGGAAAAAAGCTGCTCAGAGCAGGCTGCAGGATTACTATGCTGTATATCAAGTGCTGCGTGCAGTTGTGTGATGGTGGTGCAGTGGTAAGCATGCTTGCTTTCCAAGCGGTTGACCTGGGTTTGGTTCCCAGCCATCACGTTTCTTACTTTCTACTCCAGGAGGTATGATCCACTCAGGACTTTGATTGTAAGCAGTTATGACAATTGCCCTTGCCAGGGCTTTTGTTTCGCAACTTGAACTTGAAAGTTCCACATATGAATGCTTGCAATGGAAAGTCCATCTGCCATTAATCTGTCACACAGTAGTAGGCTACAGTGTAACCCAAATCCATGTGCTCTCAAGGTCCAAAGATATCAATCTCGAAGATGGGGCCTGGACCTGGGAATCAAGCAGTAGAGTTTCACAAGCTTGAACAACATCAGTGGGATTTTTCCAGTTGAGGTCTGGGAGTTGGTCCCTGAGAGCGCAGAGCTGGACAAAATAGGAAGAGTGTTAAAGCAATCCCAAAATGACCCTTTACGTACCATGCTAGATGCTGGAATTCATTTGACTGTGAACATTTCATGGAAATGTTAGTCTCTTCCCTTGGATGCTTTCCTTCATCTGTCTATCTTGCTTTTCATGTGATGTTACATTGCCTCAATTCCGTTGCAGCGCATAAGAAGGAAAAAAGCTGCTTCAGAGCAGGCAGCAGGATTACTATGCTGTATATCAAATGCTGCTTGCAGTTGTGTGATGGTGGTGCAGTGGTAAGCATGGTTGCCTTCCAAGCAGTTGACCTGGGTTCGATTCCCAGCCATCACATTTCTTACTTTCTGCTCCAGGAGGAAAGATCCACTGAGGACTTTGATTGTAAGCAGTTCTGACAATTGCCCTTGCCAGGGCTTTTGTTTCGCTAATTGAACTTGAAAGTTCCACATATGAATGCTTGCAATGGAAAGTCTATCTGCCATTAATCTGTCACATAGTAGCAGGCTACACTGTTACCCAAATCCATGTGCTCTCAAGGTCCAAACATTTCAATCTCGAAGATGGGGCCTGGACCTGGGAATCAAGCAGTAGAGTTTCACAAGCTTGAACAACATCAGTGGGATTTTTCCAGTTGAGGTCTGGGAGTTGGTCCCTGAGAGGGCAGAGCTGGACAAAATAGGAAGAGTGTTAAAGCAATTCCAAAAAGACGCTTTACGTACCATGCTAGATGCTGGAATTCATTTGACTGTGAACATTTCATGGAAATGTTAGTCTCTTCCCTTGGATGCTTTCCTTCATCTGTCTATCTTGCTTTTCATGTGATGTTACATTGCCTCAATTCCGTTGCAGCGCATAAGAAGGAAAAAAGCTGCTTCAGAGCAGGCTGCAGGATTACTATGCTGTATATCAAGTGCTGCTTGCAGTTGTGTGATGGTGGTGCAGTGGTAAGCATGGTTGCCTTCCAAGCAGTTGACCTGGGTTCGATTCCCAGCCATCACATTTCTTACTTTCTACTCCAGGAGGAATGATCCACTGAGGACTTTGATTGTAAGCAGTTCTGACAATTGCCCTTGCCAGGGCTTTTGTTTCGCAACTTGAACTTGAAAGTTCCACATATGAATGCTTGCAATGGAAAGTCCATCTGCCATTAATCTGTCACATAGTAGTAGGCTACACTGTAACCCAAATCCATGTGCTCTCAAGGTCCAAAGATATCAATCTCGAAGATGGGGCCTGGACCTGGGAATCAAGCAGTAGAGTTTCACAAGCTTGAACAACATCTGTGTGATTTTTCCAGTTGAGGTCTGGGAGTTGGTCCCTGAGAGCGCAGAGCTGGACAAAATAGGAAGAGTGTTAAAGCAATCCCAAAATGACCCTTTACGTACCATGCTAGATGCTGGAATTCATTTGACTGTGAACATTTCATGGAAATGTTAGTCTCTTCCCTTGGATGCTTTCCTTCATCTGTCTATCTTGCTTTTCATGTGATGTTACATTGCCTCAATTCCGTTGCAGCGCATAAGAAGGAAAAAAGCTGCTTCAGAGCAGGCAGCAGGATTACTATGCTGTATATCAAATGCTTCTTGCAGTTGTGTGATGGTGGTGCAGTGGTAAGCATGGTTGCCTTCCAAGCAGTTGACCTGGGTTCGATTCCCAGCCATCACATTTCTTACTTTCTGCTCCAGGAGGAATGATCCACTGAGGACTTTGATTGTAAGCAGTTCTGACAATTGCCCTTGCCAGGGCTTTTGTTTCGCTAATTGAACTTGAAAGTTCCACATATGAATGCTTGCAATGGAAAGTCATCTGCCATTAATCTGTCACATAGTAGCAGGCTACACTGTAACCCAAATCCATGTGCTCTCAAGGTCCAAAGATATCAATCTCGAAGATGGGGCCTGGACCTGGGAATCAAGCAGTAGAGTTTCACAAGCTTGAACAACATCTGTGTGATTTTTCCAGTTGAGGTCTGGGAGTTGGTCCCTGAGAGCGCAGAGCTGGACAAAATAGGAAGAGTGTTAAAGCAATCCCAAAATGACCCTTTACGTACCATGCTAGATGCTGGAATTCATTTGACTGTGAACATTTCATGGAAATGTTAGTCTCTTCCCTTGGATGCTTTCCTTCATCTGTCTATCTTGCTTTTCATGTGATGTTACATTGCCTCAATTCCGTTGCAGCGCATAAGAAGGAAAAAAGCTGCTTCAGAGCAGGCAGCAGGATTACTATGCTGTATATCAAATGCTGCTTGCAGTTGTGTGATGGTGGTGCAGTGGTAAGCATGGTTGCCTTCCAAGCAGTTGACCTGGGTTCGATTCCCAGCCATCACATTTCTTACTTTCTACTCCAGGAGGAATGATCCACGGAGGACTTTGATTGTTAGCAGTTCTGACAATTGCCCTTGCCAGGGCTTTTGTTTCGCAACTTGAACTTGAAAGTTCCACATATGAATGCTTGCAATGGAAAGTCTATCTGCCATTAATCTACACTGTTACCCAAATCCATGTGCTCTCAAGGTCCAAACATTTCAATCTCGAAGATGGGGCCTGGACCTGGGAATCAAGCAGTAGAGTTTCACAAGCTTGAACAACATCAGTGGGATTTTTCCAGTTGAGGTCTGGGAGTTGGTCCCTGAGAGGGCAGAGCTGGACAAAATAGGAAGAGTGTTAAAGCAATTCCAAAAAGACGCTTTACGTACCATGCTAGATGCTGGAATTCATTTGACTGTGAACATTTCATGGAAATGTTAGTCTCTTCCCTTGGATGCTTTCCTTCATCTGTCTATCTTGCTTTTCATGTGATGTTACATTGCCTCAATTCCGTTGCAGCGCATAAGAAGGAAAAAAGCTGCTTCAGAGCAGGCTGCAGGATTACTATGCTGTATATCAAGTGCTGCTTGCAGTTGTGTGATGGTGGTGCAGTGGTAAGCATGGTTGCCTTCCAAGCAGTTGACCTGGGTTCGATTCCCAGCCATCACATTTCTTACTTTCTACTCCAGGAGGAATGATCCACTGAGGACTTTGATTGTAAGCAGTTCTGACAATTGCCCTTGCCAGGGCTTTTGTTTCGCAACTTGAACTTGAAAGTTCCACATATGAATGCTTGCAATGGAAAGTCTATCTGCCATTAATCTGTCACATAGTAGCAGGCTACACTGTTACCCAAATCCATGTGCTCTCAAGGTCCAAACATTTCAATCTCGAAGATGGGGCCTGGACCTGGGAATCAAGCAGTAGAGTTTCACAAGCTTGAACAACATCAGTGGGATTTTTCCAGTTGAGGTCTGGGAGTTGGTCCCTGAGAGCGCAGAGCTGGACAAAATAGGAAGAGTGTTAAAGCAATCCCAAAATGACCCTTTACGTACCATGCTAGATGCTGGAATTCATTTGACTGTGAACATTTCATGGAAATGTTAGTCTCTTCCCTTGGATGCTTTCCTTCATCTGTCTATCTTGCTTTTCATGTGATGTTACATTGCCTCAATTCCGTTGCAGCGCATAAGAAGGAAAAAAGCTGCTTCAGAGCAGGCAGCAGGATTACTATGCTGTATATCAAATGCTGCTTGCAGTTGTGTGATGGTGGTGCAGTGGTAAGCATGGTTGCCTTCCAAGCAGTTGACCTGGGTTCGATTCCCAGCCATCACATTTCTTACTTTCTACTCCAGGAGGAATGATCCACTGAGGACTTTGATTGTAAGCAGTTCTGACAATTGCCCTTGCCAGGGCTTTTGTTTCGCAACTTGAACTTGAAAGTTCCACATATGAATGCTTGCAATGGAAAGTCCATCTGCCATTAATCTGTCACATAGTAGCAGGCTACACTGTAACCCAAATCCATGTGCTCTCAAGGTCCAAAGATATCAATCTCGAAGATGGGGCCTGGACCTGGGAATCAAGCAGTAGAGTTTCACAAGCTTGAACAACATCTGTGTGATTTTTCCAGTTGAGGTCTGGGAGTTGGTCCCTGAGAGCGCAGAGCTGGACAAAATAGGAAGAGTGTTAAAGCAATCCCAAAATGACCCTTTACGTACCATGCTAGATGCTGGAATTCATTTGACTGTGAACATTTCATGGAAATGTTAGTCTCTTCCCTTGGATGCTTTCCTTCATCTGTCTATCTTGCTTTTCATGTGATGTTACATTGCCTCAATTCCGTTGCAGCGCATAAGAAGGAAAAAAGCTGCTTCAGAGCAGGCAGCAGGATTACTATGCTGTATATCAAGTGCTGCTTGCAGTTGTGTGATGGTGGTGCAGTGGTAAGCATGGTTGCCTTCCAAGCAGTTGACCTGGGTTCGATTCCCAGCCATCACATTTCTTACTTTCTACTCCAGGAGGAATGATCCACTGAGGACTTTGATTGTAAGCAGTTCTGACAATTGCCCTTGCCAGGGCTTTTGTTTCGCAACTTGAACTTGAAAGTTCCACATATGAATGCTTGCAATGGAAAGTCCATCTGCCATTAATCTGTCACATAGTAGTAGGCTACACTGTAACCCAAATCCATGTGCTCTCAAGGTCCAAAGATATCAATCTCGAAGATGGGGCCTGGACCTGGGAATCAAGCAGTAGAGTTTCACAAGCTTGAACAACATCTGTGTGATTTTTCCAGTTGAGGTCTGGGAGTTGGTCCCTGAGAGCGCAGAGCTGGACAAAATAGGAAGAGTGTTAAAGCAATCCCAAAATGACCCTTTACGTACCATGCTAGATGCTGGAATTCATTTGACTGTGAACATTTCATGGAAATGTTAGTCTCTTCCCTTGGATGCTTTCCTTCATCTGTCTATCTTGCTTTTCATGTGATGTTACATTGCCTCAATTCCGTTGCAGCGCATAAGAAGGAAAAAAGCTGCTTCAGAGCAGGCTGCAGGATTACTATGCTGTATATCAAATGCTGCTTGCAGTTGTGTGATGGTGGTGCAGTGGTAAGCATGGTTGCCTTCCAAGCAGTTGACCTGGGTTCGATTCCCAGCCATCACATTTCTTACTTTCTGCTCCAGGAGGAAAGATCCACTGAGGACTTTGATTGTAAGCAGTTCTGACAATTGCCCTTGCCAGGGCTTTTGTTTCGCTAATTGAACTTGAAAGTTCCACATATGAATGCTTGCAATGGAAAGTCCATCTGCCATTAATCTGTCACATAGTAGCAGGCTACACTGTAACCCAAATCCATGTGCTCTCAAGGTCCAAAGATATCAATCTCGAAGATGGGGCCTGGACCTGGGAATCAAGCAGTAGAGTTTCACAAGCTTGAACAACATCTGTGTGATTTTTCCAGTTGAGGTCTGGGAGTTGGTCCCTGAGAGCGCAGAGCTGGACAAAATAGGAAGAGTGTTAAAGCAATCCCAAAATGACCCTTTACGTACCATGCTAGATGCTGGAATTCATTTGACTGTGAACATTTCATGGAAATGTTAGTCTCTTCCCTTGGATGCTTTCCTTCATCTGTCTATCTTGCTTTTCATGTGATGTTACATTGCCTCAATTCCGTTGCAGCGCATAAGAAGGAAAAAAGCTGCTTCAGAGCAGGCAGCAGGATTACTATGCTGTATATCAAATGCTTCTTGCAGTTGTGTGATGGTGGTGCAGTGGTAAGCATGGTTGCCTTCCAAGCAGTTGACCTGGGTTCGATTCCCAGCCATCACATTTCTTACTTTCTGCTCCAGGAGGAAAGATCCACTGAGGACTTTGATTGTAAGCAGTTCTGACAATTGCCCTTGCCAGGGCTTTTGTTTCGCTAATTGAACTTGAAAGTTCCACATATGAATGCTTGCAATGGAAAGTCTATCTGCCATTAATCTGTCACATAGTAGCAGGCTACACTGTTACCCAAATCCATGTGCTCTCAAGGTCCAAACATTTCAATCTCGAAGATGGGGCCTGGACCTGGGAATCAAGCAGTAGAGTTTCACAAGCTTGAACAACATCAGTGGGATTTTTCCAGTTGAGGTCTGGGAGTTGGTCCCTGAGAGGGCAGAGCTGGACAAAATAGGAAGAGTGTTAAAGCAATTCCAAAAAGACGCTTTACGTACCATGCTAGATGCTGGAATTCATTTGACTGTGAACATTTCATGGAAATGTTAGTCTCTTCCCTTGGATGCTTTCCTTCATCTGTCTATCTTGCTTTTCATGTGATGTTACATTGCCTCAATTCCGTTGCAGCGCATAAGAAGGAAAAAAGCTGCTTCAGAGCAGGCTGCAGGATTACTATGCTGTATATCAAGTGCTGCGTGCAGTTGTGTGATGGTGGTGCAGTGGTAAGCATGGTTGCCTTCCAAGCAGTTGACCTGGGTTCGATTCCCAGCCATCACATTTCTTACTTTCTACTCCAGGAGGAATGATCCACTGAGGACTTTGATTGTAAGCAGTTCTGACAATTGCCCTTGCCAGGGCTTTTGTTTCGCAACTTGAACTTGAAAGTTCCACATATGAATGCTTGCAATGGAAAGTCCATCTGCCATTAATCTGTCACATAGTAGTAGGCTACACTGTAACCCAAATCCATGTGCTCTCAAGGTCCAAAGATATCAATCTCGAAGATGGGGCCTGGACCTGGGAATCAAGCAGTAGAGTTTCACAAGCTTGAACAACATCTGTGTGATTTTTCCAGTTGAGGTCTGGGAGTTGGTCCCTGAGAGCGCAGAGCTGGACAAAATAGGAAGAGTGTTAAAGCAATCCCAAAATGACCCTTTACGTACCATGCTAGATGCTGGAATTCATTTGACTGTGAACATTTCATGGAAATGTTAGTCTCTTCCCTTGGATGCTTTCCTTCATCTGTCTATCTTGCTTTTCATGTGATGTTACATTGCCTCAATTCCGTTGCAGCGCATAAGAAGGAAAAAAGCTGCTTCAGAGCAGGCAGCAGGATTACTATGCTGTATATCAAATGCTTCTTGCAGTTGTGTGATGGTGGTGCAGTGGTAAGCATGGTTGCCTTCCAAGCAGTTGACCTGGGTTCGATTCCCAGCCATCACATTTCTTACTTTCTGCTCCAGGAGGAAAGATCCACTGAGGACTTTGATTGTAAGCAGTTCTGACAATTGCCCTTGCCAGGGCTTTTGTTTCGCTAATTGAACTTGAAAGTTCCACATATGAATGCTTGCAATGGAAAGTCTATCTGCCATTAATCTGTCACATAGTAGCAGGCTACACTGTTACCCAAATCCATGTGCTCTCAAGGTCCAAACATTTCAATCTCGAAGATGGGGCCTGGACCTGGGAATCAAGCAGTAGAGTTTCACAAGCTTGAACAACATCAGTGGGATTTTTCCAGTTGAGGTCTGGGAGTTGGTCCCTGAGAGGGCAGAGCTGGACAAAATAGGAAGAGTGTTAAAGCAATTCCAAAAAGACGCTTTACGTACCATGCTAGATGCTGGAATTCATTTGACTGTGAACATTTCATGGAAATGTTAGTCTCTTCCCTTGGATGCTTTCCTTCATCTGTCTATCTTGCTTTTCATGTGATGTTACATTGCCTCAATTCCGTTGCAGCGCATAAGAAGGAAAAAAGCTGCTTCAGAGCAGGCTGCAGGATTACTATGCTGTATATCAAGTGCTGCTTGCAGTTGTGTGATGGTGGTGCAGTGGTAAGCATGGTTGCCTTCCAAGCAGTTGACCTGGGTTCGATTCCCAGCCATCACATTTCTTACTTTCTACTCCAGGAGGAATGATCCACTGAGGACTTTGATTGTAAGCAGTTCTGACAATTGCCCTTGCCAGGGCTTTTGTTTCGCAACTTGAACTTGAAAGTTCCACATATGAATGCTTGCAATGGAAAGTCCATCTGCCATTAATCTGTCACATAGTAGTAGGCTACACTGTAACCCAAATCCATGTGCTCTCAAGGTCCAAAGATATCAATCTCGAAGATGGGGCCTGGACCTGGGAATCAAGCAGTAGAGTTTCACAAGCTTGAACAACATCTGTGTGATTTTTCCAGTTGAGGTCTGGGAGTTGGTCCCTGAGAGCGCAGAGCTGGACAAAATAGGAAGAGTGTTAAAGCAATCCCAAAATGACCCTTTACGTACCATGCTAGATGCTGGAATTCATTTGACTGTGAACATTTCATGGAAATGTTAGTCTCTTCCCTTGGATGCTTTCCTTCATCTGTCTATCTTGCTTTTCATGTGATGTTACATTGCCTCAATTCCGTTGCAGCGCATAAGAAGGAAAAAAGCTGCTTCAGAGCAGGCTGCAGGATTACTATGCTGTATATCAAATGCTGCTTGCAGTTGTGTGATGGTGGTGCAGTGGTAAGCATGGTTGCCTTCCAAGCAGTTGACCTGGGTTCGATTCCCAGCCATCACATTTCTTACTTTCTGCTCCAGGAGGAAAGATCCACTGAGGACTTTGATTGTAAGCAGTTCTGACAATTGCCCTTGCCAGGGCTTTTGTTTCGCTAATTGAACTTGAAAGTTCCACATATGAATGCTTGCAATGGAAAGTCTATCTGCCATTAATCTGTCACATAGTAGCAGGCTACACTGTTACCCAAATCCATGTGCTCTCAAGGTCCAAACATTTCAATCTCGAAGATGGGGCCTGGACCTGGGAATCAAGCAGTAGAGTTTCACAAGCTTGAACAACATCAGTGGGATTTTTCCAGTTGAGGTCTGGGAGTTGGTCCCTGAGAGGGCAGAGCTGGACAAAATAGGAAGAGTGTTAAAGCAATTCCAAAAAGACGCTTTACGTACCATGCTAGATGCTGGAATTCATTTGACTGTGAACATTTCATGGAAATGTTAGTCTCTTCCCTTGGATGCTTTCCTTCATCTGTCTATCTTGCTTTTCATGTGATGTTACATTGCCTCAATTCCGTTGCAGCGCATAAGAAGGAAAAAAGCTGCTTCAGAGCAGGCAGCAGGATTACTATGCTGTATATCAAATGCTTCTTGCAGTTGTGTGATGGTGGTGCAGTGGTAAGCATGGTTGCCTTCCAAGCAGTTGACCTGGGTTCGATTCCCAGCCATCACATTTCTTACTTTCTGCTCCAGGAGGAAAGATCCACTGAGGACTTTGATTGTAAGCAGTTCTGACAATTGCCCTTGCCAGGGCTTTTGTTTCGCTAATTGAACTTGAAAGTTCCACATATGAATGCTTGCAATGGAAAGTCCATCTGCCATTAATCTGTCACATAGTAGCAGGCTACACTGTTACCCAAATCCATGTGCTCTCAAGGTCCAAACATTTCAATCTCGAAGATGGGGCCTGGACCTGGGAATCAAGCAGTAGAGTTTCACAAGCTTGAACAACATCTGTGTGATTTTTCCAGTTGAGGTCTGGGAGTTGGTCCCTGAGAGCGCAGAGCTGGACAAAATAGGAAGAGTGTTAAAGCAATCCCAAAATGACCCTTTACGTACCATGCTAGATGCTGGAATTCATTTGACTGTGAACATTTCATGGAAATGTTAGTCTCTTCCCTTGGATGCTTTCCTTCATCTGTCTATCTTGCTTTTCATGTGATGTTACATTGCCTCAATTCCGTTGCAGCGCATAAGAAGGAAAAAAGCTGCTTCAGAGCAGGCAGCAGGATTACTATGCTGTATATCAAATGCTTCTTGCAGTTGTGTGATGGTGGTGCAGTGGTAAGCATGGTTGCCTTCCAAGCAGTTGACCTGGGTTCGATTCCCAGCCATCACATTTCTTACTTTCTGCTCCAGGAGGAAAGATCCACTGAGGACTTTGATTGTAAGCAGTTCTGACAATTGCCCTTGCCAGGGCTTTTGTTTCGCTAATTGAACTTGAAAGTTCCACATATGAATGCTTGCAATGGAAAGTCTATCTGCCATTAATCTGTCACATAGTAGCAGGCTACACTGTTACCCAAATCCATGTGCTCTCAAGGTCCAAACATTTCAATCTCGAAGATGGGGCCTGGACCTGGGAATCAAGCAGTAGAGTTTCACAAGCTTGAACAACATCTGTGTGATTTTTCCAGTTGAGGTCTGGGAGTTGGTCCCTGAGAGCGCAGAGCTGGACAAAATAGGAAGAGTGTTAAAGCAATCCAAAATGACCCTTTACGTACCATGCTAGATGCTGGAATTCATTTGACTGTGAACATTTCATGGAAATGTTAGTCTCTTCCCTTGGATGCTTTCCTTCATCTGTCTATCTTGCTTTTCATGTGATGTTACATTGCCTCAATTCCGTTGCAGCGCATAAGAAGGAAAAAAGCTGCTTCAGAGCAGGCTGCAGGATTACTATGCTGTATATCAAGTGCTGCTTGCAGTTGTGTGATGGTGGTGCAGTGGTAAGCATGGTTGCCTTCCAAGCAGTTGACCTGGGTTCGATTCCCAGCCATCACATTTCTTACTTTCTGCTCCAGGAGGAAAGATCCACTGAGGACTTTGATTGTAAGCAGTTCTGACAATTGCCCTTGCCAGGGCTTTTGTTTCGCTAATTGAACTTGAAAGTTCCACATATGAATGCTTGCAATGGAAAGTCTATCTGCCATTAATCTGTCACATAGTAGCAGGCTACACTGTTACCCAAATCCATGTGCTCTCAAGGTCCAAACATTTCAATCTCGAAGATGGGGCCTGGACCTGGGAATCAAGCAGTAGAGTTTCACAAGCTTGAACAACATCAGTGGGATTTTTCCAGTTGAGGTCTGGGAGTTGGTCCCTGAGAGGGCAGAGCTGGACAAAATAGGAAGAGTGTTAAAGCAATTCCAAAAAGACGCTTTACGTACCATGCTAGATGCTGGAATTCATTTGACTGTGAACATTTCATGGAAATGTTAGTCTCTTCCCTTGGATGCTTTCCTTCATCTGTCTATCTTGCTTTTCATGTGATGTTACATTGCCTCAATTCCGTTGCAGCGCATAAGAAGGAAAAAAGCTGCTTCAGAGCAGGCTGCAGGATTACTATGCTGTATATCAAGTGCTGCTTGCAGTTGTGTGATGGTGGTGCAGTGGTAAGCATGGTTGCCTTCCAAGCAGTTGACCTGGGTTCGATTCCCAGCCATCACATTTCTTACTTTCTACTCCAGGAGGAATGATCCACTGAGGACTTTGATTGTAAGCAGTTCTGACAATTGCCCTTGCCAGGGCTTTTGTTTCGCAACTTGAACTTGAAAGTTCCACATATGAATGCTTGCAATGGAAAGTCCATCTGCCATTAATCTGTCACATAGTAGTAGGCTACACTGTAACCCAAATCCATGTGCTCTCAAGGTCCAAAGATATCAATCTCGAAGATGGGGCCTGGACCTGGGAATCAAGCAGTAGAGTTTCACAAGCTTGAACAACATCTGTGTGATTTTTCCAGTTGAGGTCTGGGAGTTGGTCCCTGAGAGCGCAGAGCTGGACAAAATAGGAAGAGTGTTAAAGCAATCCCAAAATGACCCTTTACGTACCATGCTAGATGCTGGAATTCATTTGACTGTGAACATTTCATGGAAATGTTAGTCTCTTCCCTTGGATGCTTTCCTTCATCTGTCTATCTTGCTTTTCATGTGATGTTACATTGCCTCAATTCCGTTGCAGCGCATAAGAAGGAAAAAAGCTGCTTCAGAGCAGGCAGCAGGATTACTATGCTGTATATCAAATGCTTCTTGCAGTTGTGTGATGGTGGTGCAGTGGTAAGCATGGTTGCCTTCCAAGCAGTTGACCTGGGTTCGATTCCCAGCCATCACATTTCTTACTTTCTGCTCCAGGAGGAAAGATCCACTGAGGACTTTGATTGTAAGCAGTTCTGACAATTGCCCTTGCCAGGGCTTTTGTTTCGCTAATTGAACTTGAAAGTTCCACATATGAATGCTTGCAATGGAAAGTCTATCTGCCATTAATCTGTCACATAGTAGCAGGCTACACTGTTACCCAAATCCATGTGCTCTCAAGGTCCAAACATTTCAATCTCGAAGATGGGGCCTGGACCTGGGAATCAAGCAGTAGAGTTTCACAAGCTTGAACAACATCAGTGGGATTTTTCCAGTTGAGGTCTGGGAGTTGGTCCCTGAGAGGGCAGAGCTGGACAAAATAGGAAGAGTGTTAAAGCAATTCCAAAAAGACGCTTTACGTACCATGCTAGATGCTGGAATTCATTTGACTGTGAACATTTCATGGAAATGTTAGTCTCTTCCCTTGGATGCTTTCCTTCATCTGTCTATCTTGCTTTTCATGTGATGTTACATTGCCTCAATTCCGTTGCAGCGCATAAGAAGGAAAAAAGCTGCTTCAGAGCAGGCAGCAGGATTACTATGCTGTATATCAAATGCTTCTTGCAGTTGTGTGATGGTGGTGCAGTGGTAAGCATGGTTGCCTTCCAAGCAGTTGACCTGGGTTCGATTCCCAGCCATCACATTTCTTACTTTCTGCTCCAGGAGGAATGATCCACTGAGGACTTTGATTGTAAGCAGTTCTGACAATTGCACTTGCCAGGGCTTTTGTTTCGCTAATTGAACTTGAAAGTTCCACATATGAATGCTTGCAATGGAAAGTCCATCTGCCATTAATCTGTCACATAGTAGCAGGCTACACTGTAACCCAAATCCATGTGCTCTCAAGGTCCAAAGATATCAATCTCGAAGATGGGGCCTGGACCTGGGAATCAAGCAGTAGAGTTTCACAAGCTTGAACAACATCTGTGTGATTTTTCCAGTTGAGGTCTGGGAGTTGGTCCCTGAGAGCGCAGAGCTGGACAAAATAGGAAGAGTGTTAAAGCAATCCCAAAATGACCCTTTACGTACCATGCTAGATGCTGGAATTCATTTGACTGTGAACATTTCATGGAAATGTTAGTCTCTTCCCTTGGATGCTTTCCTTCATCTGTCTATCTTGCTTTTCATGTGATGTTACATTGCCTCAATTCCGTTGCAGCGCATAAGAAGGAAAAAAGCTGCTTCAGAGCAGGCAGCAGGATTACTATGCTGTATATCAAATGCTTCTTGCAGTTGTGTGATGGTGGTGCAGTGGTAAGCATGGTTGCCTTCCAAGCAGTTGACCTGGGTTCGATTCCCAGCCATCACATTTCTTACTTTCTGCTCCAGGAGGAAAGATCCACTGAGGACTTTGATTGTAAGCAGTTCTGACAATTGCCCTTGCCAGGGCTTTTGTTTCGCTAATTGAACTTGAAAGTTCCACATATGAATGCTTGCAATGGAAAGTCTATCTGCCATTAATCTGTCACATAGTAGCAGGCTACACTGTAACCCAAATCCATGTGCTCTCAAGGTCCAAACATTTCAATCTCGAAGATGGGGCCTGGACCTGGGAATCAAGCAGTAGAGTTTCACAAGCTTGAACAACATCTGTGTGATTTTTCCAGTTGAGGTCTGGGAGTTGGTCCCTGAGAGCGCAGAGCTGGACAAAATAGGAAGAGTGTTAAAGCAATTCCAAAAAGACCCTTTACGTACCATGCTAGATGCTGGAATTCATTTGACTGTGAACATTTCATGGAAATGTTAGTCTCTTCCCTTGGATGCTTTCCTTCATCTGTCTATCTTGCTTTTCATGTGATGTTACATTGCCTCAATTCCGTTGCAGCGCATAAGAAGGAAAAAAGCTGCTTCAGAGCAGGCTGCAGGATTACTATGCTGTATATCAAATGCTGCTTGCAGTTGTGTGATGGTGGTGCAGTGGTAAGCATGGTTGCCTTCCAAGCAGTTGACCTGGGTTCGATTCCCAGCCATCACATTTCTTACTTTCTGCTCCAGGAGGAATGATCCACTGAGGACTTTGATTGTAAGCAGTTCTGACAATTGCCCTTGCCAGGGCTTTTGTTTCGCTACTTGAACTTGAAAGTTCCACATATGAATGCTTGCAATGGAAAGTCCATCTGCCATTAATCTGTCACATAGTAGCAGGCTACACTGTAACCCAAATCCATGTGCTCTCAAGGTCCAAAGATATCAATCTCGAAGATGGGGCCTGGACCTGGGAATCAAGCAGTAGAGTTTCACAAGCTTGAACAACATCTGTGTGATTTTTCCAGTTGAGGTCTGGGAGTTGGTCCCTGAGAGCGCAGAGCTGGACAAAATAGGAAGAGTGTTAAAGCAATCCCAAAATGACCCTTTACGTACCATGCTAGATGCTGGAATTCATTTGACTGTGAACATTTCATGGAAATGTTAGTCTCTTCCCTTGGATGCTTTCCTTCATCTGTCTATCTTGCTTTTCATGTGATGTTACATTGCCTCAATTCCGTTGCAGCGCATAAGAAGGAAAAAAGCTGCTTCAGAGCAGGCAGCAGGATTACTATGCTGTATATCAAATGCTTCTTGCAGTTGTGTGATGGTGGTGCAGTGGTAAGCATGGTTGCCTTCCAAGCAGTTGACCTGGGTTCGATTCCCAGCCATCACATTTCTTACTTTCTGCTCCAGGAGGAAAGATCCACTGAGGACTTTGATTGTAAGCAGTTCTGACAATTGCCCTTGCCAGGGCTTTTGTTTCGCTAATTGAACTTGAAAGTTCCACATATGAATGCTTGCAATGGAAAGTCCATCTGCCATTAATCTGTCACATAGTAGCAGGCTACACTGTAACCCAAATCCATGTGCTCTCAAGGTCCAAAGATATCAATCTCGAAGATGGGGCCTGGACCTGGGAATCAAGCAGTAGAGTTTCACAAGCTTGAACAACATCTGTGTGATTTTTCCAGTTGAGGTCTGGGAGTTGGTCCCTGAGAGCGCAGAGCTGGACAAAATAGGAAGAGTGTTAAAGCAATCCCAAAATGACCCTTTACGTACCATGCTAGATGCTGGAATTCATTTGACTGTGAACATTTCATGGAAATGTTAGTCTCTTCCCTTGGATGCTTTCCTTCATCTGTCTATCTTGCTTTTCATGTGATGTTACATTGCCTCAATTCCGTTGCAGCGCATAAGAAGGAAAAAAGCTGCTTCAGAGCAGGCAGCAGGATTACTATGCTGTATATCAAATGCTTCTTGCAGTTGTGTGATGGTGGTGCAGTGGTAAGCATGGTTGCCTTCCAAGCAGTTGACCTGGGTTCGATTCCCAGCCATCACATTTCTTACTTTCTGCTCCAGGAGGAAAGATCCACTGAGGACTTTGATTGTAAGCAGTTCTGACAATTGCCCTTGCCAGGGCTTTTGTTTCGCTAATTGAACTTGAAAGTTCCACATATGAATGCTTGCAATGGAAAGTCTATCTGCCATTAATCTGTCACATAGTAGCAGGCTACACTGTAACCCAAATCCATGTGCTCTCAAGGTCCAAAGATATCAATCTCGAAGATGGGGCCTGGACCTGGGAATCAAGCAGTAGAGTTTCACAAGCTTGAACAACATCTGTGTGATTTTTCCAGTTGAGGTCTGGGAGTTGGTCCCTGAGAGCGCAGAGCTGGACAAAATAGGAAGAGTGTTAAAGCAATTCCAAAAAGACGCTTTACGTACCATGCTAGATGCTGGAATTCATTTGACTGTGAACATTTCATGGAAATGTTAGTCTCTTCCCTTGGATGCTTTCCTTCATCTGTCTATCTTGCTTTTCATGTGATGTTACATTGCCTCAATTCCGTTGCAGCGCATAAGAAGGAAAAAAGCTGCTTCAGAGCAGGCAGCAGGATTACTATGCTGTATATCAAATGCTTCTTGCAGTTGTGTGATGGTGGTGCAGTGGTAAGCATGGTTGCCTTCCAAGCAGTTGACCTGGGTTCGATTCCCAGCCATCACATTTCTTACTTTCTGCTCCAGGAGGAAAGATCCACTGAGGACTTTGATTGTAAGCAGTTCTGACAATTGCCCTTGCCAGGGCTTTTGTTTCGCTAATTGAACTTGAAAGTTCCACATATGAATGCTTGCAATGGAAAGTCTATCTGCCATTAATCTGTCACATAGTAGCAGGCTACACTGTTACCCAAATCCATGTGCTCTCAAGGTCCAAACATTTCAATCTCGAAGATGGGGCCTGGACCTGGGAATCAAGCAGTAGAGTTTCACAAGCTTGAACAACATCAGTGGGATTTTTCCAGTTGAGGTCTGGGAGTTGGTCCCTGAGAGGGCAGAGCTGGACAAAATAGGAAGAGTGTTAAAGCAATTCCAAAAAGACGCTTTACGTACCATGCTAGATGCTGGAATTCATTTGACTGTGAACATTTCATGGAAATGTTAGTCTCTTCCCTTGGATGCTTTCCTTCATCTGTCTATCTTGCTTTTCATGTGATGTTACATTGCCTCAATTCCGTTGCAGCGCATAAGAAGGAAAAAAGCTGCTTCAGAGCAGGCTGCAGGATTACTATGCTGTATATCAAGTGCTGCTTGCAGTTGTGTGATGGTGGTGCAGTGGTAAGCATGGTTGCCTTCCAAGCAGTTGACCTGGGTTCGATTCCCAGCCATCACATTTCTTACTTTCTACTCCAGGAGGAATGATCCACTGAGGACTTTGATTGTAAGCAGTTCTGACAATTGCCCTTGCCAGGGCTTTTGTTTCGCAACTTGAACTTGAAAGTTCCACATATGAATGCTTGCAATGGAAAGTCCATCTGCCATTAATCTGTCACATAGTAGTAGGCTACACTGTAACCCAAATCCATGTGCTCTCAAGGTCCAAAGATATCAATCTCGAAGATGGGGCCTGGACCTGGGAATCAAGCAGTAGAGTTTCACAAGCTTGAACAACATCTGTGTGATTTTTCCAGTTGAGGTCTGGGAGTTGGTCCCTGAGAGCGCAGAGCTGGACAAAATAGGAAGAGTGTTAAAGCAATCCCAAAATGACCCTTTACGTACCATGCTAGATGCTGGAATTCATTTGACTGTGAACATTTCATGGAAATGTTAGTCTCTTCCCTTGGATGCTTTCCTTCATCTGTCTATCTTGCTTTTCATGTGATGTTACATTGCCTCAATTCCGTTGCAGCGCATAAGAAGGAAAAAAGCTGCTTCAGAGCAGGCAGCAGGATTACTATGCTGTATATCAAATGCTTCTTGCAGTTGTGTGATGGTGGTGCAGTGGTAAGCATGGTTGCCTTCCAAGCAGTTGACCTGGGTTCGATTCCCAGCCATCACATTTCTTACTTTCTGCTCCAGGAGGAAAGATCCACTGAGGACTTTGATTGTAAGCAGTTCTGACAATTGCCCTTGCCAGGGCTTTTGTTTCGCTAATTGAACTTGAAAGTTCCACATATGAATGCTTGCAATGGAAAGTCCATCTGCCATTAATCTGTCACATAGTAGTAGGCTACACTGTAACCCAAATCCATGTGCTCTCAAGGTCCAAAGATATCAATCTCGAAGATGGGGCCTGGACCTGGGAATCAAGCAGTAGAGTTTCACAAGCTTGAACAACATCTGTGTGATTTTTCCAGTTGAGGTCTGGGAGTTGGTCCCTGAGAGCGCAGAGCTGGACAAAATAGGAAGAGTGTTAAAGCAATCCCAAAATGACCCTTTACGTACCATGCTAGATGCTGGAATTCATTTGACTGTGAACATTTCATGGAAATGTTAGTCTCTTCCCTTGGATGCTTTCCTTCATCTGTCTATCTTGCTTTTCATGTGATGTTACATTGCCTCAATTCCGTTGCAGCGCATAAGAAGGAAAAAAGCTGCTTCAGAGCAGGCAGCAGGATTACTATGCTGTATATCAAATGCTTCTTGCAGTTGTGTGATGGTGGTGCAGTGGTAAGCATGGTTGCCTTCCAAGCAGTTGACCTGGGTTCGATTCCCAGCCATCACATTTCTTACTTTCTGCTCCAGGAGGAAAGATCCACTGAGGACTTTGATTGTAAGCAGTTCTGACAATTGCCCTTGCCAGGGCTTTTGTTTCGCTAATTGAACTTGAAAGTTCCACATATGAATGCTTGCAATGGAAAGTCTATCTGCCATTAATCTGTCACATAGTAGCAGGCTACACTGTTACCCAAATCCATGTGCTCTCAAGGTCCAAACATTTCAATCTCGAAGATGGGGCCTGGACCTGGGAATCAAGCAGTAGAGTTTCACAAGCTTGAACAACATCAGTGGGATTTTTCCAGTTGAGGTCTGGGAGTTGGTCCCTGAGAGGGCAGAGCTGGACAAAATAGGAAGAGTGTTAAAGCAATTCCAAAAAGACGCTTTACGTACCATGCTAGATGCTGGAATTCATTTGACTGTGAACATTTCATGGAAATGTTAGTCTCTTCCCTTGGATGCTTTCCTTCATCTGTCTATCTTGCTTTTCATGTGATGTTACATTGCCTCAATTCCGTTGCAGCGCATAAGAAGGAAAAAAGCTGCTTCAGAGCAGGCTGCAGGATTACTATGCTGTATATCAAATGCTGCTTGCAGTTGTGTGATGGTGGTGCAGTGGTAAGCATGGTTGCCTTCCAAGCAGTTGACCTGGGTTCGATTCCCAGCCATCACATTTCTTACTTTCTACTCCAGGAGGAATGATCCACTGAGGACTTTGATTGTAAGCAGTTCTGACAATTGCCCTTGCCAGGGCTTTTGTTTCGCAACTTGAACTTGAAAGTTCCACATATGAATGCTTGCAATGGAAAGTCCATCTGCCATTAATCTGTCACATAGTAGTAGGCTACACTGTAACCCAAATCCATGTGCTCTCAAGGTCCAAAGATATCAATCTCGAAGATGGGGCCTGGACCTGGGAATCAAGCAGTAGAGTTTCACAAGCTTGAACAACATCTGTGTGATTTTTCCAGTTGAGGTCTGGGAGTTGGTCCCTGAGAGCGCAGAGCTGGACAAAATAGGAAGAGTGTTAAAGCAATCCCAAAATGACCCTTTACGTACCATGCTAGATGCTGGAATTCATTTGACTGTGAACATTTCATGGAAATGTTAGTCTCTTCCCTTGGATGCTTTCCTTCATCTGTCTATCTTGCTTTTCATGTGATGTTACATTGCCTCAATTCCGTTGCAGCGCATAAGAAGGAAAAAAGCTGCTTCAGAGCAGGCAGCAGGATTACTATGCTGTATATCAAATGCTTCTTGCAGTTGTGTGATGGTGGTGCAGTGGTAAGCATGGTTGCCTTCCAAGCAGTTGACCTGGGTTCGATTCCCAGCCATCACATTTCTTACTTTCTGCTCCAGGAGGAAAGATCCACTGAGGACTTTGATTGTAAGCAGTTCTGACAATTGCCCTTGCCAGGGCTTTTGTTTCGCTAATTGAACTTGAAAGTTCCACATATGAATGCTTGCAATGGAAAGTCTATCTGCCATTAATCTGTCACATAGTAGCAGGCTACACTGTTACCCAAATCCATGTGCTCTCAAGGTCCAAACATTTCAATCTCGAAGATGGGGCCTGGACCTGGGAATCAAGCAGTAGAGTTTCACAAGCTTGAACAACATCAGTGGGATTTTTCCAGTTGAGGTCTGGGAGTTGGTCCCTGAGAGGGCAGAGCTGGACAAAATAGGAAGAGTGTTAAAGCAATTCCAAAAAGACGCTTTACGTACCATGCTAGATGCTGGAATTCATTTGACTGTGAACATTTCATGGAAATGTTAGTCTCTTCCCTTGGATGCTTTCCTTCATCTGTCTATCTTGCTTTTCATGTGATGTTACATTGCCTCAATTCCGTTGCAGCGCATAAGAAGGAAAAAAGCTGCTTCAGAGCAGGCTGCAGGATTACTATGCTGTATATCAAGTGCTGCTTGCAGTTGTGTGATGGTGGTGCAGTGGTAAGCATGGTTGCCTTCCAAGCAGTTGACCTGGGTTCGATTCCCAGCCATCACATTTCTTACTTTCTGCTCCAGGAGGAATGATCCACTGAGGACTTTGATTGTAAGCAGTTCTGACAATTGCCCTTGCCAGGGCTTTTGTTTCGCAACTTGAACTTGAAAGTTCCACATATGAATGCTTGCAATGGAAAGTCCATCTGCCATTAATCTGTCACATAGTAGCAGGCTACACTGTAACCCAAATCCATGTGCTCTCAAGGTCCAAAGATATCAATCTCGAAGATGGGGCCTGGACCTGGGAATCAAGCAGTAGAGTTTCACAAGCTTGAACAACATCTGTGTGATTTTTCCAGTTGAGGTCTGGGAGTTGGTCCCTGAGAGCGCAGAGCTGGACAAAATAGGAAGAGTGTTAAAGCAATCCCAAAATGACCCTTTACGTACCATGCTAGATGCTGGAATTCATTTGACTGTGAACATTTCATGGAAATGTTAGTCTCTTCCCTTGGATGCTTTCCTTCATCTGTCTATCTTGCTTTTCATGTGATGTTACATTGCCTCAATTCCGTTGCAGCGCATAAGAAGGAAAAAAGCTGCTTCAGAGCAGGCAGCAGGATTACTATGCTGTATATCAAATGCTTCTTGCAGTTGTGTGATGGTGGTGCAGTGGTAAGCATGGTTGCCTTCCAAGCAGTTGACCTGGGTTCGATTCCCAGCCATCACATTTCTTACTTTCTGCTCCAGGAGGAAAGATCCACTGAGGACTTTGATTGTAAGCAGTTCTGACAATTGCCCTTGCCAGGGCTTTTGTTTCGCTAATTGAACTTGAAAGTTCCACATATGAATGCTTGCAATGGAAAGTCCATCTGCCATTAATCTGTCACATAGTAGCAGGCTACACTGTAACCCAAATCCATGTGCTCTCAAGGTCCAAAGATATCAATCTCGAAGATGGGGCCTGGACCTGGGAATCAAGCAGTAGAGTTTCACAAGCTTGAACAACATCTGTGTGATTTTTCCAGTTGAGGTCTGGGAGTTGGTCCCTGAGAGCGCAGAGCTGGACAAAATAGGAAGAGTGTTAAAGCAATCCCAAAATGACCCTTTACGTACCATGCTAGATGCTGGAATTCATTTGACTGTGAACATTTCATGGAAATGTTAGTCTCTTCCCTTGGATGCTTTCCTTCATCTGTCTATCTTGCTTTTCATGTGATGTTACATTGCCTCAATTCCGTTGCAGCGCATAAGAAGGAAAAAAGCTGCTTCAGAGCAGGCAGCAGGATTACTATGCTGTATATCAAATGCTTCTTGCAGTTGTGTGATGGTGGTGCAGTGGTAAGCATGGTTGCCTTCCAAGCAGTTGACCTGGGTTCGATTCCCAGCCATCACATTTCTTACTTTCTGCTCCAGGAGGAAAGATCCACTGAGGACTTTGATTGTAAGCAGTTCTGACAATTGCCCTTGCCAGGGCTTTTGTTTCGCTAATTGAACTTGAAAGTTCCACATATGAATGCTTGCAATGGAAAGTCTATCTGCCATTAATCTGTCACATAGTAGCAGGCTACACTGTTACCCAAATCCATGTGCTCTCAAGGTCCAAACATTTCAATCTCGAAGATGGGGCCTGGACCTGGGAATCAAGCAGTAGAGTTTCACAAGCTTGAACAACATCAGTGGGATTTTTCCAGTTGAGGTCTGGGAGTTGGTCCCTGAGAGGGCAGAGCTGGACAAAATAGGAAGAGTGTTAAAGCAATTCCAAAAAGACGCTTTACGTACCATGCTAGATGCTGGAATTCATTTGACTGTGAACATTTCATGGAAATGTTAGTCTCTTCCCTTGGATGCTTTCCTTCATCTGTCTATCTTGCTTTTCATGTGATGTTACATTGCCTCAATTCCGTTGCAGCGCATAAGAAGGAAAAAAGCTGCTTCAGAGCAGGCTGCAGGATTACTATGCTGTATATCAAGTGCTGCTTGCAGTTGTGTGATGGTGGTGCAGTGGTAAGCATGGTTGCCTTCCAAGCAGTTGACCTGGGTTCGATTCCCAGCCATCACATTTCTTACTTTCTACTCCAGGAGGAATGATCCACTGAGGACTTTGATTGTAAGCAGTTCTGACAATTGCCCTTGCCAGGGCTTTTGTTTCGCAACTTGAACTTGAAAGTTCCACATATGAATGCTTGCAATGGAAAGTCCATCTGCCATTAATCTGTCACATAGTAGTAGGCTACACTGTAACCCAAATCCATGTGCTCTCAAGGTCCAAAGATATCAATCTCGAAGATGGGGCCTGGACCTGGGAATCAAGCAGTAGAGTTTCACAAGCTTGAACAACATCTGTGTGATTTTTCCAGTTGAGGTCTGGGAGTTGGTCCCTGAGAGCGCAGAGCTGGACAAAATAGGAAGAGTGTTAAAGCAATCCCAAAATGACCCTTTACGTACCATGCTAGATGCTGGAATTCATTTGACTGTGAACATTTCATGGAAATGTTAGTCTCTTCCCTTGGATGCTTTCCTTCATCTGTCTATCTTGCTTTTCATGTGATGTTACATTGCCTCAATTCCGTTGCAGCGCATAAGAAGGAAAAAAGCTGCTTCAGAGCAGGCAGCAGGATTACTATGCTGTATATCAAATGCTTCTTGCAGTTGTGTGATGGTGGTGCAGTGGTAAGCATGGTTGCCTTCCAAGCAGTTGACCTGGGTTCGATTCCCAGCCATCACATTTCTTACTTTCTGCTCCAGGAGGAATGATCCACTGAGGACTTTGATTGTAAGCAGTTCTGACAATTGCCCTTGCCAGGGCTTTTGTTTCGCAACTTGAACTTGAAAGTTCCACATATGAATGCTTGCAATGGAAAGTCCATCTGCCATTAATCTGTCACATAGTAGCAGGCTACACTGTAACCCAAATCCATGTGCTCTCAAGGTCCAAAGATATCAATCTCGAAGATGGGGCCTGGACCTGGGAATCAAGCAGTAGAGTTTCACAAGCTTGAACAACATCTGTGTGATTTTTCCAGTTGAGGTCTGGGAGTTGGTCCCTGAGAGCGCAGAGCTGGACAAAATAGGAAGAGTGTTAAAGCAATCCCAAAATGACCCTTTACGTACCATGCTAGATGCTGGAATTCATTTGACTGTGAACATTTCATGGAAATGTTAGTCTCTTCCCTTGGATGCTTTCCTTCATCTGTCTATCTTGCTTTTCATGTGATGTTACATTGCCTCAATTCCGTTGCAGCGCATAAGAAGGAAAAAAGCTGCTTCAGAGCAGGCAGCAGGATTACTATGCTGTATATCAAATGCTTCTTGCAGTTGTGTGATGGTGGTGCAGTGGTAAGCATGGTTGCCTTCCAAGCAGTTGACCTGGGTTCGATTCCCAGCCATCACATTTCTTACTTTCTGCTCCAGGAGGAAAGATCCACTGAGGACTTTGATTGTAAGCAGTTCTGACAATTGCCCTTGCCAGGGCTTTTGTTTCGCTAATTGAACTTGAAAGTTCCACATATGAATGCTTGCAATGGAAAGTCTATCTGCCATTAATCTGTCACATAGTAGCAGGCTACACTGTTACCCAAATCCATGTGCTCTCAAGGTCCAAACATTTCAATCTCGAAGATGGGGCCTGGACCTGGGAATCAAGCAGTAGAGTTTCACAAGCTTGAACAACATCAGTGGGATTTTTCCAGTTGAGGTCTGGGAGTTGGTCCCTGAGAGGGCAGAGCTGGACAAAATAGGAAGAGTGTTAAAGCAATTCCAAAAAGACGCTTTACGTACCATGCTAGATGCTGGAATTCATTTGACTGTGAACATTTCATGGAAATGTTAGTCTCTTCCCTTGGATGCTTTCCTTCATCTGTCTATCTTGCTTTTCATGTGATGTTACATTGCCTCAATTCCGTTGCAGCGCATAAGAAGGAAAAAAGCTGCTTCAGAGCAGGCTGCAGGATTACTATGCTGTATATCAAGTGCTGCTTGCAGTTGTGTGATGGTGGTGCAGTGGTAAGCATGGTTGCCTTCCAAGCAGTTGACCTGGGTTCGATTCCCAGCCATCACATTTCTTACTTTCTGCTCCAGGAGGAATGATCCACTGAGGACTTTGATTGTAAGCAGTTCTGACAATTGCCCTTGCCAGGGCTTTTGTTTCGCAACTTGAACTTGAAAGTTCCACATATGAATGCTTGCAATGGAAAGTCCATCTGCCATTAATCTGTCACATAGTAGCAGGCTACACTGTAACCCAAATCCATGTGCTCTCAAGGTCCAAAGATATCAATCTCGAAGATGGGGCCTGGACCTGGGAATCAAGCAGTAGAGTTTCACAAGCTTGAACAACATCTGTGTGATTTTTCCAGTTGAGGTCTGGGAGTTGGTCCCTGAGAGCGCAGAGCTGGACAAAATAGGAAGAGTGTTAAAGCAATCCCAAAATGACCCTTTACGTACCATGCTAGATGCTGGAATTCATTTGACTGTGAACATTTCATGGAAATGTTAGTCTCTTCCCTTGGATGCTTTCCTTCATCTGTCTATCTTGCTTTTCATGTGATGTTACATTGCCTCAATTCCGTTGCAGCGCATAAGAAGGAAAAAAGCTGCTTCAGAGCAGGCAGCAGGATTACTATGCTGTATATCAAATGCTTCTTGCAGTTGTGTGATGGTGGTGCAGTGGTAAGCATGGTTGCCTTCCAAGCAGTTGACCTGGGTTCGATTCCCAGCCATCACATTTCTTACTTTCTGCTCCAGGAGGAAAGATCCACTGAGGACTTTGATTGTAAGCAGTTCTGACAATTGCCCTTGCCAGGGCTTTTGTTTCGCTAATTGAACTTGAAAGTTCCACATATGAATGCTTGCAATGGAAAGTCTATCTGCCATTAATCTGTCACATAGTAGCAGGCTACACTGTTACCCAAATCCATGTGCTCTCAAGGTCCAAACATTTCAATCTCGAAGATGGGGCCTGGACCTGGGAATCAAGCAGTAGAGTTTCACAAGCTTGAACAACATCAGTGGGATTTTTCCAGTTGAGGTCTGGGAGTTGGTCCCTGAGAGGGCAGAGCTGGACAAAATAGGAAGAGTGTTAAAGCAATTCCAAAAAGACGCTTTACGTACCATGCTAGATGCTGGAATTCATTTGACTGTGAACATTTCATGGAAATGTTAGTCTCTTCCCTTGGATGCTTTCCTTCATCTGTCTATCTTGCTTTTCATGTGATGTTACATTGCCTCAATTCCGTTGCAGCGCATAAGAAGGAAAAAAGCTGCTTCAGAGCAGGCTGCAGGATTACTATGCTGTATATCAAGTGCTGCTTGCAGTTGTGTGATGGTGGTGCAGTGGTAAGCATGGTTGCCTTCCAAGCAGTTGACCTGGGTTCGATTCCCAGCCATCACATTTCTTACTTTCTACTCCAGGAGGAATGATCCACTGAGGACTTTGATTGTAAGCAGTTCTGACAATTGCCCTTGCCAGGGCTTTTGTTTCGCAACTTGAACTTGAAAGTTCCACATATGAATGCTTGCAATGGAAAGTCCATCTGCCATTAATCTGTCACATAGTAGCAGGCTACACTGTAACCCAAATCCATGTGCTCTCAAGGTCCAAAGATATCAATCTCGAAGATGGGGCCTGGACCTGGGAATCAAGCAGTAGAGTTTCACAAGCTTGAACAACATCTGTGTGATTTTTCCAGTTGAGGTCTGGGAGTTGGTCCCTGAGAGCGCAGAGCTGGACAAAATAGGAAGAGTGTTAAAGCAATCCCAAAATGACCCTTTACGTACCATGCTAGATGCTGGAATTCATTTGACTGTGAACATTTCATGGAAATGTTAGTCTCTTCCCTTGGATGCTTTCCTTCATCTGTCTATCTTGCTTTTCATGTGATGTTACATTGCCTCAATTCCGTTGCAGCGCATAAGAAGGAAAAAAGCTGCTTCAGAGCAGGCAGCAGGATTACTATGCTGTATATCAAATGCTTCTTGCAGTTGTGTGATGGTGGTGCAGTGGTAAGCATGGTTGCCTTCCAAGCAGTTGACCTGGGTTCGATTCCCAGCCATCACATTTCTTACTTTCTGCTCCAGGAGGAAAGATCCACTGAGGACTTTGATTGTAAGCAGTTCTGACAATTGCCCTTGCCAGGGCTTTTGTTTCGCTAATTGAACTTGAAAGTTCCACATATGAATGCTTGCAATGGAAAGTCTATCTGCCATTAATCTGTCACATAGTAGCAGGCTACACTGTTACCCAAATCCATGTGCTCTCAAGGTCCAAACATTTCAATCTCGAAGATGGGGCCTGGACCTGGGAATCAAGCAGTAGAGTTTCACAAGCTTGAACAACATCAGTGGGATTTTTCCAGTTGAGGTCTGGGAGTTGGTCCCTGAGAGGGCAGAGCTGGACAAAATAGGAAGAGTGTTAAAGCAATTCCAAAATGACCCTTTACGTACCATGCTAGATGCTGGAATTCATTTGACTGTGAACATTTCATGGAAATGTTAGTCTCTTCCCTTGGATGCTTTCCTTCATCTGTCTATCTTGCTTTTCATGTGATGTTACATTGCCTCAATTCCGTTGCAGCGCATAAGAAGGAAAAAAGCTGCTTCAGAGCAGGCAGCAGGATTACTATGCTGTATATCAAATGCTTCTTGCAGTTGTGTGATGGTGGTGCAGTGGTAAGCATGGTTGCCTTCCAAGCAGTTGACCTGGGTTCGATTCCCAGCCATCACATTTCTTACTTTCTGCTCCAGGAGGAAAGATCCACTGAGGACTTTGATTGTAAGCAGTTCTGACAATTGCCCTTGCCAGGGCTTTTGTTTCGCTAATTGAACTTGAAAGTTCCACATATGAATGCTTGCAATGGAAAGTCTATCTGCCATTAATCTGTCACATAGTAGCAGGCTACACTGTTACCCAAATCCATGTGCTCTCAAGGTCCAAACATTTCAATCTCGAAGATGGGGCCTGGACCTGGGAATCAAGCAGTAGAGTTTCACAAGCTTGAACAACATCTGTGTGATTTTTCCAGTTGAGGTCTGGGAGTTGGTCCCTGAGAGCGCAGAGCTGGACAAAATAGGAAGAGTGTTAAAGCAATTCCAAAAAGACGCTTTACGTACCATGCTAGATGCTGGAATTCATTTGACTGTGAACATTTCATGGAAATGTTAGTCTCTTCCCTTGGATGCTTTCCTTCATCTGTCTATCTTGCTTTTCATGTGATGTTACATTGCCTCAATTCCGTTGCAGCGCATAAGAAGGAAAAAAGCTGCTTCAGAGCAGGCTGCAGGATTACTATGCTGTATATCAAATGCTGCTTGCAGTTGTGTGATGGTGGTGCAGTGGTAAGCATGGTTGCCTTCCAAGCAGTTGACCTGGGTTCGATTCCCAGCCATCACATTTCTTACTTTCTGCTCCAGGAGGAATGATCCACTGAGGACTTTGATTGTAAGCAGTTCTGACAATTGCCCTTGCCAGGGCTTTTGTTTCGCAACTTGAACTTGAAAGTTCCACATATGAATGCTTGCAATGGAAAGTCCATCTGCCATTAATCTGTCACATAGTAGTAGGCTACACTGTAACCCAAATCCATGTGCTCTCAAGGTCCAAAGATATCAATCTCGAAGATGGGGCCTGGACCTGGGAATCAAGCAGTAGAGTTTCACAAGCTTGAACAACATCTGTGTGATTTTTCCAGTTGAGGTCTGGGAGTTGGTCCCTGAGAGCGCAGAGCTGGACAAAATAGGAAGAGTGTTAAAGCAATCCCAAAATGACCCTTTACGTACCATGCTAGATGCTGGAATTCATTTGACTGTGAACATTTCATGGAAATGTTAGTCTCTTCCCTTGGATGCTTTCCTTCATCTGTCTATCTTGCTTTTCATGTGATGTTACATTGCCTCAATTCCGTTGCAGCGCATAAGAAGGAAAAAAGCTGCTTCAGAGCAGGCAGCAGGATTACTATGCTGTATATCAAATGCTTCTTGCAGTTGTGTGATGGTGGTGCAGTGGTAAGCATGGTTGCCTTCCAAGCAGTTGACCTGGGTTCGATTCCCAGCCATCACATTTCTTACTTTCTGCTCCAGGAGGAAAGATCCACTGAGGACTTTGATTGTAAGCAGTTCTGACAATTGCCCTTGCCAGGGCTTTTGTTTCGCTAATTGAACTTGAAAGTTCCACATATGAATGCTTGCAATGGAAAGTCTATCTGCCATTAATCTGTCACATAGTAGCAGGCTACACTGTTACCCAAATCCATGTGCTCTCAAGGTCCAAACATTTCAATCTCGAAGATGGGGCCTGGACCTGGGAATCAAGCAGTAGAGTTTCACAAGCTTGAACAACATCAGTGTGATTTTTCCAGTTGAGGTCTGGGAGTTGGTCCCTGAGAGGGCAGAGCTGGACAAAATAGGAAGAGTGTTAAAGCAATTCCAAAAAGACGCTTTACGTACCATGCTAGATGCTGGAATTCATTTGACTGTGAACATTTCATGGAAATGTTAGTCTCTTCCCTTGGATGCTTTCCTTCATCTGTCTATCTTGCTTTTCATGTGATGTTACATTGCCTCAATTCCGTTGCAGCGCATAAGAAGGAAAAAAGCTGCTTCAGAGCAGGCTGCAGGATTACTATGCTGTATATCAAGTGCTGCTTGCAGTTGTGTGATGGTGGTGCAGTGGTAAGCATGGTTGCCTTCCAAGCAGTTGACCTGGGTTCGATTCCCAGCCATCACATTTCTTACTTTCTACTCCAGGAGGAATGATCCACTGAGGACTTTGATTGTAAGCAGTTCTGACAATTGCCCTTGCCAGGGCTTTTGTTTCGCAACTTGAACTTGAAAGTTCCACATATGAATGCTTGCAATGGAAAGTCCATCTGCCATTAATCTGTCACATAGTAGCAGGCTACACTGTAACCCAAATCCATGTGCTCTCAAGGTCCAAAGATATCAATCTCGAAGATGGGGCCTGGACCTGGGAATCAAGCAGTAGAGTTTCACAAGCTTGAACAACATCTGTGTGATTTTTCCAGTTGAGGTCTGGGAGTTGGTCCCTGAGAGCGCAGAGCTGGACAAAATAGGAAGAGTGTTAAAGCAATCCAAAAAGACCCTTTACGTACCATGCTAGATGCTGGAATTCATTTGACTGTGAACATTTCATGGAAATGTTAGTCTCTTCCCTTGGATGCTTTCCTTCATCTGTCTATCTTGCTTTTCATGTGATGTTACATTGCCTCAATTCCGTTGCAGCGCATAAGAAGGAAAAAAGCTGCTTCAGAGCAGGCAGCAGGATTACTATGCTGTATATCAAATGCTTCTTGCAGTTGTGTGATGGTGGTGCAGTGGTAAGCATGGTTGCCTTCCAAGCAGTTGACCTGGGTTCGATTCCCAGCCATCACATTTCTTACTTTCTACTCCAGGAGGAATGATCCACTGAGGACTTTGATTGTAAGCAGTTCTGACAATTGCCCTTGCCAGGGCTTTTGTTTCGCAACTTGAACTTGAAAGTTCCACATATGAATGCTTGCAATGGAAAGTCCATCTGCCATTAATCTGTCACATAGTAGCAGGCTACACTGTAACCCAAATCCATGTGCTCTCAAGGTCCAAAGATATCAATCTCGAAGATGGGGCCTGGACCTGGGAATCAAGCAGTAGAGTTTCACAAGCTTGAACAACATCTGTGTGATTTTTCCAGTTGAGGTCTGGGAGTTGGTCCCTGAGAGCGCAGAGCTGGACAAAATAGGAAGAGTGTTAAAGCAATCCCAAAATGACCCTTTACGTACCATGCTAGATGCTGGAATTCATTTGACTGTGAACATTTCATGGAAATGTTAGTCTCTTCCCTTGGATGCTTTCCTTCATCTGTCTATCTTGCTTTTCATGTGATGTTACATTGCCTCAATTCCGTTGCAGCGCATAAGAAGGAAAAAAGCTGCTTCAGAGCAGGCTGCAGGATTACTATGCTGTATATCAAGTGCTGCTTGCAGTTGTGTGATGGTGGTGCAGTGGTAAGCATGGTTGCCTTCCAAGCAGTTGACCTGGGTTCGATTCCCAGCCATCACATTTCTTACTTTCTGCTCCAGGAGGAATGATCCACTGAGGACTTTGATTGTAAGCAGTTCTGACAATTGCCCTTGCCAGGGCTTTTGTTTCGCAACTTGAACTTGAAAGTTCCACATATGAATGCTTGCAATGGAAAGTCCATCTGCCATTAATCTGTCACATAGTAGTAGGCTACACTGTAACCCAAATCCATGTGCTCTCAAGGTCCAAAGATATCAATCTCGAAGATGGGGCCTGGACCTGGGAATCAAGCAGTAGAGTTTCACAAGCTTGAACAACATCTGTGTGATTTTTCCAGTTGAGGTCTGGGAGTTGGTCCCTGAGAGCGCAGAGCTGGACAAAATAGGAAGAGTGTTAAAGCAATCCCAAAATGACCCTTTACGTACCATGCTAGATGCTGGAATTCATTTGACTGTGAACATTTCATGGAAATGTTAGTCTCTTCCCTTGGATGCTTTCCTTCATCTGTCTATCTTGCTTTTCATGTGATGTTACATTGCCTCAATTCCGTTGCAGCGCATAAGAAGGAAAAAAGCTGCTTCAGAGCAGGCAGCAGGATTACTATGCTGTATATCAAATGCTTCTTGCAGTTGTGTGATGGTGGTGCAGTGGTAAGCATGGTTGCCTTCCAAGCAGTTGACCTGGGTTCGATTCCCAGCCATCACATTTCTTACTTTCTGCTCCAGGAGGAAAGATCCACTGAGGACTTTGATTGTAAGCAGTTCTGACAATTGCCCTTGCCAGGGCTTTTGTTTCGCTAATTGAACTTGAAAGTTCCACATATGAATGCTTGCAATGGAAAGTCTATCTGCCATTAATCTGTCACATAGTAGCAGGCTACACTGTTACCCAAATCCATGTGCTCTCAAGGTCCAAACATTTCAATCTCGAAGATGGGGCCTGGACCTGGGAATCAAGCAGTAGAGTTTCACAAGCTTGAACAACATCAGTGGGATTTTTCCAGTTGAGGTCTGGGAGTTGGTCCCTGAGAGGGCAGAGCTGGACAAAATAGGAAGAGTGTTAAAGCAATTCCAAAAAGACGCTTTACGTACCATGCTAGATGCTGGAATTCATTTGACTGTGAACATTTCATGGAAATGTTAGTCTCTTCCCTTGGATGCTTTCCTTCATCTGTCTATCTTGCTTTTCATGTGATGTTACATTGCCTCAATTCCGTTGCAGCGCATAAGAAGGAAAAAAGCTGCTTCAGAGCAGGCTGCAGGATTACTATGCTGTATATCAAGTGCTGCTTGCAGTTGTGTGATGGTGGTGCAGTGGTAAGCATGGTTGCCTTCCAAGCAGTTGACCTGGGTTCGATTCCCAGCCATCACATTTCTTACTTTCTACTCCAGGAGGAATGATCCACTGAGGACTTTGATTGTAAGCAGTTCTGACAATTGCCCTTGCCAGGGCTTTTGTTTCGCAACTTGAACTTGAAAGTTCCACATATGAATGCTTGCAATGGAAAGTCCATCTGCCATTAATCTGTCACATAGTAGTAGGCTACACTGTAACCCAAATCCATGTGCTCTCAAGGTCCAAAGATATCAATCTCGAAGATGGGGCCTGGACCTGGGAATCAAGCAGTAGAGTTTCACAAGCTTGAACAACATCTGTGTGATTTTTCCAGTTGAGGTCTGGGAGTTGGTCCCTGAGAGCGCAGAGCTGGACAAAATAGGAAGAGTGTTAAAGCAATCCCAAAATGACCCTTTACGTACCATGCTAGATGCTGGAATTCATTTGACTGTGAACATTTCATGGAAATGTTAGTCTCTTCCCTTGGATGCTTTCCTTCATCTGTCTATCTTGCTTTTCATGTGATGTTACATTGCCTCAATTCCGTTGCAGCGCATAAGAAGGAAAAAAGCTGCTTCAGAGCAGGCAGCAGGATTACTATGCTGTATATCAAATGCTTCTTGCAGTTGTGTGATGGTGGTGCAGTGGTAAGCATGGTTGCCTTCCAAGCAGTTGACCTGGGTTCGATTCCCAGCCATCACATTTCTTACTTTCTGCTCCAGGAGGAAAGATCCACTGAGGACTTTGATTGTAAGCAGTTCTGACAATTGCCCTTGCCAGGGCTTTTGTTTCGCTAATTGAACTTGAAAGTTCCACATATGAATGCTTGCAATGGAAAGTCTATCTGCCATTAATCTGTCACATAGTAGCAGGCTACACTGTTACCCAAATCCATGTGCTCTCAAGGTCCAAACATTTCAATCTCGAAGATGGGGCCTGGACCTGGGAATCAAGCAGTAGAGTTTCACAAGCTTGAACAACATCAGTGGGATTTTTCCAGTTGAGGTCTGGGAGTTGGTCCCTGAGAGGGCAGAGCTGGACAAAATAGGAAGAGTGTTAAAGCAATTCCAAAAAGACGCTTTACGTACCATGCTAGATGCTGGAATTCATTTGACTGTGAACATTTCATGGAAATGTTAGTCTCTTCCCTTGGATGCTTTCCTTCATCTGTCTATCTTGCTTTTCATGTGATGTTACATTGCCTCAATTCCGTTGCAGCGCATAAGAAGGAAAAAAGCTGCTTCAGAGCAGGCTGCAGGATTACTATGCTGTATATCAAGTGCTGCTTGCAGTTGTGTGATGGTGGTGCAGTGGTAAGCATGGTTGCCTTCCAAGCAGTTGACCTGGGTTCGATTCCCAGCCATCACATTTCTTACTTTCTACTCCAGGAGGAATGATCCACTGAGGACTTTGATTGTAAGCAGTTCTGACAATTGCCCTTGCCAGGGCTTTTGTTTCGCAACTTGAACTTGAAAGTTCCACATATGAATGCTTGCAATGGAAAGTCCATCTGCCATTAATCTGTCACATAGTAGTAGGCTACACTGTAACCCAAATCCATGTGCTCTCAAGGTCCAAAGATATCAATCTCGAAGATGGGGCCTGGACCTGGGAATCAAGCAGTAGAGTTTCACAAGCTTGAACAACATCTGTGTGATTTTTCCAGTTGAGGTCTGGGAGTTGGTCCCTGAGAGCGCAGAGCTGGACAAAATAGGAAGAGTGTTAAAGCAATCCCAAAATGACCCTTTACGTACCATGCTAGATGCTGGAATTCATTTGACTGTGAACATTTCATGGAAATGTTAGTCTCTTCCCTTGGATGCTTTCCTTCATCTGTCTATCTTGCTTTTCATGTGATGTTACATTGCCTCAATTCCGTTGCAGCGCATAAGAAGGAAAAAAGCTGCTTCAGAGCAGGCTGCAGGATTACTATGCTGTATATCAAAGGCTTCGTGCAGTTGTGTGATGGTGGTGCAGTGGTAAGCATGGTTGCCTTCCAAGCAGTTGACCTGGGTTCGATTCCCAGCCATCACATTTCTTACTTTCTGCTCCAGGAGGAAAGATCCACTGAGGACTTTGATTGTAAGCAGTTCTGACAATTGCCCTTGCCAGGGCTTTTGTTTCGCTAATTGAACTTGAAAGTTCCACATATGAATGCTTGCAATGGAAAGTCTATCTGCCATTAATCTGTCACATAGTAGCAGGCTACACTGTAACCCAAATCCATGTGCTCTCAAGGTCCAAAGATATCAATCTCGAAGATGGGGCCTGGACCTGGGAATCAAGCAGTAGAGTTTCACAAGCTTGAACAACATCTGTGTGATTTTTCCAGTTGAGGTCTGGGAGTTGGTCCCTGAGAGCGCAGAGCTGGACAAAATAGGAAGAGTGTTAAAGCAATCCAAAAAGACGCTTTACGTACCATGCTAGATGCTGGAATTCATTTGACTGTGAACATTTCATGGAAATGTTAGTCTCTTCCCTTGGATGCTTTCCTTCATCTGTCTATCTTGCTTTTCATGTGATGTTACATTGCCTCAATTCCGTTGCAGCGCATAAGAAGGAAAAAAGCTGCTTCAGAGCAGGCAGCAGGATTACTATGCTGTATATCAAATGCTGCTTGCAGTTGTGTGATGGTGGTGCAGTGGTAAGCATGGTTGCCTTCCAAGCAGTTGACCTGGGTTCGATTCCCAGCCATCACATTTCTTACTTTCTGCTCCAGGAGGAATGATCCACTGAGGACTTTGATTGTAAGCAGTTCTGACAATTGCCCTTGCCAGGGCTTTTGTTTCGCAACTTGAACTTGAAAGTTCCACATATGAATGCTTGCAATGGAAAGTCCATCTGCCATTAATCTGTCACATAGTAGTAGGCTACACTGTAACCCAAATCCATGTGCTCTCAAGGTCCAAAGATATCAATCTCGAAGATGGGGCCTGGACCTGGGAATCAAGCAGTAGAGTTTCACAAGCTTGAACAACATCTGTGTGATTTTTCCAGTTGAGGTCTGGGAGTTGGTCCCTGAGAGCGCAGAGCTGGACAAAATAGGAAGAGTGTTAAAGCAATCCCAAAATGACCCTTTACGTACCATGCTAGATGCTGGAATTCATTTGACTGTGAACATTTCATGGAAATGTTAGTCTCTTCCCTTGGATGCTTTCCTTCATCTGTCTATCTTGCTTTTCATGTGATGTTACATTGCCTCAATTCCGTTGCAGCGCATAAGAAGGAAAAAAGCTGCTTCAGAGCAGGCAGCAGGATTACTATGCTGTATATCAAATGCTTCTTGCAGTTGTGTGATGGTGGTGCAGTGGTAAGCATGGTTGCCTTCCAAGCAGTTGACCTGGGTTCGATTCCCAGCCATCACATTTCTTACTTTCTGCTCCAGGAGGAAAGATCCACTGAGGACTTTGATTGTAAGCAGTTCTGACAATTGCCCTTGCCAGGGCTTTTGTTTCGCTAATTGAACTTGAAAGTTCCACATATGAATGCTTGCAATGGAAAGTCTATCTGCCATTAATCTGTCACATAGTAGCAGGCTACACTGTTACCCAAATCCATGTGCTCTCAAGGTCCAAACATTTCAATCTCGAAGATGGGGCCTGGACCTGGGAATCAAGCAGTAGAGTTTCACAAGCTTGAACAACATCAGTGGGATTTTTCCAGTTGAGGTCTGGGAGTTGGTCCCTGAGAGGGCAGAGCTGGACAAAATAGGAAGAGTGTTAAAGCAATTCCAAAAAGACGCTTTACGTACCATGCTAGATGCTGGAATTCATTTGACTGTGAACATTTCATGGAAATGTTAGTCTCTTCCCTTGGATGCTTTCCTTCATCTGTCTATCTTGCTTTTCATGTGATGTTACATTGCCTCAATTCCGTTGCAGCGCATAAGAAGGAAAAAAGCTGCTTCAGAGCAGGCAGCAGGATTACTATGCTGTATATCAAATGCTTCTTGCAGTTGTGTGATGGTGGTGCAGTGGTAAGCATGGTTGCCTTCCAAGCAGTTGACCTGGGTTCGATTCCCAGCCATCACATTTCTTACTTTCTGCTCCAGGAGGAAAGATCCACTGAGGACTTTGATTGTAAGCAGTTCTGACAATTGCCCTTGCCAGGGCTTTTGTTTCGCTAATTGAACTTGAAAGTTCCACATATGAATGCTTGCAATGGAAAGTCTATCTGCCATTAATCTGTCACATAGTAGCAGGCTACACTGTTACCCAAATCCATGTGCTCTCAAGGTCCAAACATTTCAATCTCGAAGATGGGGCCTGGACCTGGGAATCAAGCAGTAGAGTTTCACAAGCTTGAACAACATCAGTGGGATTTTTCCAGTTGAGGTCTGGGAGTTGGTCCCTGAGAGGGCAGAGCTGGACAAAATAGGAAGAGTGTTAAAGCAATCCAAAAAGACGCTTTACGTACCATGCTAGATGCTGGAATTCATTTGACTGTGAACATTTCATGGAAATGTTAGTCTCTTCCCTTGGATGCTTTCCTTCATCTGTCTATCTTGCTTTTCATGTGATGTTACATTGCCTCAATTCCGTTGCAGCGCATAAGAAGGAAAAAAGCTGCTTCAGAGCAGGCTGCAGGATTACTATGCTGTATATCAAGTGCTGCTTGCAGTTGTGTGATGGTGGTGCAGTGGTAAGCATGGTTGCCTTCCAAGCAGTTGACCTGGGTTCGATTCCCAGCCATCACATTTCTTACTTTCTACTCCAGGAGGAATGATCCACTGAGGACTTTGATTGTAAGCAGTTCTGACAATTGCCCTTGCCAGGGCTTTTGTTTCGCAACTTGAACTTGAAAGTTCCACATATGAATGCTTGCAATGGAAAGTCCATCTGCCATTAATCTGTCACATAGTAGTAGGCTACACTGTAACCCAAATCCATGTGCTCTCAAGGTCCAAAGATATCAATCTCGAAGATGGGGCCTGGACCTGGGAATCAAGCAGTAGAGTTTCACAAGCTTGAACAACATCTGTGTGATTTTTCCAGTTGAGGTCTGGGAGTTGGTCCCTGAGAGCGCAGAGCTGGACAAAATAGGAAGAGTGTTAAAGCAATCCCAAAATGACCCTTTACGTACCATGCTAGATGCTGGAATTCATTTGACTGTGAACATTTCATGGAAATGTTAGTCTCTTCCCTTGGATGCTTTCCTTCATCTGTCTATCTTGCTTTTCATGTGATGTTACATTGCCTCAATTCCGTTGCAGCGCATAAGAAGGAAAAAAGCTGCTTCAGAGCAGGCAGCAGGATTACTATGCTGTATATCAAATGCTTCTTGCAGTTGTGTGATGGTGGTGCAGTGGTAAGCATGGTTGCCTTCCAAGCAGTTGACCTGGGTTCGATTCCCAGCCATCACATTTCTTACTTTCTGCTCCAGGAGGAAAGATCCACTGAGGACTTTGATTGTAAGCAGTTCTGACAATTGCCCTTGCCAGGGCTTTTGTTTCGCTAATTGAACTTGAAAGTTCCACATATGAATGCTTGCAATGGAAAGTCCATCTGCCATTAATCTGTCACATAGTAGCAGGCTACACTGTAACCCAAATCCATGTGCTCTCAAGGTCCAAAGATATCAATCTCGAAGATGGGGCCTGGACCTGGGAATCAAGCAGTAGAGTTTCACAAGCTTGAACAACATCTGTGTGATTTTTCCAGTTGAGGTCTGGGAGTTGGTCCCTGAGAGCGCAGAGCTGGACAAAATAGGAAGAGTGTTAAAGCAATCCCAAAATGACCCTTTACGTACCATGCTAGATGCTGGAATTCATTTGACTGTGAACATTTCATGGAAATGTTAGTCTCTTCCCTTGGATGCTTTCCTTCATCTGTCTATCTTGCTTTTCATGTGATGTTACATTGCCTCAATTCCGTTGCAGCGCATAAGAAGGAAAAAAGCTGCTTCAGAGCAGGCAGCAGGATTACTATGCTGTATATCAAATGCTTCTTGCAGTTGTGTGATGGTGGTGCAGTGGTAAGCATGGTTGCCTTCCAAGCAGTTGACCTGGGTTCGATTCCCAGCCATCACATTTCTTACTTTCTGCTCCAGGAGGAAAGATCCACTGAGGACTTTGATTGTAAGCAGTTCTGACAATTGCCCTTGCCAGGGCTTTTGTTTCGCTAATTGAACTTGAAAGTTCCACATATGAATGCTTGCAATGGAAAGTCTATCTGCCATTAATCTGTCACATAGTAGCAGGCTACACTGTTACCCAAATCCATGTGCTCTCAAGGTCCAAACATTTCAATCTCGAAGATGGGGCCTGGACCTGGGAATCAAGCAGTAGAGTTTCACAAGCTTGAACAACATCAGTGGGATTTTTCCAGTTGAGGTCTGGGAGTTGGTCCCTGAGAGGGCAGAGCTGGACAAAATAGGAAGAGTGTTAAAGCAATTCCAAAAAGACGCTTTACGTACCATGCTAGATGCTGGAATTCATTTGACTGTGAACATTTCATGGAAATGTTAGTCTCTTCCCTTGGATGCTTTCCTTCATCTGTCTATCTTGCTTTTCATGTGATGTTACATTGCCTCAATTCCGTTGCAGCGCATAAGAAGGAAAAAAGCTGCTTCAGAGCAGGCTGCAGGATTACTATGCTGTATATCAAGTGCTGCTTGCAGTTGTGTGATGGTGGTGCAGTGGTAAGCATGGTTGCCTTCCAAGCAGTTGACCTGGGTTCGATTCCCAGCCATCACATTTCTTACTTTCTACTCCAGGAGGAATGATCCACTGAGGACTTTGATTGTAAGCAGTTCTGACAATTGCCCTTGCCAGGGCTTTTGTTTCGCAACTTGAACTTGAAAGTTCCACATATGAATGCTTGCAATGGAAAGTCCATCTGCCATTAATCTGTCACATAGTAGTAGGCTACACTGTAACCCAAATCCATGTGCTCTCAAGGTCCAAAGATATCAATCTCGAAGATGGGGCCTGGACCTGGGAATCAAGCAGTAGAGTTTCACAAGCTTGAACAACATCTGTGTGATTTTTCCAGTTGAGGTCTGGGAGTTGGTCCCTGAGAGCGCAGAGCTGGACAAAATAGGAAGAGTGTTAAAGCAATCCCAAAATGACCCTTTACGTACCATGCTAGATGCTGGAATTCATTTGACTGTGAACATTTCATGGAAATGTTAGTCTCTTCCCTTGGATGCTTTCCTTCATCTGTCTATCTTGCTTTTCATGTGATGTTACATTGCCTCAATTCCGTTGCAGCGCATAAGAAGGAAAAAAGCTGCTTCAGAGCAGGCAGCAGGATTACTATGCTGTATATCAAATGCTTCTTGCAGTTGTGTGATGGTGGTGCAGTGGTAAGCATGGTTGCCTTCCAAGCAGTTGACCTGGGTTCGATTCCCAGCCATCACATTTCTTACTTTCTGCTCCAGGAGGAATGATCCACTGAGGACTTTGATTGTAAGCAGTTCTGACAATTGCCCTTGCCAGGGCTTTTGTTTCGCAACTTGAACTTGAAAGTTCCACATATGAATGCTTGCAATGGAAAGTCCATCTGCCATTAATCTGTCACATAGTAGTAGGCTACACTGTAACCCAAATCCATGTGCTCTCAAGGTCCAAAGATATCAATCTCGAAGATGGGGCCTGGACCTGGGAATCAAGCAGTAGAGTTTCACAAGCTTGAACAACATCTGTGTGATTTTTCCAGTTGAGGTCTGGGAGTTGGTCCCTGAGAGCGCAGAGCTGGACAAAATAGGAAGAGTGTTAAAGCAATCCCAAAATGACCCTTTACGTACCATGCTAGATGCTGGAATTCATTTGACTGTGAACATTTCATGGAAATGTTAGTCTCTTCCCTTGGATGCTTTCCTTCATCTGTCTATCTTGCTTTTCATGTGATGTTACATTGCCTCAATTCCGTTGCAGCGCATAAGAAGGAAAAAAGCTGCTTCAGAGCAGGCAGCAGGATTACTATGCTGTATATCAAATGCTTCTTGCAGTTGTGTGATGGTGGTGCAGTGGTAAGCATGGTTGCCTTCCAAGCAGTTGACCTGGGTTCGATTCCCAGCCATCACATTTCTTACTTTCTGCTCCAGGAGGAAAGATCCACTGAGGACTTTGATTGTAAGCAGTTCTGACAATTGCCCTTGCCAGGGCTTTTGTTTCGCTAATTGAACTTGAAAGTTCCACATATGAATGCTTGCAATGGAAAGTCTATCTGCCATTAATCTGTCACATAGTAGCAGGCTACACTGTTACCCAAATCCATGTGCTCTCAAGGTCCAAACATTTCAATCTCGAAGATGGGGCCTGGACCTGGGAATCAAGCAGTAGAGTTTCACAAGCTTGAACAACATCAGTGGGATTTTTCCAGTTGAGGTCTGGGAGTTGGTCCCTGAGAGGGCAGAGCTGGACAAAATAGGAAGAGTGTTAAAGCAATTCCAAAAAGACGCTTTACGTACCATGCTAGATGCTGGAATTCATTTGACTGTGAACATTTCATGGAAATGTTAGTCTCTTCCCTTGGATGCTTTCCTTCATCTGTCTATCTTGCTTTTCATGTGATGTTACATTGCCTCAATTCCGTTGCAGCGCATAAGAAGGAAAAAAGCTGCTTCAGAGCAGGCTGCAGGATTACTATGCTGTATATCAAGTGCTGCTTGCAGTTGTGTGATGGTGGTGCAGTGGTAAGCATGGTTGCCTTCCAAGCAGTTGACCTGGGTTCGATTCCCAGCCATCACATTTCTTACTTTCTACTCCAGGAGGAATGATCCACTGAGGACTTTGATTGTAAGCAGTTCTGACAATTGCCCTTGCCAGGGCTTTTGTTTCGCAACTTGAACTTGAAAGTTCCACATATGAATGCTTGCAATGGAAAGTCCATCTGCCATTAATCTGTCACATAGTAGTAGGCTACACTGTAACCCAAATCCATGTGCTCTCAAGGTCCAAAGATATCAATCTCGAAGATGGGGCCTGGACCTGGGAATCAAGCAGTAGAGTTTCACAAGCTTGAACAACATCTGTGTGATTTTTCCAGTTGAGGTCTGGGAGTTGGTCCCTGAGAGCGCAGAGCTGGACAAAATAGGAAGAGTGTTAAAGCAATCCCAAAATGACCCTTTACGTACCATGCTAGATGCTGGAATTCATTTGACTGTGAACATTTCATGGAAATGTTAGTCTCTTCCCTTGGATGCTTTCCTTCATCTGTCTATCTTGCTTTTCATGTGATGTTACATTGCCTCAATTCCGTTGCAGCGCATAAGAAGGAAAAAAGCTGCTTCAGAGCAGGCAGCAGGATTACTATGCTGTATATCAAATGCTTCTTGCAGTTGTGTGATGGTGGTGCAGTGGTAAGCATGGTTGCCTTCCAAGCAGTTGACCTGGGTTCGATTCCCAGCCATCACATTTCTTACTTTCTGCTCCAGGAGGAATGATCCACTGAGGACTTTGATTGTAAGCAGTTCTGACAATTGCCCTTGCCAGGGCTTTTGTTTCGCAACTTGAACTTGAAAGTTCCACATATGAATGCTTGCAATGGAAAGTCCATCTGCCATTAATCTGTCACATAGTAGTAGGCTACACTGTAACCCAAATCCATGTGCTCTCAAGGTCCAAAGATATCAATCTCGAAGATGGGGCCTGGACCTGGGAATCAAGCAGTAGAGTTTCACAAGCTTGAACAACATCTGTGTGATTTTTCCAGTTGAGGTCTGGGAGTTGGTCCCTGAGAGCGCAGAGCTGGACAAAATAGGAAGAGTGTTAAAGCAATCCCAAAATGACCCTTTACGTACCATGCTAGATGCTGGAATTCATTTGACTGTGAACATTTCATGGAAATGTTAGTCTCTTCCCTTGGATGCTTTCCTTCATCTGTCTATCTTGCTTTTCATGTGATGTTACATTGCCTCAATTCCGTTGCAGCGCATAAGAAGGAAAAAAGCTGCTTCAGAGCAGGCAGCAGGATTACTATGCTGTATATCAAATGCTTCTTGCAGTTGTGTGATGGTGGTGCAGTGGTAAGCATGGTTGCCTTCCAAGCAGTTGACCTGGGTTCGATTCCCAGCCATCACATTTCTTACTTTCTGCTCCAGGAGGAAAGATCCACTGAGGACTTTGATTGTAAGCAGTTCTGACAATTGCCCTTGCCAGGGCTTTTGTTTCGCTAATTGAACTTGAAAGTTCCACATATGAATGCTTGCAATGGAAAGTCTATCTGCCATTAATCTGTCACATAGTAGCAGGCTACACTGTTACCCAAATCCATGTGCTCTCAAGGTCCAAACATTTCAATCTCGAAGATGGGGCCTGGACCTGGGAATCAAGCAGTAGAGTTTCACAAGCTTGAACAACATCAGTGGGATTTTTCCAGTTGAGGTCTGGGAGTTGGTCCCTGAGAGGGCAGAGCTGGACAAAATAGGAAGAGTTTTAAAGCAATTCCAAAAAGACGCTTTACGTACCATGCTAGATGCTGGAATTCATTTGACTGTGAACATTTCATGGAAATGTTAGTCTCTTCCCTTGGATGCTTTCCTTCATCTGTCTATCTTGCTTTTCATGTGATGTTACATTGCCTCAATTCCGTTGCAGCGCATAAGAAGGAAAAAAGCTGCTTCAGAGCAGGCTGCAGGATTACTATGCTGTATATCAAGTGCTGCTTGCAGTTGTGTGATGGTGGTGCAGTGGTAAGCATGGTTGCCTTCCAAGCAGTTGACCTGGGTTCGATTCCCAGCCATCACATTTCTTACTTTCTACTCCAGGAGGAATGATCCACTGAGGACTTTGATTGTAAGCAGTTCTGACAATTGCCCTTGCCAGGGCTTTTGTTTCGCAACTTGAACTTGAAAGTTCCACATATGAATGCTTGCAATGGAAAGTCCATCTGCCATTAATCTGTCACATAGTAGCAGGCTACACTGTAACCCAAATCCATGTGCTCTCAAGGTCCAAAGATATCAATCTCGAAGATGGGGCCTGGACCTGGGAATCAAGCAGTAGAGTTTCACAAGCTTGAACAACATCTGTGTGATTTTTCCAGTTGAGGTCTGGGAGTTGGTCCCTGAGAGCGCAGAGCTGGACAAAATAGGAAGAGTGTTAAAGCAATCCCAAAATGACCCTTTACGTACCATGCTAGATGCTGGAATTCATTTGACTGTGAACATTTCATGGAAATGTTAGTCTCTTCCCTTGGATGCTTTCCTTCATCTGTCTATCTTGCTTTTCATGTGATGTTACATTGCCTCAATTCCGTTGCAGCGCATAAGAAGGAAAAAAGCTGCTTCAGAGCAGGCAGCAGGATTACTATGCTGTATATCAAATGCTTCTTGCAGTTGTGTGATGGTGGTGCAGTGGTAAGCATGGTTGCCTTCCAAGCAGTTGACCTGGGTTCGATTCCCAGCCATCACATTTCTTACTTTCTGCTCCAGGAGGAAAGATCCACTGAGGACTTTGATTGTAAGCAGTTCTGACAATTGCCCTTGCCAGGGCTTTTGTTTCGCTAATTGAACTTGAAAGTTCCACATATGAATGCTTGCAATGGAAAGTCTATCTGCCATTAATCTGTCACATAGTAGCAGGCTACACTGTTACCCAAATCCATGTGCTCTCAAGGTCCAAACATTTCAATCTCGAAGATGGGGCCTGGACCTGGGAATCAAGCAGTAGAGTTTCACAAGCTTGAACAACATCAGTGGGATTTTTCCAGTTGAGGTCTGGGAGTTGGTCCCTGAGAGGGCAGAGCTGGACAAAATAGGAAGAGTGTTAAAGCAATTCCAAAAAGACGCTTTACGTACCATGCTAGATGCTGGAATTCATTTGACTGTGAACATTTCATGGAAATGTTAGTCTCTTCCCTTGGATGCTTTCCTTCATCTGTCTATCTTGCTTTTCATGTGATGTTACATTGCCTCAATTCCGTTGCAGCGCATAAGAAGGAAAAAAGCTGCTTCAGAGCAGGCTGCAGGATTACTATGCTGTATATCAAGTGCTGCTTGCAGTTGTGTGATGGTGGTGCAGTGGTAAGCATGGTTGCCTTCCAAGCAGTTGACCTGGGTTCGATTCCCAGCCATCACATTTCTTACTTTCTACTCCAGGAGGAATGATCCACTGAGGACTTTGATTGTAAGCAGTTCTGACAATTGCCCTTGCCAGGGCTTTTGTTTCGCAACTTGAACTTGAAAGTTCCACATATGAATGCTTGCAATGGAAAGTCCATCTGCCATTAATCTGTCACATAGTAGCAGGCTACACTGTAACCCAAATCCATGTGCTCTCAAGGTCCAAAGATATCAATCTCGAAGATGGGGCCTGGACCTGGGAATCAAGCAGTAGAGTTTCACAAGCTTGAACAACATCTGTGTGATTTTTCCAGTTGAGGTCTGGGAGTTGGTCCCTGAGAGCGCAGAGCTGGACAAAATAGGAAGAGTGTTAAAGCAATCCCAAAATGACCCTTTACGTACCATGCTAGATGCTGGAATTCATTTGACTGTGAACATTTCATGGAAATGTTAGTCTCTTCCCTTGGATGCTTTCCTTCATCTGTCTATCTTGCTTTTCATGTGATGTTACATTGCCTCAATTCCGTTGCAGCGCATAAGAAGGAAAAAAGCTGCTTCAGAGCAGGCAGCAGGATTACTATGCTGTATATCAAATGCTTCTTGCAGTTGTGTGATGGTGGTGCAGTGGTAAGCATGGTTGCCTTCCAAGCAGTTGACCTGGGTTCGATTCCCAGCCATCACATTTCTTACTTTCTGCTCCAGGAGGAAAGATCCACTGAGGACTTTGATTGTAAGCAGTTCTGACAATTGCCCTTGCCAGGGCTTTTGTTTCGCTAATTGAACTTGAAAGTTCCACATATGAATGCTTGCAATGGAAAGTCTATCTGCCATTAATCTGTCACATAGTAGCAGGCTACACTGTTACCCAAATCCATGTGCTCTCAAGGTCCAAACATTTCAATCTCGAAGATGGGGCCTGGACCTGGGAATCAAGCAGTAGAGTTTCACAAGCTTGAACAACATCAGTGGGATTTTTCCAGTTGAGGTCTGGGAGTTGGTCCCTGAGAGGGCAGAGCTGGACAAAATAGGAAGAGTGTTAAAGCAATTCCAAAAAGACGCTTTACGTACCATGCTAGATGCTGGAATTCATTTGACTGTGAACATTTCATGGAAATGTTAGTCTCTTCCCTTGGATGCTTTCCTTCATCTGTCTATCTTGCTTTTCATGTGATGTTACATTGCCTCAATTCCGTTGCAGCGCATAAGAAGGAAAAAAGCTGCTTCAGAGCAGGCAGCAGGATTACTATGCTGTATATCAAATGCTTCTTGCAGTTGTGTGATGGTGGTGCAGTGGTAAGCATGGTTGCCTTCCAAGCAGTTGACCTGGGTTCGATTCCCAGCCATCACATTTCTTACTTTCTGCTCCAGGAGGAAAGATCCACTGAGGACTTTGATTGTAAGCAGTTCTGACAATTGCCCTTGCCAGGGCTTTTGTTTCGCTAATTGAACTTGAAAGTTCCACATATGAATGCTTGCAATGGAAAGTCTATCTGCCATTAATCTGTCACATAGTAGCAGGCTACACTGTTACCCAAATCCATGTGCTCTCAAGGTCCAAACATTTCAATCTCGAAGATGGGGCCTGGACCTGGGAATCAAGCAGTAGAGTTTCACAAGCTTGAACAACATCTGTGTGATTTTTCCAGTTGAGGTCTGGGAGTTGGTCCCTGAGAGGCAGAGCTGGACAAAATAGGAAGAGTGTTAAAGCAATTCCAAAAAGACGCTTTACGTACCATGCTAGATGCTGGAATTCATTTGACTGTGAACATTTCATGGAAATGTTAGTCTCTTCCCTTGGATGCTTTCCTTCATCTGTCTATCTTGCTTTTCATGTGATGTTACATTGCCTCAATTCCGTTGCAGCGCATAAGAAGGAAAAAAGCTGCTTCAGAGCAGGCTGCAGGATTACTATGCTGTATATCAAGTGCTGCTTGCAGTTGTGTGATGGTGGTGCAGTGGTAAGCATGGTTGCCTTCCAAGCAGTTGACCTGGGTTCGATTCCCAGCCATCACATTTCTTACTTTCTACTCCAGGAGGAATGATCCACTGAGGACTTTGATTGTAAGCAGTTCTGACAATTGCCCTTGCCAGGGCTTTTGTTTCGCAACTTGAACTTGAAAGTTCCACATATGAATGCTTGCAATGGAAAGTCCATCTGCCATTAATCTGTCACATAGTAGCAGGCTACACTGTAACCCAAATCCATGTGCTCTCAAGGTCCAAAGATATCAATCTCGAAGATGGGGCCTGGACCTGGGAATCAAGCAGTAGAGTTTCACAAGCTTGAACAACATCTGTGTGATTTTTCCAGTTGAGGTCTGGGAGTTGGTCCCTGAGAGCGCAGAGCTGGACAAAATAGGAAGAGTGTTAAAGCAATCCAAAATGACCCTTTACGTACCATGCTAGATGCTGGAATTCATTTGACTGTGAACATTTCATGGAAATGTTAGTCTCTTCCCTTGGATGCTTTCCTTCATCTGTCTATCTTGCTTTTCATGTGATGTTACATTGCCTCAATTCCGTTGCAGCGCATAAGAAGGAAAAAAGCTGCTTCAGAGCAGGCAGCAGGATTACTATGCTGTATATCAAATGCTTCTTGCAGTTGTGTGATGGTGGTGCAGTGGTAAGCATGGTTGCCTTCCAAGCAGTTGACCTGGGTTCGATTCCCAGCCATCACATTTCTTACTTTCTGCTCCAGGAGGAAAGATCCACTGAGGACTTTGATTGTAAGCAGTTCTGACAATTGCCCTTGCCAGGGCTTTTGTTTCGCTAATTGAACTTGAAAGTTCCACATATGAATGCTTGCAATGGAAAGTCTATCTGCCATTAATCTGTCACATAGTAGCAGGCTACACTGTTACCCAAATCCATGTGCTCTCAAGGTCCAAACATTTCAATCTCGAAGATGGGGCCTGGACCTGGGAATCAAGCAGTAGAGTTTCACAAGCTTGAACAACATCTGTGTGATTTTTCCAGTTGAGGTCTGGGAGTTGGTCCCTGAGAGCGCAGAGCTGGACAAAATAGGAAGAGTGTTAAAGCAATCCAAAAAGACGCTTTACGTACCATGCTAGATGCTGGAATTCATTTGACTGTGAACATTTCATGGAAATGTTAGTCTCTTCCCTTGGATGCTTTCCTTCATCTGTCTATCTTGCTTTTCATGTGATGTTACATTGCCTCAATTCCGTTGCAGCGCATAAGAAGGAAAAAAGCTGCTTCAGAGCAGGCTGCAGGATTACTATGCTGTATATCAAGTGCTGCTTGCAGTTGTGTGATGGTGGTGCAGTGGTAAGCATGGTTGCCTTCCAAGCAGTTGACCTGGGTTCGATTCCCAGCCATCACATTTCTTACTTTCTACTCCAGGAGGAATGATCCACTGAGGACTTTGATTGTAAGCAGTTCTGACAATTGCCCTTGCCAGGGCTTTTGTTTCGCAACTTGAACTTGAAAGTTCCACATATGAATGCTTGCAATGGAAAGTCCATCTGCCATTAATCTGTCACATAGTAGTAGGCTACACTGTAACCCAAATCCATGTGCTCTCAAGGTCCAAAGATATCAATCTCGAAGATGGGGCCTGGACCTGGGAATCAAGCAGTAGAGTTTCACAAGCTTGAACAACATCTGTGTGATTTTTCCAGTTGAGGTCTGGGAGTTGGTCCCTGAGAGCGCAGAGCTGGACAAAATAGGAAGAGTGTTAAAGCAATCCCAAAATGACCCTTTACGTACCATGCTAGATGCTGGAATTCATTTGACTGTGAACATTTCATGGAAATGTTAGTCTCTTCCCTTGGATGCTTTCCTTCATCTGTCTATCTTGCTTTTCATGTGATGTTACATTGCCTCAATTCCGTTGCAGCGCATAAGAAGGAAAAAAGCTGCTTCAGAGCAGGCAGCAGGATTACTATGCTGTATATCAAATGCTTCTTGCAGTTGTGTGATGGTGGTGCAGTGGTAAGCATGGTTGCCTTCCAAGCAGTTGACCTGGGTTCGATTCCCAGCCATCACATTTCTTACTTTCTGCTCCAGGAGGAAAGATCCACTGAGGACTTTGATTGTAAGCAGTTCTGACAATTGCCCTTGCCAGGGCTTTTGTTTCGCAACTTGAACTTGAAAGTTCCACATATGAATGCTTGCAATGGAAAGTCCATCTGCCATTAATCTGTCACATAGTAGCAGGCTACACTGTAACCCAAATCCATGTGCTCTCAAGGTCCAAAGATATCAATCTCGAAGATGGGGCCTGGACCTGGGAATCAAGCAGTAGAGTTTCACAAGCTTGAACAACATCTGTGTGATTTTTCCAGTTGAGGTCTGGGAGTTGGTCCCTGAGAGCGCAGAGCTGGACAAAATAGGAAGAGTGTTAAAGCAATCCCAAAATGACCCTTTACGTACCATGCTAGATGCTGGAATTCATTTGACTGTGAACATTTCATGGAAATGTTAGTCTCTTCCCTTGGATGCTTTCCTTCATCTGTCTATCTTGCTTTTCATGTGATGTTACATTGCCTCAATTCCGTTGCAGCGCATAAGAAGGAAAAAAGCTGCTTCAGAGCAGGCTGCAGGATTACTATGCTGTATATCAAGTGCTGCTTGCAGTTGTGTGATGGTGGTGCAGTGGTAAGCATGGTTGCCTTCCAAGCAGTTGACCTGGGTTCGATTCCCAGCCATCACATTTCTTACTTTCTACTCCAGGAGGAATGATCCACTGAGGACTTTGATTGTAAGCAGTTCTGACAATTGCCCTTGCCAGGGCTTTTGTTTCGCAACTTGAACTTGAAAGTTCCACATATGAATGCTTGCAATGGAAAGTCCATCTGCCATTAATCTGTCACATAGTAGCAGGCTACACTGTAACCCAAATCCATGTGCTCTCAAGGTCCAAAGATATCAATCTCGAAGATGGGGCCTGGACCTGGGAATCAAGCAGTAGAGTTTCACAAGCTTGAACAACATCTGTGTGATTTTTCCAGTTGAGGTCTGGGAGTTGGTCCCTGAGAGCGCAGAGCTGGACAAAATAGGAAGAGTGTTAAAGCAATCCCAAAATGACCCTTTACGTACCATGCTAGATGCTGGAATTCATTTGACTGTGAACATTTCATGGAAATGTTAGTCTCTTCCCTTGGATGCTTTCCTTCATCTGTCTATCTTGCTTTTCATGTGATGTTACATTGCCTCAATTCCGTTGCAGCGCATAAGAAGGAAAAAAGCTGCTTCAGAGCAGGCAGCAGGATTACTATGCTGTATATCAAATGCTTCTTGCAGTTGTGTGATGGTGGTGCAGTGGTAAGCATGGTTGCCTTCCAAGCAGTTGACCTGGGTTCGATTCCCAGCCATCACATTTCTTACTTTCTGCTCCAGGAGGAAAGATCCACTGAGGACTTTGATTGTAAGCAGTTCTGACAATTGCCCTTGCCAGGGCTTTTGTTTCGCTAATTGAACTTGAAAGTTCCACATATGAATGCTTGCAATGGAAAGTCTATCTGCCATTAATCTGTCACATAGTAGCAGGCTACACTGTTACCCAAATCCATGTGCTCTCAAGGTCCAAACATTTCAATCTCGAAGATGGGGCCTGGACCTGGGAATCAAGCAGTAGAGTTTCACAAGCTTGAACAACATCAGTGGGATTTTTCCAGTTGAGGTCTGGGAGTTGGTCCCTGAGAGGGCAGAGCTGGACAAAATAGGAAGAGTGTTAAAGCAATTCCAAAAAGACGCTTTACGTACCATGCTAGATGCTGGAATTCATTTGACTGTGAACATTTCATGGAAATGTTAGTCTCTTCCCTTGGATGCTTTCCTTCATCTGTCTATCTTGCTTTTCATGTGATGTTACATTGCCTCAATTCCGTTGCAGCGCATAAGAAGGAAAAAAGCTGCTTCAGAGCAGGCTGCAGGATTACTATGCTGTATATCAAGTGCTGCTTGCAGTTGTGTGATGGTGGTGCAGTGGTAAGCATGGTTGCCTTCCAAGCAGTTGACCTGGGTTCGATTCCCAGCCATCACATTTCTTACTTTCTACTCCAGGAGGAATGATCCACTGAGGACTTTGATTGTAAGCAGTTCTGACAATTGCCCTTGCCAGGGCTTTTGTTTCGCAACTTGAACTTGAAAGTTCCACATATGAATGCTTGCAATGGAAAGTCCATCTGCCATTAATCTGTCACATAGTAGTAGGCTACACTGTAACCCAAATCCATGTGCTCTCAAGGTCCAAAGATATCAATCTCGAAGATGGGGCCTGGACCTGGGAATCAAGCAGTAGAGTTTCACAAGCTTGAACAACATCTGTGTGATTTTTCCAGTTGAGGTCTGGGAGTTGGTCCCTGAGAGCGCAGAGCTGGACAAAATAGGAAGAGTGTTAAAGCAATCCCAAAATGACCCTTTACGTACCATGCTAGATGCTGGAATTCATTTGACTGTGAACATTTCATGGAAATGTTAGTCTCTTCCCTTGGATGCTTTCCTTCATCTGTCTATCTTGCTTTTCATGTGATGTTACATTGCCTCAATTCCGTTGCAGCGCATAAGAAGGAAAAAAGCTGCTTCAGAGCAGGCAGCAGGATTACTATGCTGTATATCAAATGCTTCTTGCAGTTGTGTGATGGTGGTGCAGTGGTAAGCATGGTTGCCTTCCAAGCAGTTGACCTGGGTTCGATTCCCAGCCATCACATTTCTTACTTTCTGCTCCAGGAGGAAAGATCCACTGAGGACTTTGATTGTAAGCAGTTCTGACAATTGCCCTTGCCAGGGCTTTTGTTTCGCTAATTGAACTTGAAAGTTCCACATATGAATGCTTGCAATGGAAAGTCTATCTGCCATTAATCTGTCACATAGTAGCAGGCTACACTGTTACCCAAATCCATGTGCTCTCAAGGTCCAAACATTTCAATCTCGAAGATGGGGCCTGGACCTGGGAATCAAGCAGTAGAGTTTCACAAGCTTGAACAACATCAGTGGGATTTTTCCAGTTGAGGTCTGGGAGTTGGTCCCTGAGAGGGCAGAGCTGGACAAAATAGGAAGAGTGTTAAAGCAATTCCAAAAAGACGCTTTACGTACCATGCTAGATGCTGGAATTCATTTGACTGTGAACATTTCATGGAAATGTTAGTCTCTTCCCTTGGATGCTTTCCTTCATCTGTCTATCTTGCTTTTCATGTGATGTTACATTGCCTCAATTCCGTTGCAGCGCATAAGAAGGAAAAAAGCTGCTTCAGAGCAGGCTGCAGGATTACTATGCTGTATATCAAGTGCTGCTTGCAGTTGTGTGATGGTGGTGCAGTGGTAAGCATGGTTGCCTTCCAAGCAGTTGACCTGGGTTCGATTCCCAGCCATCACATTTCTTACTTTCTACTCCAGGAGGAATGATCCACTGAGGACTTTGATTGTAAGCAGTTCTGACAATTGCCCTTGCCAGGGCTTTTGTTTCGCAACTTGAACTTGAAAGTTCCACATATGAATGCTTGCAATGGAAAGTCCATCTGCCATTAATCTGTCACATAGTAGTAGGCTACACTGTAACCCAAATCCATGTGCTCTCAAGGTCCAAAGATATCAATCTCGAAGATGGGGCCTGGACCTGGGAATCAAGCAGTAGAGTTTCACAAGCTTGAACAACATCTGTGTGATTTTTCCAGTTGAGGTCTGGGAGTTGGTCCCTGAGAGCGCAGAGCTGGACAAAATAGGAAGAGTGTTAAAGCAATCCCAAAATGACCCTTTACGTACCATGCTAGATGCTGGAATTCATTTGACTGTGAACATTTCATGGAAATGTTAGTCTCTTCCCTTGGATGCTTTCCTTCATCTGTCTATCTTGCTTTTCATGTGATGTTACATTGCCTCAATTCCGTTGCAGCGCATAAGAAGGAAAAAAGCTGCTTCAGAGCAGGCTGCAGGATTACTATGCTGTATATCAAATGCTGCTTGCAGTTGTGTGATGGTGGTGCAGTGGTAAGCATGGTTGCCTTCCAAGCAGTTGACCTGGGTTCGATTCCCAGCCATCACATTTCTTACTTTCTGCTCCAGGAGGAAAGATCCACTGAGGACTTTGATTGTAAGCAGTTCTGACAATTGCCCTTGCCAGGGCTTTTGTTTCGCTAATTGAACTTGAAAGTTCCACATATGAATGCTTGCAATGGAAAGTCTATCTGCCATTAATCTGTCACATAGTAGCAGGCTACACTGTTACCCAAATCCATGTGCTCTCAAGGTCCAAACATTTCAATCTCGAAGATGGGGCCTGGACCTGGGAATCAAGCAGTAGAGTTTCACAAGCTTGAACAACATCAGTGGGATTTTTCCAGTTGAGGTCTGGGAGTTGGTCCCTGAGAGGGCAGAGCTGGACAAAATAGGAAGAGTGTTAAAGCAATTCCAAAAAGACGCTTTACGTACCATGCTAGATGCTGGAATTCATTTGACTGTGAACATTTCATGGAAATGTTAGTCTCTTCCCTTGGATGCTTTCCTTCATCTGTCTATCTTGCTTTTCATGTGATGTTACATTGCCTCAATTCCGTTGCAGCGCATAAGAAGGAAAAAAGCTGCTTCAGAGCAGGCAGCAGGATTACTATGCTGTATATCAAATGCTTCTTGCAGTTGTGTGATGGTGGTGCAGTGGTAAGCATGGTTGCCTTCCAAGCAGTTGACCTGGGTTCGATTCCCAGCCATCACATTTCTTACTTTCTGCTCCAGGAGGAAAGATCCACTGAGGACTTTGATTGTAAGCAGTTCTGACAATTGCCCTTGCCAGGGCTTTTGTTTCGCTAATTGAACTTGAAAGTTCCACATATGAATGCTTGCAATGGAAAGTCTATCTGCCATTAATCTGTCACATAGTAGCAGGCTACACTGTTACCCAAATCCATGTGCTCTCAAGGTCCAAACATTTCAATCTCGAAGATGGGGCCTGGACCTGGGAATCAAGCAGTAGAGTTTCACAAGCTTGAACAACATCTGTGTGATTTTTCCAGTTGAGGTCTGGGAGTTGGTCCCTGAGAGCGCAGAGCTGGACAAAATAGGAAGAGTGTTAAAGCAATCCAAAATGACCCTTTACGTACCATGCTAGATGCTGGAATTCATTTGACTGTGAACATTTCATGGAAATGTTAGTCTCTTCCCTTGGATGCTTTCCTTCATCTGTCTATCTTGCTTTTCATGTGATGTTACATTGCCTCAATTCCGTTGCAGCGCATAAGAAGGAAAAAAGCTGCTTCAGAGCAGGCAGCAGGATTACTATGCTGTATATCAAATGCTTCTTGCAGTTGTGTGATGGTGGTGCAGTGGTAAGCATGGTTGCCTTCCAAGCAGTTGACCTGGGTTCGATTCCCAGCCATCACATTTCTTACTTTCTGCTCCAGGAGGAAAGATCCACTGAGGACTTTGATTGTAAGCAGTTCTGACAATTGCCCTTGCCAGGGCTTTTGTTTCGCTAATTGAACTTGAAAGTTCCACATATGAATGCTTGCAATGGAAAGTCTATCTGCCATTAATCTGTCACATAGTAGCAGGCTACACTGTTACCCAAATCCATGTGCTCTCAAGGTCCAAACATTTCAATCTCGAAGATGGGGCCTGGACCTGGGAATCAAGCAGTAGAGTTTCACAAGCTTGAACAACATCTGTGTGATTTTTCCAGTTGAGGTCTGGGAGTTGGTCCCTGAGAGCGCAGAGCTGGACAAAATAGGAAGAGTGTTAAAGCAATCCCAAAATGACCCTTTACGTACCATGCTAGATGCTGGAATTCATTTGACTGTGAACATTTCATGGAAATGTTAGTCTCTTCCCTTGGATGCTTTCCTTCATCTGTCTATCTTGCTTTTCATGTGATGTTACATTGCCTCAATTCCGTTGCAGCGCATAAGAAGGAAAAAAGCTGCTTCAGAGCAGGCAGCAGGATTACTATGCTGTATATCAAATGCTTCTTGCAGTTGTGTGATGGTGGTGCAGTGGTAAGCATGGTTGCCTTCCAAGCAGTTGACCTGGGTTCGATTCCCAGCCATCACATTTCTTACTTTCTGCTCCAGGAGGAAAGATCCACTGAGGACTTTGATTGTAAGCAGTTCTGACAATTGCCCTTGCCAGGGCTTTTGTTTCGCTAATTGAACTTGAAAGTTCCACATATGAATGCTTGCAATGGAAAGTCTATCTGCCATTAATCTGTCACATAGTAGCAGGCTACACTGTTACCCAAATCCATGTGCTCTCAAGGTCCAAACATTTCAATCTCGAAGATGGGGCCTGGACCTGGGAATCAAGCAGTAGAGTTTCACAAGCTTGAACAACATCAGTGGGATTTTTCCAGTTGAGGTCTGGGAGTTGGTCCCTGAGAGGGCAGAGCTGGACAAAATAGGAAGAGTGTTAAAGCAATTCCAAAAAGACGCTTTACGTACCATGCTAGATGCTGGAATTCATTTGACTGTGAACATTTCATGGAAATGTTAGTCTCTTCCCTTGGATGCTTTCCTTCATCTGTCTATCTTGCTTTTCATGTGATGTTACATTGCCTCAATTCCGTTGCAGCGCATAAGAAGGAAAAAAGCTGCTTCAGAGCAGGCTGCAGGATTACTATGCTGTATATCAAGTGCTGCTTGCAGTTGTGTGATGGTGGTGCAGTGGTAAGCATGGTTGCCTTCCAAGCAGTTGACCTGGGTTCGATTCCCAGCCATCACATTTCTTACTTTCTACTCCAGGAGGAATGATCCACTGAGGACTTTGATTGTAAGCAGTTCTGACAATTGCCCTTGCCAGGGCTTTTGTTTCGCAACTTGAACTTGAAAGTTCCACATATGAATGCTTGCAATGGAAAGTCCATCTGCCATTAATCTGTCACATAGTAGTAGGCTACACTGTAACCCAAATCCATGTGCTCTCAAGGTCCAAAGATATCAATCTCGAAGATGGGGCCTGGACCTGGGAATCAAGCAGTAGAGTTTCACAAGCTTGAACAACATCTGTGTGATTTTTCCAGTTGAGGTCTGGGAGTTGGTCCCTGAGAGCGCAGAGCTGGACAAAATAGGAAGAGTGTTAAAGCAATCCCAAAATGACCCTTTACGTACCATGCTAGATGCTGGAATTCATTTGACTGTGAACATTTCATGGAAATGTTAGTCTCTTCCCTTGGATGCTTTCCTTCATCTGTCTATCTTGCTTTTCATGTGATGTTACATTGCCTCAATTCCGTTGCAGCGCATAAGAAGGAAAAAAGCTGCTTCAGAGCAGGCAGCAGGATTACTATGCTGTATATCAAATGCTTCTTGCAGTTGTGTGATGGTGGTGCAGTGGTAAGCATGGTTGCCTTCCAAGCAGTTGACCTGGGTTCGATTCCCAGCCATCACATTTCTTACTTTCTGCTCCAGGAGGAAAGATCCACTGAGGACTTTGATTGTAAGCAGTTCTGACAATTGCCCTTGCCAGGGCTTTTGTTTCGCTAATTGAACTTGAAAGTTCCACATATGAATGCTTGCAATGGAAAGTCTATCTGCCATTAATCTGTCACATAGTAGCAGGCTACACTGTTACCCAAATCCATGTGCTCTCAAGGTCCAAACATTTCAATCTCGAAGATGGGGCCTGGACCTGGGAATCAAGCAGTAGAGTTTCACAAGCTTGAACAACATCTGTGTGATTTTTCCAGTTGAGGTCTGGGAGTTGGTCCCTGAGAGCGCAGAGCTGGACAAAATAGGAAGAGTGTTAAAGCAATCCAAAAAGACGCTTTACGTACCATGCTAGATGCTGGAATTCATTTGACTGTGAACATTTCATGGAAATGTTAGTCTCTTCCCTTGGATGCTTTCCTTCATCTGTCTATCTTGCTTTTCATGTGATGTTACATTGCCTCAATTCCGTTGCAGCGCATAAGAAGGAAAAAAGCTGCTTCAGAGCAGGCTGCAGGATTACTATGCTGTATATCAAATGCTGCTTGCAGTTGTGTGATGGTGGTGCAGTGGTAAGCATGGTTGCCTTCCAAGCAGTTGACCTGGGTTCGATTCCCAGCCATCACATTTCTTACTTTCTGCTCCAGGAGGAAAGATCCACTGAGGACTTTGATTGTAAGCAGTTCTGACAATTGCCCTTGCCAGGGCTTTTGTTTCGCAACTTGAACTTGAAAGTTCCACATATGAATGCTTGCAATGGAAAGTCCATCTGCCATTAATCTGTCACATAGTAGCAGGCTACACTGTAACCCAAATCCATGTGCTCTCAAGGTCCAAACATTTCAATCTCGAAGATGGGGCCTGGACCTGGGAATCAAGCAGTAGAGTTTCACAAGCTTGAACAACATCAGTGGGATTTTTCCAGTTGAGGTCTGGGAGTTGGTCCCTGAGAGCGCAGAGCTGGACAAAATAGGAAGAGTGTTAAAGCAATCCCAAAATGACCCTTTACGTACCATGCTAGATGCTGGAATTCATTTGACTGTGAACATTTCATGGAAATGTTAGTCTCTTCCCTTGGATGCTTTCCTTCATCTGTCTATCTTGCTTTTCATGTGATGTTACATTGCCTCAATTCCGTTGCAGCGCATAAGAAGGAAAAAAGCTGCTTCAGAGCAGGCAGCAGGATTACTATGCTGTATATCAAATGCTTCTTGCAGTTGTGTGATGGTGGTGCAGTGGTAAGCATGGTTGCCTTCCAAGCAGTTGACCTGGGTTCGATTCCCAGCCATCACATTTCTTACTTTCTGCTCCAGGAGGAAAGATCCACTGAGGACTTTGATTGTAAGCAGTTCTGACAATTGCCCTTGCCAGGGCTTTTGTTTCGCTAATTGAACTTGAAAGTTCCACATATGAATGCTTGCAATGGAAAGTCAATCTGTCACATAGTAGTAGGCTACACTGTAACCCAAATCCATGTGCTCTCAAGGTCCAAAGATATCAATCTCGAAGATGGGGCCTGGACCTGGGAATCAAGCAGTAGAGTTTCACAAGCTTGAACAACATCTGTGTGATTTTTCCAGTTGAGGTCTGGGAGTTGGTCCCTGAGAGCGCAGAGCTGGACAAAATAGGAAGAGTGTTAAAGCAATCCCAAAATGACCCTTTACGTACCATGCTAGATGCTGGAATTCATTTGACTGTGAACATTTCATGGAAATGTTAGTCTCTTCCCTTGGATGCTTTCCTTCATCTGTCTATCTTGCTTTTCATGTGATGTTACATTGCCTCAATTCCGTTGCAGCGCATAAGAAGGAAAAAAGCTGCTTCAGAGCAGGCAGCAGGATTACTATGCTGTATATCAAATGCTTCTTGCAGTTGTGTGATGGTGGTGCAGTGGTAAGCATGGTTGCCTTCCAAGCAGTTGACCTGGGTTCGATTCCCAGCCATCACATTTCTTACTTTCTGCTCCAGGAGGAAAGATCCACTGAGGACTTTGATTGTAAGCAGTTCTGACAATTGCCCTTGCCAGGGCTTTTGTTTCGCTAATTGAACTTGAAAGTTCCACATATGAATGCTTGCAATGGAAAGTCTATCTGCCATTAATCTGTCACATAGTAGCAGGCTACACTGTAACCCAAATCCATGTGCTCTCAAGGTCCAAAGATATCAATCTCGAAGATGGGGCCTGGACCTGGGAATCAAGCAGTAGAGTTTCACAAGCTTGAACAACATCTGTGTGATTTTTCCAGTTGAGGTCTGGGAGTTGGTCCCTGAGAGCGCAGAGCTGGACAAAATAGGAAGAGTGTTAAAGCAATCCCAAAAAGATGCTTTACGTACCATGCTAGATGCTGGAATTCATTTGACTGTGAACATTTCATGGAAATGTTAGTCTCTTCCCTTGGATGCTTTCCTTCATCTGTCTATCTTGCTTTTCATGTGATGTTACATTGCCTCAATTCCGTTGCAGCGCATAAGAAGGAAAAAAGCTGCTTCAGAGCAGGCAGCAGGATTACTATGCTGTATATCAAATGCTGCTTGCAGTTGTGTGATGGTGGTGCAGTGGTAAGCATGGTTGCCTTCCAAGCAGTTGACCTGGGTTCGATTCCCAGCCATCACATTTCTTACTTTCTGCTCCAGGAGGAAAGATCCACTGAGGACTTTGATTGTAAGCAGTTCTGACAATTGCCCTTGCCAGGGCTTTTGTTTCGCTAATTGAACTTGAAAGTTCCACATATGAATGCTTGCAATGGAAAGTCAATCTGTCACATAGTAGTAGGCTACACTGTAACCCAAATCCATGTGCTCTCAAGGTCCAAAGATATCAATCTCGAAGATGGGGCCTGGACCTGGGAATCAAGCAGTAGAGTTTCACAAGCTTGAACAACATCTGTGTGATTTTTCCAGTTGAGGTCTGGGAGTTGGTCCCTGAGAGCGCAGAGCTGGACAAAATAGGAAGAGTGTTAAAGCAATCCCAAAATGACCCTTTACGTACCATGCTAGATGCTGGAATTCATTTGACTGTGAACATTTCATGGAAATGTTAGTCTCTTCCCTTGGATGCTTTCCTTCATCTGTCTATCTTGCTTTTCATGTGATGTTACATTGCCTCAATTCCGTTGCAGCGCATAAGAAGGAAAAAAGCTGCTTCAGAGCAGGCAGCAGGATTACTATGCTGTATATCAAATGCTTCTTGCAGTTGTGTGATGGTGGTGCAGTGGTAAGCATGGTTGCCTTCCAAGCAGTTGACCTGGGTTCGATTCCCAGCCATCACATTTCTTACTTTCTGCTCCAGGAGGAAAGATCCACTGAGGACTTTGATTGTAAGCAGTTCTGACAATTGCCCTTGCCAGGGCTTTTGTTTCGCTAATTGAACTTGAAAGTTCCACATATGAATGCTTGCAATGGAAAGTCTATCTGCCATTAATCTGTCACATAGTAGTAGGCTACACTGTAACCCAAATCCATGTGCTCTCAAGGTCCAAAGATATCAATCTCGAAGATGGGGCCTGGACCTGGGAATCAAGCAGTAGAGTTTCACAAGCTTGAACAACATCTGTGTGATTTTTCCAGTTGAGGTCTGGGAGTTGGTCCCTGAGAGCGCAGAGCTGGACAAAATAGGAAGAGTGTTAAAGCAATCCCAAAAAGACCCTTTACGTACCATGCTAGATGCTGGAATTCATTTGACTGTGAACATTTCATGGAAATGTTAGTCTCTTCCCTTGGATGCTTTCCTTCATCTGTCTATCTTGCTTTTCATGTGATGTTACATTGCCTCAATTCCGTTGCAGCGCATAAGAAGGAAAAAAGCTGCTTCAGAGCAGGCAGCAGGATTACTATGCTGTATATCAAATGCTTCTTGCAGTTGTGTGATGGTGGTGCAGTGGTAAGCATGGTTGCCTTCCAAGCAGTTGACCTGGGTTCGATTCCCAGCCATCACATTTCTTACTTTCTGCTCCAGGAGGAAAGATCCACTGAGGACTTTGATTGTAAGCAGTTCTGACAATTGCCCTTGCCAGGGCTTTTGTTTCGCTAATTGAACTTGAAAGTTCCACATATGAATGCTTGCAATGGAAAGTCTATCTGCCATTAATCTGTCACATAGTAGCAGGCTACACTGTTACCCAAATCCATGTGCTCTCAAGGTCCAAACATTTCAATCTCGAAGATGGGGCCTGGACCTGGGAATCAAGCAGTAGAGTTTCACAAGCTTGAACAACATCAGTGGGATTTTTCCAGTTGAGGTCTGGGAGTTGGTCCCTGAGAGGGCAGAGCTGGACAAAATAGGAAGAGTGTTAAAGCAATTCCAAAAAGACGCTTTACGTACCATGCTAGATGCTGGAATTCATTTGACTGTGAACATTTCATGGAAATGTTAGTCTCTTCCCTTGGATGCTTTCCTTCATCTGTCTATCTTGCTTTTCATGTGATGTTACATTGCCTCAATTCCGTTGCAGCGCATAAGAAGGAAAAAAGCTGCTTCAGAGCAGGCTGCAGGATTACTATGCTGTATATCAAGTGCTGCTTGCAGTTGTGTGATGGTGGTGCAGTGGTAAGCATGGTTGCCTTCCAAGCAGTTGACCTGGGTTCGATTCCCAGCCATCACATTTCTTACTTTCTACTCCAGGAGGAATGATCCACTGAGGACTTTGATTGTAAGCAGTTCTGACAATTGCCCTTGCCAGGGCTTTTGTTTCGCAACTTGAACTTGAAAGTTCCACATATGAATGCTTGCAATGGAAAGTCCATCTGCCATTAATCTGTCACATAGTAGCAGGCTACACTGTAACCCAAATCCATGTGCTCTCAAGGTCCAAAGATATCAATCTCGAAGATGGGGCCTGGACCTGGGAATCAAGCAGTAGAGTTTCACAAGCTTGAACAACATCTGTGTGATTTTTCCAGTTGAGGTCTGGGAGTTGGTCCCTGAGAGCGCAGAGCTGGACAAAATAGGAAGAGTGTTAAAGCAATCCCAAAATGACCCTTTACGTACCATGCTAGATGCTGGAATTCATTTGACTGTGAACATTTCATGGAAATGTTAGTCTCTTCCCTTGGATGCTTTCCTTCATCTGTCTATCTTGCTTTTCATGTGATGTTACATTGCCTCAATTCCGTTGCAGCGCATAAGAAGGAAAAAAGCTGCTTCAGAGCAGGCAGCAGGATTACTATGCTGTATATCAAATGCTTCTTGCAGTTGTGTGATGGTGGTGCAGTGGTAAGCATGGTTGCCTTCCAAGCAGTTGACCTGGGTTCGATTCCCAGCCATCACATTTCTTACTTTCTGCTCCAGGAGGAAAGATCCACTGAGGACTTTGATTGTAAGCAGTTCTGACAATTGCCCTTGCCAGGGCTTTTGTTTCGCTAATTGAACTTGAAAGTTCCACATATGAATGCTTGCAATGGAAAGTCCATCTGCCATTAATCTGTCACATAGTAGTAGGCTACACTGTAACCCAAATCCATGTGCTCTCAAGGTCCAAAGATATCAATCTCGAAGATGGGGCCTGGACCTGGGAATCAAGCAGTAGAGTTTCACAAGCTTGAACAACATCTGTGTGATTTTTCCAGTTGAGGTCTGGGAGTTGGTCCCTGAGAGCGCAGAGCTGGACAAAATAGGAAGAGTGTTAAAGCAATCCCAAAATGACCCTTTACGTACCATGCTAGATGCTGGAATTCATTTGACTGTGAACATTTCATGGAAATGTTAGTCTCTTCCCTTGGATGCTTTCCTTCATCTGTCTATCTTGCTTTTCATGTGATGTTACATTGCCTCAATTCCGTTGCAGCGCATAAGAAGGAAAAAAGCTGCTTCAGAGCAGGCAGCAGGATTACTATGCTGTATATCAAATGCTTCTTGCAGTTGTGTGATGGTGGTGCAGTGGTAAGCATGGTTGCCTTCCAAGCAGTTGACCTGGGTTCGATTCCCAGCCATCACATTTCTTACTTTCTGCTCCAGGAGGAAAGATCCACTGAGGACTTTGATTGTAAGCAGTTCTGACAATTGCCCTTGCCAGGGCTTTTGTTTCGCTAATTGAACTTGAAAGTTCCACATATGAATGCTTGCAATGGAAAGTCATCTGCCATTAATCTGTCACATAGTAGCAGGCTACACTGTAACCCAAATCCATGTGCTCTCAAGGTCCAAAGATATCAATCTCGAAGATGGGGCCTGGACCTGGGAATCAAGCAGTAGAGTTTCACAAGCTTGAACAACATCTGTGTGATTTTTCCAGTTGAGGTCTGGGAGTTGGTCCCTGAGAGCGCAGAGCTGGACAAAATAGGAAGAGTGTTAAAGCAATCCCAAAATGACCCTTTACGTACCATGCTAGATGCTGGAATTCATTTGACTGTGAACATTTCATGGAAATGTTAGTCTCTTCCCTTGGATGCTTTCCTTCATCTGTCTATCTTGCTTTTCATGTGATGTTACATTGCCTCAATTCCGTTGCAGCGCATAAGAAGGAAAAAAGCTGCTTCAGAGCAGGCAGCAGGATTACTATGCTGTATATCAAATGCTTCTTGCAGTTGTGTGATGGTGGTGCAGTGGTAAGCATGGTTGCCTTCCAAGCAGTTGACCTGGGTTCGATTCCCAGCCATCACATTTCTTACTTTCTGCTCCAGGAGGAAAGATCCACTGAGGACTTTGATTGTAAGCAGTTCTGACAATTGCCCTTGCCAGGGCTTTTGTTTCGCTAATTGAACTTGAAAGTTCCACATATGAATGCTTGCAATGGAAAGTCCATCTGCCATTAATCTGTCACATAGTAGTAGGCTACACTGTAACCCAAATCCATGTGCTCTCAAGGTCCAAAGATATCAATCTCGAAGATGGGGCCTGGACCTGGGAATCAAGCAGTAGAGTTTCACAAGCTTGAACAACATCTGTGTGATTTTTCCAGTTGAGGTCTGGGAGTTGGTCCCTGAGAGGGCAGAGCTGGACAAAATAGGAAGAGTGTTAAAGCAATTCCAAAAAGACGCTTTACGTACCATGCTAGATGCTGGAATTCATTTGACTGTGAACATTTCATGGAAATGTTAGTCTCTTCCCTTGGATGCTTTCCTTCATCTGTCTATCTTGCTTTTCATGTGATGTTACATTGCCTCAATTCCGTTGCAGCGCATAAGAAGGAAAAAAGCTGCTTCAGAGCAGGCAGCAGGATTACTATGCTGTATATCAAATGCTTCTTGCAGTTGTGTGATGGTGGTGCAGTGGTAAGCATGGTTGCCTTCCAAGCAGTTGACCTGGGTTCGATTCCCAGCCATCACATTTCTTACTTTCTGCTCCAGGAGGAAAGATCCACTGAGGACTTTGATTGTAAGCAGTTCTGACAATTGCCCTTGCCAGGGCTTTTGTTTCGCTAATTGAACTTGAAAGTTCCACATATGAATGCTTGCAATGGAAAGTCTATCTGCCATTAATCTGTCACATAGTAGCAGGCTACACTGTTACCCAAATCCATGTGCTCTCAAGGTCCAAACATTTCAATCTCGAAGATGGGGCCTGGACCTGGGAATCAAGCAGTAGAGTTTCACAAGCTTGAACAACATCAGTGGGATTTTTCCAGTTGAGGTCTGGGAGTTGGTCCCTGAGAGGGCAGAGCTGGACAAAATAGGAAGAGTGTTAAAGCAATTCCAAAAAGACGCTTTACGTACCATGCTAGATGCTGGAATTCATTTGACTGTGAACATTTCATGGAAATGTTAGTCTCTTCCCTTGGATGCTTTCCTTCATCTGTCTATCTTGCTTTTCATGTGATGTTACATTGCCTCAATTCCGTTGCAGCGCATAAGAAGGAAAAAAGCTGCTTCAGAGCAGGCTGCAGGATTACTATGCTGTATATCAAGTGCTGCTTGCAGTTGTGTGATGGTGGTGCAGTGGTAAGCATGGTTGCCTTCCAAGCAGTTGACCTGGGTTCGATTCCCAGCCATCACATTTCTTACTTTCTACTCCAGGAGGAATGATCCACTGAGGACTTTGATTGTAAGCAGTTCTGACAATTGCCCTTGCCAGGGCTTTTGTTTCGCAACTTGAACTTGAAAGTTCCACATATGAATGCTTGCAATGGAAAGTCCATCTGCCATTAATCTGTCACATAGTAGTAGGCTACACTGTAACCCAAATCCATGTGCTCTCAAGGTCCAAAGATATCAATCTCGAAGATGGGGCCTGGACCTGGGAATCAAGCAGTAGAGTTTCACAAGCTTGAACAACATCTGTGTGATTTTTCCAGTTGAGGTCTGGGAGTTGGTCCCTGAGAGCGCAGAGCTGGACAAAATAGGAAGAGTGTTAAAGCAATCCCAAAATGACCCTTTACGTACCATGCTAGATGCTGGAATTCATTTGACTGTGAACATTTCATGGAAATGTTAGTCTCTTCCCTTGGATGCTTTCCTTCATCTGTCTATCTTGCTTTTCATGTGATGTTACATTGCCTCAATTCCGTTGCAGCGCATAAGAAGGAAAAAAGCTGCTTCAGAGCAGGCAGCAGGATTACTATGCTGTATATCAAATGCTTCTTGCAGTTGTGTGATGGTGGTGCAGTGGTAAGCATGGTTGCCTTCCAAGCAGTTGACCTGGGTTCGATTCCCAGCCATCACATTTCTTACTTTCTGCTCCAGGAGGAAAGATCCACTGAGGACTTTGATTGTAAGCAGTTCTGACAATTGCCCTTGCCAGGGCTTTTGTTTCGCTAATTGAACTTGAAAGTTCCACATATGAATGCTTGCAATGGAAAGTCCATCTGCCATTAATCTGTCACATAGTAGCAGGCTACACTGTAACCCAAATCCATGTGCTCTCAAGGTCCAAAGATATCAATCTCGAAGATGGGGCCTGGACCTGGGAATCAAGCAGTAGAGTTTCACAAGCTTGAACAACATCTGTGTGATTTTTCCAGTTGAGGTCTGGGAGTTGGTCCCTGAGAGCGCAGAGCTGGACAAAATAGGAAGAGTGTTAAAGCAATCCCAAAATGACCCTTTACGTACCATGCTAGATGCTGGAATTCATTTGACTGTGAACATTTCATGGAAATGTTAGTCTCTTCCCTTGGATGCTTTCCTTCATCTGTCTATCTTGCTTTTCATGTGATGTTACATTGCCTCAATTCCGTTGCAGCGCATAAGAAGGAAAAAAGCTGCTTCAGAGCAGGCTGCAGGATTACTATGCTGTATATCAAGTGCTGCTTGCAGTTGTGTGATGGTGGTGCAGTGGTAAGCATGGTTGCCTTCCAAGCAGTTGACCTGGGTTCGATTCCCAGCCATCACATTTCTTACTTTCTGCTCCAGGAGGAAAGATCCACTGAGGACTTTGATTGTAAGCAGTTCTGACAATTGCCCTTGCCAGGGCTTTTGTTTCGCTAATTGAACTTGAAAGTTCCACATATGAATGCTTGCAATGGAAAGTCTATCTGCCATTAATCTGTCACATAGTAGCAGGCTACACTGTTACCCAAATCCATGTGCTCTCAAGGTCCAAACATTTCAATCTCGAAGATGGGGCCTGGACCTGGGAATCAAGCAGTAGAGTTTCACAAGCTTGAACAACATCAGTGGGATTTTTCCAGTTGAGGTCTGGGAGTTGGTCCCTGAGAGGGCAGAGCTGGACAAAATAGGAAGAGTGTTAAAGCAATTCCAAAAAGACGCTTTACGTACCATGCTAGATGCTGGAATTCATTTGACTGTGAACATTTCATGGAAATGTTAGTCTCTTCCCTTGGATGCTTTCCTTCATCTGTCTATCTTGCTTTTCATGTGATGTTACATTGCCTCAATTCCGTTGCAGCGCATAAGAAGGAAAAAAGCTGCTTCAGAGCAGGCTGCAGGATTACTATGCTGTATATCAAGTGCTGCTTGCAGTTGTGTGATGGTGGTGCAGTGGTAAGCATGGTTGCCTTCCAAGCAGTTGACCTGGGTTCGATTCCCAGCCATCACATTTCTTACTTTCTACTCCAGGAGGAATGATCCACTGAGGACTTTGATTGTAAGCAGTTCTGACAATTGCCCTTGCCAGGGCTTTTGTTTCGCAACTTGAACTTGAAAGTTCCACATATGAATGCTTGCAATGGAAAGTCCATCTGCCATTAATCTGTCACATAGTAGTAGGCTACACTGTAACCCAAATCCATGTGCTCTCAAGGTCCAAAGATATCAATCTCGAAGATGGGGCCTGGACCTGGGAATCAAGCAGTAGAGTTTCACAAGCTTGAACAACATCTGTGTGATTTTTCCAGTTGAGGTCTGGGAGTTGGTCCCTGAGAGCGCAGAGCTGGACAAAATAGGAAGAGTGTTAAAGCAATCCCAAAATGACCCTTTACGTACCATGCTAGATGCTGGAATTCATTTGACTGTGAACATTTCATGGAAATGTTAGTCTCTTCCCTTGGATGCTTTCCTTCATCTGTCTATCTTGCTTTTCATGTGATGTTACATTGCCTCAATTCCGTTGCAGCGCATAAGAAGGAAAAAAGCTGCTTCAGAGCAGGCAGCAGGATTACTATGCTGTATATCAAATGCTTCTTGCAGTTGTGTGATGGTGGTGCAGTGGTAAGCATGGTTGCCTTCCAAGCAGTTGACCTGGGTTCGATTCCCAGCCATCACATTTCTTACTTTCTGCTCCAGGAGGAAAGATCCACTGAGGACTTTGATTGTAAGCAGTTCTGACAATTGCCCTTGCCAGGGCTTTTGTTTCGCTAATTGAACTTGAAAGTTCCACATATGAATGCTTGCAATGGAAAGTCTATCTGCCATTAATCTGTCACATAGTAGCAGGCTACACTGTTACCCAAATCCATGTGCTCTCAAGGTCCAAACATTTCAATCTCGAAGATGGGGCCTGGACCTGGGAATCAAGCAGTAGAGTTTCACAAGCTTGAACAACATCAGTGGGATTTTTCCAGTTGAGGTCTGGGAGTTGGTCCCTGAGAGGGCAGAGCTGGACAAAATAGGAAGAGTGTTAAAGCAATTCCAAAAAGACACTTTACGTACCATGCTAGATGCTGGAATTCATTTGACTGTGAACATTTCATGGAAATGTTAGTCTCTTCCCTTGGATGCTTTCCTTCATCTGTCTATCTTGCTTTTCATGTGATGTTACATTGCCTCAATTCCGTTGCAGCGCATAAGAAGGAAAAAAGCTGCTTCAGAGCAGGCAGCAGGATTACTATGCTGTATATCAAATGCTTCTTGCAGTTGTGTGATGGTGGTGCAGTGGTAAGCATGGTTGCCTTCCAAGCAGTTGACCTGGGTTCGATTCCCAGCCATCACATTTCTTACTTTCTGCTCCAGGAGGAAAGATCCACTGAGGACTTTGATTGTAAGCAGTTCTGACAATTGCCCTTGCCAGGGCTTTTGTTTCGCTAATTGAACTTGAAAGTTCCACATATGAATGCTTGCAATGGAAAGTCTATCTGCCATTAATCTGTCACATAGTAGCAGGCTACACTGTTACCCAAATCCATGTGCTCTCAAGGTCCAAACATTTCAATCTCGAAGATGGGGCCTGGACCTGGGAATCAAGCAGTAGAGTTTCACAAGCTTGAACAACATCAGTGGGATTTTTCCAGTTGAGGTCTGGGAGTTGGTCCCTGAGAGGGCAGAGCTGGACAAAATAGGAAGAGTGTTAAAGCAATTCCAAAAAGACGCTTTACGTACCATGCTAGATGCTGGAATTCATTTGACTGTGAACATTTCATGGAAATGTTAGTCTCTTCCCTTGGATGCTTTCCTTCATCTGTCTATCTTGCTTTTCATGTGATGTTACATTGCCTCAATTCCGTTGCAGCGCATAAGAAGGAAAAAAGCTGCTTCAGAGCAGGCTGCAGGATTACTATGCTGTATATCAAATGCTGCTTGCAGTTGTGTGATGGTGGTGCAGTGGTAAGCATGGTTGCCTTCCAAGCAGTTGACCTGGGTTCGATTCCCAGCCATCACATTTCTTACTTTCTGCTCCAGGAGGAAAGATCCACTGAGGACTTTGATTGTAAGCAGTTCTGACAATTGCCCTTGCCAGGGCTTTTGTTTCGCTAATTGAACTTGAAAGTTCCACATATGAATGCTTGCAATGGAAAGTCTATCTGCCATTAATCTGTCACATAGTAGCAGGCTACACTGTTACCCAAATCCATGTGCTCTCAAGGTCCAAACATTTCAATCTCGAAGATGGGGCCTGGACCTGGGAATCAAGCAGTAGAGTTTCACAAGCTTGAACAACATCAGTGGGATTTTTCCAGTTGAGGTCTGGGAGTTGGTCCCTGAGAGCGCAGAGCTGGACAAAATAGGAAGAGTGTTAAAGCAATCCCAAAATGACCCTTTACGTACCATGCTAGATGCTGGAATTCATTTGACTGTGAACATTTCATGGAAATGTTAGTCTCTTCCCTTGGATGCTTTCCTTCATCTGTCTATCTTGCTTTTCATGTGATGTTACATTGCCTCAATTCCGTTGCAGCGCATAAGAAGGAAAAAAGCTGCTTCAGAGCAGGCAGCAGGATTACTATGCTGTATATCAAATGCTTCTTGCAGTTGTGTGATGGTGGTGCAGTGGTAAGCATGGTTGCCTTCCAAGCAGTTGACCTGGGTTCGATTCCCAGCCATCACATTTCTTACTTTCTGCTCCAGGAGGAAAGATCCACTGAGGACTTTGATTGTAAGCAGTTCTGACAATTGCCCTTGCCAGGGCTTTTGTTTCGCTAATTGAACTTGAAAGTTCCACATATGAATGCTTGCAATGGAAAGTCTATCTGCCATTAATCTGTCACATAGTAGCAGGCTACACTGTTACCCAAATCCATGTGCTCTCAAGGTCCAAACATTTCAATCTCGAAGATGGGGCCTGGACCTGGGAATCAAGCAGTAGAGTTTCACAAGCTTGAACAACATCAGTGGGATTTTTCCAGTTGAGGTCTGGGAGTTGGTCCCTGAGAGGGCAGAGCTGGACAAAATAGGAAGAGTGTTAAAGCAATTCCAAAAAGACGCTTTACGTACCATGCTAGATGCTGGAATTCATTTGACTGTGAACATTTCATGGAAATGTTAGTCTCTTCCCTTGGATGCTTTCCTTCATCTGTCTATCTTGCTTTTCATGTGATGTTACATTGCCTCAATTCCGTTGCAGCGCATAAGAAGGAAAAAAGCTGCTTCAGAGCAGGCAGCAGGATTACTATGCTGTATATCAAATGCTGCTTGCAGTTGTGTGATGGTGGTGCAGTGGTAAGCATGGTTGCCTTCCAAGCAGTTGACCTGGGTTCGATTCCCAGCCATCACATTTCTTACTTTCTGCTCCAGGAGGAAAGATCCACTGAGGACTTTGATTGTAAGCAGTTCTGACAATTGCCCTTGCCAGGGCTTTTGTTTCGCTAATTGAACTTGAAAGTTCCACATATGAATGCTTGCAATGGAAAGTCTATCTGCCATTAATCTGTCACATAGTAGCAGGCTACACTGTTACCCAAATCCATGTGCTCTCAAGGTCCAAAGATATCAATCTCGAAGATGGGGCCTGGACCTGGGAATCAAGCAGTAGAGTTTCACAAGCTTGAACAACATCTGTGTGATTTTTCCAGTTGAGGTCTGGGAGTTGGTCCCTGAGAGCGCAGAGCTGGACAAAATAGGAAGAGTGTTAAAGCAATCCCAAAATGACCCTTTACGTACCATGCTAGATGCTGGAATTCATTTGACTGTGAACATTTCATGGAAATGTTAGTCTCTTCCCTTGGATGCTTTCCTTCATCTGTCTATCTTGCTTTTCATGTGATGTTACATTGCCTCAATTCCGTTGCAGCGCATAAGAAGGAAAAAAGCTGCTTCAGAGCAGGCAGCAGGATTACTATGCTGTATATCAAATGCTTCTTGCAGTTGTGTGATGGTGGTGCAGTGGTAAGCATGGTTGCCTTCCAAGCAGTTGACCTGGGTTCGATTCCCAGCCATCACATTTCTTACTTTCTGCTCCAGGAGGAAAGATCCACTGAGGACTTTGATTGTAAGCAGTTCTGACAATTGCCCTTGCCAGGGCTTTTGTTTCGCTAATTGAACTTGAAAGTTCCACATATGAATGCTTGCAATGGAAAGTCTATCTGCCATTAATCTGTCACATAGTAGCAGGCTACACTGTTACCCAAATCCATGTGCTCTCAAGGTCCAAACATTTCAATCTCGAAGATGGGGCCTGGACCTGGGAATCAAGCAGTAGAGTTTCACAAGCTTGAACAACATCAGTGGGATTTTTCCAGTTGAGGTCTGGGAGTTGGTCCCTGAGAGGGCAGAGCTGGACAAAATAGGAAGAGTGTTAAAGCAATTCCAAAAAGACGCTTTACGTACCATGCTAGATGCTGGAATTCATTTGACTGTGAACATTTCATGGAAATGTTAGTCTCTTCCCTTGGATGCTTTCCTTCATCTGTCTATCTTGCTTTTCATGTGATGTTACATTGCCTCAATTCCGTTGCAGCGCATAAGAAGGAAAAAAGCTGCTTCAGAGCAGGCAGCAGGATTACTATGCTGTATATCAAATGCTTCTTGCAGTTGTGTGATGGTGGTGCAGTGGTAAGCATGGTTGCCTTCCAAGCAGTTGACCTGGGTTCGATTCCCAGCCATCACATTTCTTACTTTCTGCTCCAGGAGGAAAGATCCACTGAGGACTTTGATTGTAAGCAGTTCTGACAATTGCCCTTGCCAGGGCTTTTGTTTCGCTAATTGAACTTGAAAGTTCCACATATGAATGCTTGCAATGGAAAGTCATCTGCCATTAATCTGTCACATAGTAGCAGGCTACACTGTAACCCAAATCCATGTGCTCTCAAGGTCCAAAGATATCAATCTCGAAGATGGGGCCTGGACCTGGGAATCAAGCAGTAGAGTTTCACAAGCTTGAACAACATCTGTGTGATTTTTCCAGTTGAGGTCTGGGAGTTGGTCCCTGAGAGCGCAGAGCTGGACAAAATAGGAAGAGTGTTAAAGCAATCCCAAAATGACCCTTTACGTACCATGCTAGATGCTGGAATTCATTTGACTGTGAACATTTCATGGAAATGTTAGTCTCTTCCCTTGGATGCTTTCCTTCATCTGTCTATCTTGCTTTTCATGTGATGTTACATTGCCTCAATTCCGTTGCAGCGCATAAGAAGGAAAAAAGCTGCTTCAGAGCAGGCAGCAGGATTACTATGCTGTATATCAAATGCTTCTTGCAGTTGTGTGATGGTGGTGCAGTGGTAAGCATGGTTGCCTTCCAAGCAGTTGACCTGGGTTCGATTCCCAGCCATCACATTTCTTACTTTCTGCTCCAGGAGGAAAGATCCACTGAGGACTTTGATTGTAAGCAGTTCTGACAATTGCCCTTGCCAGGGCTTTTGTTTCGCTAATTGAACTTGAAAGTTCCACATATGAATGCTTGCAATGGAAAGTCATCTGCCATTAATCTGTCACATAGTAGCAGGCTACACTGTAACCCAAATCCATGTGCTCTCAAGGTCCAAAGATATCAATCTCGAAGATGGGGCCTGGACCTGGGAATCAAGCAGTAGAGTTTCACAAGCTTGAACAACATCTGTGTGATTTTTCCAGTTGAGGTCTGGGAGTTGGTCCCTGAGAGCGCAGAGCTGGACAAAATAGGAAGAGTGTTAAAGCAATCCCAAAATGACCCTTTACGTACCATGCTAGATGCTGGAATTCATTTGACTGTGAACATTTCATGGAAATGTTAGTCTCTTCCCTTGGATGCTTTCCTTCATCTGTCTATCTTGCTTTTCATGTGATGTTACATTGCCTCAATTCCGTTGCAGCGCATAAGAAGGAAAAAAGCTGCTTCAGAGCAGGCAGCAGGATTACTATGCTGTATATCAAATGCTTCTTGCAGTTGTGTGATGGTGGTGCAGTGGTAAGCATGGTTGCCTTCCAAGCAGTTGACCTGGGTTCGATTCCCAGCCATCACATTTCTTACTTTCTGCTCCAGGAGGAAAGATCCACTGAGGACTTTGATTGTAAGCAGTTCTGACAATTGCCCTTGCCAGGGCTTTTGTTTCGCTAATTGAACTTGAAAGTTCCACATATGAATGCTTGCAATGGAAAGTCTATCTGCCATTAATCTGTCACATAGTAGCAGGCTACACTGTAACCCAAATCCATGTGCTCTCAAGGTCCAAAGATTTCAATCTCGAAGATGGGGCCTGGACCTGGGAATCAAGCAGTAGAGTTTCACAAGCTTGAACAACATCTGTGTGATTTTTCCAGTTGAGGTCTGGGAGTTGGTCCCTGAGAGGGCAGAGCTGGACAAAATAGGAAGAGTGTTAAAGCAATTCCAAAAAGACGCTTTACGTACCATGCTAGATGCTGGAATTCATTTGACTGTGAACATTTCATGGAAATGTTAGTCTCTTCCCTTGGATGCTTTCCTTCATCTGTCTATCTTGCTTTTCATGTGATGTTACATTGCCTCAATTCCGTTGCAGCGCATAAGAAGGAAAAAAGCTGCTTCAGAGCAGGCAGCAGGATTACTATGCTGTATATCAAATGCTTCTTGCAGTTGTGTGATGGTGGTGCAGTGGTAAGCATGGTTGCCTTCCAAGCAGTTGACCTGGGTTCGATTCCCAGCCATCACATTTCTTACTTTCTGCTCCAGGAGGAAAGATCCACTGAGGACTTTGATTGTAAGCAGTTCTGACAATTGCCCTTGCCAGGGCTTTTGTTTCGCTAATTGAACTTGAAAGTTCCACATATGAATGCTTGCAATGGAAAGTCTATCTGCCATTAATCTGTCACATAGTAGCAGGCTACACTGTAACCCAAATCCATGTGCTCTCAAGGTCCAAAGATATCAATCTCGAAGATGGGGCCTGGACCTGGGAATCAAGCAGTAGAGTTTCACAAGCTTGAACAACATCTGTGTGATTTTTCCAGTTGAGGTCTGGGAGTTGGTCCCTGAGAGGGCAGAGCTGGACAAAATAGGAAGAGTGTTAAAGCAATTCCAAAAAGACGCTTTACGTACCATGCTAGATGCTGGAATTCATTTGACTGTGAACATTTCATGGAAATGTTAGTCTCTTCCCTTGGATGCTTTCCTTCATCTGTCTATCTTGCTTTTCATGTGATGTTACATTGCCTCAATTCCGTTGCAGCGCATAAGAAGGAAAAAAGCTGCTTCAGAGCAGGCTGCAGGATTACTATGCTGTATATCAAGTGCTGCTTGCAGTTGTGTGATGGTGGTGCAGTGGTAAGCATGGTTGCCTTCCAAGCAGTTGACCTGGGTTCGATTCCCAGCCATCACATTTCTTACTTTCTGCTCCAGGAGGAATGATCCACTGAGGACTTTGATTGTAAGCAGTTCTGACAATTGCCCTTGCCAGGGCTTTTGTTTCGCAACTTGAACTTGAAAGTTCCACATATGAATGCTTGCAATGGAAAGTCCATCTGCCATTAATCTGTCACATAGTAGCAGGCTACACTGTAACCCAAATCCATGTGCTCTCAAGGTCCAAAGATATCAATCTCGAAGATGGGGCCTGGACCTGGGAATCAAGCAGTAGAGTTTCACAAGCTTGAACAACATCAGTGGGATTTTTCCAGTTGAGGTCTGGGAGTTGGTCCCTGAGAGGGCAGAGCTGGACAAAATAGGAAGAGTGTTAAAGCAATTCCAAAAAGACGCTTTACGTACCATGCTAGATGCTGGAATTCATTTGACTGTGAACATTTCATGGAAATGTTAGTCTCTTCCCTTGGATGCTTTCCTTCATCTGTCTATCTTGCTTTTCATGTGATGTTACATTGCCTCAATTCCGTTGCAGCGCATAAGAAGGAAAAAAGCTGCTTCAGAGCAGGCTGCAGGATTACTATGCTGTATATCAAGTGCTGCTTGCAGTTGTGTGATGGTGGTGCAGTGGTAAGCATGGTTGCCTTCCAAGCAGTTGACCTGGGTTCGATTCCCAGCCATCACATTTCTTACTTTCTACTCCAGGAGGAATGATCCACTGAGGACTTTGATTGTAAGCAGTTCTGACAATTGCCCTTGCCAGGGCTTTTGTTTCGCAACTTGAACTTGAAAGTTCCACATATGAATGCTTGCAATGGAAAGTCCATCTGCCATTAATCTGTCACATAGTAGCAGGCTACACTGTAACCCAAATCCATGTGCTCTCAAGGTCCAAAGATATCAATCTCGAAGATGGGGCCTGGACCTGGGAATCAAGCAGTAGAGTTTCACAAGCTTGAACAACATCTGTGTGATTTTTCCAGTTGAGGTCTGGGAGTTGGTCCCTGAGAGCGCAGAGCTGGACAAAATAGGAAGAGTGTTAAAGCAATCCCAAAATGACCCTTTACGTACCATGCTAGATGCTGGAATTCATTTGACTGTGAACATTTCATGGAAATGTTAGTCTCTTCCCTTGGATGCTTTCCTTCATCTGTCTATCTTGCTTTTCATGTGATGTTACATTGCCTCAATTCCGTTGCAGCGCATAAGAAGGAAAAAAGCTGCTTCAGAGCAGGCAGCAGGATTACTATGCTGTATATCAAATGCTTCTTGCAGTTGTGTGATGGTGGTGCAGTGGTAAGCATGGTTGCCTTCCAAGCAGTTGACCTGGGTTCGATTCCCAGCCATCACATTTCTTACTTTCTGCTCCAGGAGGAAAGATCCACTGAGGACTTTGATTGTAAGCAGTTCTGACAATTGCCCTTGCCAGGGCTTTTGTTTCGCTAATTGAACTTGAAAGTTCCACATATGAATGCTTGCAATGGAAAGTCCATCTGCCATTAATCTGTCACATAGTAGCAGGCTACACTGTAACCCAAATCCATGTGCTCTCAAGGTCCAAAGATATCAATCTCGAAGATGGGGCCTGGACCTGGGAATCAAGCAGTAGAGTTTCACAAGCTTGAACAACATCTGTGTGATTTTTCCAGTTGAGGTCTGGGAGTTGGTCCCTGAGAGGGCAGAGCTGGACAAAATAGGAAGAGTGTTAAAGCAATTCCAAAAAGACGCTTTACGTACCATGCTAGATGCTGGAATTCATTTGACTGTGAACATTTCATGGAAATGTTAGTCTCTTCCCTTGGATGCTTTCCTTCATCTGTCTATCTTGCTTTTCATGTGATGTTACATTGCCTCAATTCCGTTGCAGCGCATAAGAAGGAAAAAAGCTGCTTCAGAGCAGGCTGCAGGATTACTATGCTGTATATCAAGTGCTGCTTGCAGTTGTGTGATGGTGGTGCAGTGGTAAGCATGGTTGCCTTCCAAGCAGTTGACCTGGGTTCGATTCCCAGCCATCACATTTCTTACTTTCTACTCCAGGAGGAATGATCCACTGAGGACTTTGATTGTAAGCAGTTCTGACAATTGCCCTTGCCAGGGCTTTTGTTTCGCAACTTGAACTTGAAAGTTCCACATATGAATGCTTGCAATGGAAAGTCCATCTGCCATTAATCTGTCACATAGTAGCAGGCTACACTGTAACCCAAATCCATGTGCTCTCAAGGTCCAAAGATATCAATCTCGAAGATGGGGCCTGGACCTGGGAATCAAGCAGTAGAGTTTCACAAGCTTGAACAACATCTGTGTGATTTTTCCAGTTGAGGTCTGGGAGTTGGTCCCTGAGAGCGCAGAGCTGGACAAAATAGGAAGAGTGTTAAAGCAATCCCAAAATGACCCTTTACGTACCATGCTAGATGCTGGAATTCATTTGACTGTGAACATTTCATGGAAATGTTAGTCTCTTCCCTTGGATGCTTTCCTTCATCTGTCTATCTTGCTTTTCATGTGATGTTACATTGCCTCAATTCCGTTGCAGCGCATAAGAAGGAAAAAAGCTGCTTCAGAGCAGGCAGCAGGATTACTATGCTGTATATCAAATGCTTCTTGCAGTTGTGTGATGGTGGTGCAGTGGTAAGCATGGTTGCCTTCCAAGCAGTTGACCTGGGTTCGATTCCCAGCCATCACATTTCTTACTTTCTGCTCCAGGAGGAAAGATCCACTGAGGACTTTGATTGTAAGCAGTTCTGACAATTGCCCTTGCCAGGGCTTTTGTTTCGCTAATTGAACTTGAAAGTTCCACATATGAATGCTTGCAATGGAAAGTCTATCTGCCATTAATCTGTCACATAGTAGCAGGCTACACTGTTACCCAAATCCATGTGCTCTCAAGGTCCAAACATTTCAATCTCGAAGATGGGGCCTGGACCTGGGAATCAAGCAGTAGAGTTTCACAAGCTTGAACAACATCAGTGGGATTTTTCCAGTTGAGGTCTGGGAGTTGGTCCCTGAGAGGGCAGAGCTGGACAAAATAGGAAGAGTGTTAAAGCAATTCCAAAAAGACGCTTTACGTACCATGCTAGATGCTGGAATTCATTTGACTGTGAACATTTCATGGAAATGTTAGTCTCTTCCCTTGGATGCTTTCCTTCATCTGTCTATCTTGCTTTTCATGTGATGTTACATTGCCTCAATTCCGTTGCAGCGCATAAGAAGGAAAAAAGCTGCTTCAGAGCAGGCTGCAGGATTACTATGCTGTATATCAAATGCTGCTTGCAGTTGTGTGATGGTGGTGCAGTGGTAAGCATGGTTGCCTTCCAAGCAGTTGACCTGGGTTCGATTCCCAGCCATCACATTTCTTACTTTCTACTCCAGGAGGAATGATCCACTGAGGACTTTGATTGTAAGCAGTTCTGACAATTGCCCTTGCCAGGGCTTTTGTTTCGCAACTTGAACTTGAAAGTTCCACATATGAATGCTTGCAATGGAAAGTCCATCTGCCATTAATCTGTCACATAGTAGTAGGCTACACTGTAACCCAAATCCATGTGCTCTCAAGGTCCAAAGATATCAATCTCGAAGATGGGGCCTGGACCTGGGAATCAAGCAGTAGAGTTTCACAAGCTTGAACAACATCTGTGTGATTTTTCCAGTTGAGGTCTGGGAGTTGGTCCCTGAGAGCGCAGAGCTGGACAAAATAGGAAGAGTGTTAAAGCAATCCCAAAATGACCCTTTACGTACCATGCTAGATGCTGGAATTCATTTGACTGTGAACATTTCATGGAAATGTTAGTCTCTTCCCTTGGATGCTTTCCTTCATCTGTCTATCTTGCTTTTCATGTGATGTTACATTGCCTCAATTCCGTTGCAGCGCATAAGAAGGAAAAAAGCTGCTTCAGAGCAGGCAGCAGGATTACTATGCTGTATATCAAATGCTTCTTGCAGTTGTGTGATGGTGGTGCAGTGGTAAGCATGGTTGCCTTCCAAGCAGTTGACCTGGGTTCGATTCCCAGCCATCACATTTCTTACTTTCTGCTCCAGGAGGAAAGATCCACTGAGGACTTTGATTGTAAGCAGTTCTGACAATTGCCCTTGCCAGGGCTTTTGTTTCGCTAATTGAACTTGAAAGTTCCACATATGAATGCTTGCAATGGAAAGTCTATCTGCCATTAATCTGTCACATAGTAGCAGGCTACACTGTTACCCAAATCCATGTGCTCTCAAGGTCCAAACATTTCAATCTCGAAGATGGGGCCTGGACCTGGGAATCAAGCAGTAGAGTTTCACAAGCTTGAACAACATCAGTGGGATTTTTCCAGTTGAGGTCTGGGAGTTGGTCCCTGAGAGGGCAGAGCTGGACAAAATAGGAAGAGTGTTAAAGCAATTCCAAAAAGACGCTTTACGTACCATGCTAGATGCTGGAATTCATTTGACTGTGAACATTTCATGGAAATGTTAGTCTCTTCCCTTGGATGCTTTCCTTCATCTGTCTATCTTGCTTTTCATGTGATGTTACATTGCCTCAATTCCGTTGCAGCGCATAAGAAGGAAAAAAGCTGCTTCAGAGCAGGCTGCAGGATTACTATGCTGTATATCAAGTGCTGCTTGCAGTTGTGTGATGGTGGTGCAGTGGTAAGCATGGTTGCCTTCCAAGCAGTTGACCTGGGTTCGATTCCCAGCCATCACATTTCTTACTTTCTACTCCAGGAGGAATGATCCACTGAGGACTTTGATTGTAAGCAGTTCTGACAATTGCCCTTGCCAGGGCTTTTGTTTCGCAACTTGAACTTGAAAGTTCCACATATGAATGCTTGCAATGGAAAGTCCATCTGCCATTAATCTGTCACATAGTAGTAGGCTACACTGTAACCCAAATCCATGTGCTCTCAAGGTCCAAAGATATCAATCTCGAAGATGGGGCCTGGACCTGGGAATCAAGCAGTAGAGTTTCACAAGCTTGAACAACATCTGTGTGATTTTTCCAGTTGAGGTCTGGGAGTTGGTCCCTGAGAGCGCAGAGCTGGACAAAATAGGAAGAGTGTTAAAGCAATCCCAAAATGACCCTTTACGTACCATGCTAGATGCTGGAATTCATTTGACTGTGAACATTTCATGGAAATGTTAGTCTCTTCCCTTGGATGCTTTCCTTCATCTGTCTATCTTGCTTTTCATGTGATGTTACATTGCCTCAATTCCGTTGCAGCGCATAAGAAGGAAAAAAGCTGCTTCAGAGCAGGCAGCAGGATTACTATGCTGTATATCAAATGCTTCTTGCAGTTGTGTGATGGTGGTGCAGTGGTAAGCATGGTTGCCTTCCAAGCAGTTGACCTGGGTTCGATTCCCAGCCATCACATTTCTTACTTTCTGCTCCAGGAGGAAAGATCCACTGAGGACTTTGATTGTAAGCAGTTCTGACAATTGCCCTTGCCAGGGCTTTTGTTTCGCTAATTGAACTTGAAAGTTCCACATATGAATGCTTGCAATGGAAAGTCTATCTGCCATTAATCTGTCACATAGTAGCAGGCTACACTGTTACCCAAATCCATGTGCTCTCAAGGTCCAAACATTTCAATCTCGAAGATGGGGCCTGGACCTGGGAATCAAGCAGTAGAGTTTCACAAGCTTGAACAACATCAGTGGGATTTTTCCAGTTGAGGTCTGGGAGTTGGTCCCTGAGAGGGCAGAGCTGGACAAAATAGGAAGAGTGTTAAAGCAATTCCAAAAAGACGCTTTACGTACCATGCTAGATGCTGGAATTCATTTGACTGTGAACATTTCATGGAAATGTTAGTCTCTTCCCTTGGATGCTTTCCTTCATCTGTCTATCTTGCTTTTCATGTGATGTTACATTGCCTCAATTCCGTTGCAGCGCATAAGAAGGAAAAAAGCTGCTTCAGAGCAGGCAGCAGGATTACTATGCTGTATATCAAATGCTTCTTGCAGTTGTGTGATGGTGGTGCAGTGGTAAGCATGGTTGCCTTCCAAGCAGTTGACCTGGGTTCGATTCCCAGCCATCACATTTCTTACTTTCTGCTCCAGGAGGAAAGATCCACTGAGGACTTTGATTGTAAGCAGTTCTGACAATTGCCCTTGCCAGGGCTTTTGTTTCGCTAATTGAACTTGAAAGTTCCACATATGAATGCTTGCAATGGAAAGTCTATCTGCCATTAATCTGTCACATAGTAGCAGGCTACACTGTTACCCAAATCCATGTGCTCTCAAGGTCCAAACATTTCAATCTCGAAGATGGGGCCTGGACCTGGGAATCAAGCAGTAGAGTTTCACAAGCTTGAACAACATCAGTGGGATTTTTCCAGTTGAGGTCTGGGAGTTGGTCCCTGAGAGGGCAGAGCTGGACAAAATAGGAAGAGTGTTAAAGCAATCCCAAAAAGACCTTTACGTACCATGCTAGATGCTGGAATTCATTTGACTGTGAACATTTCATGGAAATGTTAGTCTCTTCCCTTGGATGCTTTCCTTCATCTGTCTATCTTGCTTTTCATGTGATGTTACATTGCCTCAATTCCGTTGCAGCGCATAAGAAGGAAAAAAGCTGCTTCAGAGCAGGCAGCAGGATTACTATGCTGTATATCAAATGCTTCTTGCAGTTGTGTGATGGTGGTGCAGTGGTAAGCATGGTTGCCTTCCAAGCAGTTGACCTGGGTTCGATTCCCAGCCATCACATTTCTTACTTTCTGCTCCAGGAGGAAAGATCCACTGAGGACTTTGATTGTAAGCAGTTCTGACAATTGCCCTTGCCAGGGCTTTTGTTTCGCTAATTGAACTTGAAAGTTCCACATATGAATGCTTGCAATGGAAAGTCTATCTGCCATTAATCTGTCACATAGTAGCAGGCTACACTGTTACCCAAATCCATGTGCTCTCAAGGTCCAAACATTTCAATCTCGAAGATGGGGCCTGGACCTGGGAATCAAGCAGTAGAGTTTCACAAGCTTGAACAACATCAGTGGGATTTTTCCAGTTGAGGTCTGGGAGTTGGTCCCTGAGAGGGCAGAGCTGGACAAAATAGGAAGAGTGTTAAAGCAATTCCAAAAAGACGCTTTACGTACCATGCTAGATGCTGGAATTCATTTGACTGTGAACATTTCATGGAAATGTTAGTCTCTTCCCTTGGATGCTTTCCTTCATCTGTCTATCTTGCTTTTCATGTGATGTTACATTGCCTCAATTCCGTTGCAGCGCATAAGAAGGAAAAAAGCTGCTTCAGAGCAGGCTGCAGGATTACTATGCTGTATATCAAATGCTGCTTGCAGTTGTGTGATGGTGGTGCAGTGGTAAGCATGGTTGCCTTCCAAGCAGTTGACCTGGGTTCGATTCCCAGCCATCACATTTCTTACTTTCTACTCCAGGAGGAATGATCCACTGAGGACTTTGATTGTAAGCAGTTCTGACAATTGCCCTTGCCAGGGCTTTTGTTTCGCAACTTGAACTTGAAAGTTCCACATATGAATGCTTGCAATGGAAAGTCCATCTGCCATTAATCTGTCACATAGTAGTAGGCTACACTGTAACCCAAATCCATGTGCTCTCAAGGTCCAAAGATATCAATCTCGAAGATGGGGCCTGGACCTGGGAATCAAGCAGTAGAGTTTCACAAGCTTGAACAACATCTGTGTGATTTTTCCAGTTGAGGTCTGGGAGTTGGTCCCTGAGAGCGCAGAGCTGGACAAAATAGGAAGAGTGTTAAAGCAATCCCAAAATGACCCTTTACGTACCATGCTAGATGCTGGAATTCATTTGACTGTGAACATTTCATGGAAATGTTAGTCTCTTCCCTTGGATGCTTTCCTTCATCTGTCTATCTTGCTTTTCATGTGATGTTACATTGCCTCAATTCCGTTGCAGCGCATAAGAAGGAAAAAAGCTGCTTCAGAGCAGGCAGCAGGATTACTATGCTGTATATCAAATGCTTCTTGCAGTTGTGTGATGGTGGTGCAGTGGTAAGCATGGTTGCCTTCCAAGCAGTTGACCTGGGTTCGATTCCCAGCCATCACATTTCTTACTTTCTGCTCCAGGAGGAAAGATCCACTGAGGACTTTGATTGTAAGCAGTTCTGACAATTGCCCTTGCCAGGGCTTTTGTTTCGCTAATTGAACTTGAAAGTTCCACATATGAATGCTTGCAATGGAAAGTCTATCTGCCATTAATCTGTCACATAGTAGCAGGCTACACTGTTACCCAAATCCATGTGCTCTCAAGGTCCAAACATTTCAATCTCGAAGATGGGGCCTGGACCTGGGAATCAAGCAGTAGAGTTTCACAAGCTTGAACAACATCAGTGGGATTTTTCCAGTTGAGGTCTGGGAGTTGGTCCCTGAGAGGGCAGAGCTGGACAAAATAGGAAGAGTGTTAAAGCAATTCCAAAAAGACGCTTTACGTACCATGCTAGATGCTGGAATTCATTTGACTGTGAACATTTCATGGAAATGTTAGTCTCTTCCCTTGGATGCTTTCCTTCATCTGTCTATCTTGCTTTTCATGTGATGTTACATTGCCTCAATTCCGTTGCAGCGCATAAGAAGGAAAAAAGCTGCTTCAGAGCAGGCTGCAGGATTACTATGCTGTATATCAAGTGCTGCTTGCAGTTGTGTGATGGTGGTGCAGTGGTAAGCATGGTTGCCTTCCAAGCAGTTGACCTGGGTTCGATTCCCAGCCATCACATTTCTTACTTTCTGCTCCAGGAGGAAAGATCCACTGAGGACTTTGATTGTAAGCAGTTCTGACAATTGCCCTTGCCAGGGCTTTTGTTTCGCTAATTGAACTTGAAAGTTCCACATATGAATGCTTGCAATGGAAAGTCCATCTGCCATTAATCTGTCACATAGTAGCAGGCTACACTGTAACCCAAATCCATGTGCTCTCAAGGTCCAAAGATATCAATCTCGAAGATGGGGCCTGGACCTGGGAATCAAGCAGTAGAGTTTCACAAGCTTGAACAACATCTGTGTGATTTTTCCAGTTGAGGTCTGGGAGTTGGTCCCTGAGAGCGCAGAGCTGGACAAAATAGGAAGAGTGTTAAAGCAATCCCAAAATGACCCTTTACGTACCATGCTAGATGCTGGAATTCATTTGACTGTGAACATTTCATGGAAATGTTAGTCTCTTCCCTTGGATGCTTTCCTTCATCTGTCTATCTTGCTTTTCATGTGATGTTACATTGCCTCAATTCCGTTGCAGCGCATAAGAAGGAAAAAAGCTGCTTCAGAGCAGGCAGCAGGATTACTATGCTGTATATCAAATGCTTCTTGCAGTTGTGTGATGGTGGTGCAGTGGTAAGCATGGTTGCCTTCCAAGCAGTTGACCTGGGTTCGATTCCCAGCCATCACATTTCTTACTTTCTGCTCCAGGAGGAAAGATCCACTGAGGACTTTGATTGTAAGCAGTTCTGACAATTGCCCTTGCCAGGGCTTTTGTTTCGCTAATTGAACTTGAAAGTTCCACATATGAATGCTTGCAATGGAAAGTCTATCTGCCATTAATCTGTCACATAGTAGCAGGCTACACTGTTACCCAAATCCATGTGCTCTCAAGGTCCAAACATTTCAATCTCGAAGATGGGGCCTGGACCTGGGAATCAAGCAGTAGAGTTTCACAAGCTTGAACAACATCAGTGGGATTTTTCCAGTTGAGGTCTGGGAGTTGGTCCCTGAGAGGGCAGAGCTGGACAAAATAGGAAGAGTGTTAAAGCAATTCCAAAAAGACGCTTTACGTACCATGCTAGATGCTGGAATTCATTTGACTGTGAACATTTCATGGAAATGTTAGTCTCTTCCCTTGGATGCTTTCCTTCATCTGTCTATCTTGCTTTTCATGTGATGTTACATTGCCTCAATTCCGTTGCAGCGCATAAGAAGGAAAAAAGCTGCTTCAGAGCAGGCTGCAGGATTACTATGCTGTATATCAAGTGCTGCTTGCAGTTGTGTGATGGTGGTGCAGTGGTAAGCATGGTTGCCTTCCAAGCAGTTGACCTGGGTTCGATTCCCAGCCATCACATTTCTTACTTTCTACTCCAGGAGGAATGATCCACTGAGGACTTTGATTGTAAGCAGTTCTGACAATTGCCCTTGCCAGGGCTTTTGTTTCGCAACTTGAACTTGAAAGTTCCACATATGAATGCTTGCAATGGAAAGTCCATCTGCCATTAATCTGTCACATAGTAGTAGGCTACACTGTAACCCAAATCCATGTGCTCTCAAGGTCCAAAGATATCAATCTCGAAGATGGGGCCTGGACCTGGGAATCAAGCAGTAGAGTTTCACAAGCTTGAACAACATCTGTGTGATTTTTCCAGTTGAGGTCTGGGAGTTGGTCCCTGAGAGCGCAGAGCTGGACAAAATAGGAAGAGTGTTAAAGCAATCCCAAAATGACCCTTTACGTACCATGCTAGATGCTGGAATTCATTTGACTGTGAACATTTCATGGAAATGTTAGTCTCTTCCCTTGGATGCTTTCCTTCATCTGTCTATCTTGCTTTTCATGTGATGTTACATTGCCTCAATTCCGTTGCAGCGCATAAGAAGGAAAAAAGCTGCTTCAGAGCAGGCAGCAGGATTACTATGCTGTATATCAAATGCTTCTTGCAGTTGTGTGATGGTGGTGCAGTGGTAAGCATGGTTGCCTTCCAAGCAGTTGACCTGGGTTCGATTCCCAGCCATCACATTTCTTACTTTCTGCTCCAGGAGGAAAGATCCACTGAGGACTTTGATTGTAAGCAGTTCTGACAATTGCCCTTGCCAGGGCTTTTGTTTCGCTAATTGAACTTGAAAGTTCCACATATGAATGCTTGCAATGGAAAGTCTATCTGCCATTAATCTGTCACATAGTAGCAGGCTACACTGTTACCCAAATCCATGTGCTCTCAAGGTCCAAACATTTCAATCTCGAAGATGGGGCCTGGACCTGGGAATCAAGCAGTAGAGTTTCACAAGCTTGAACAACATCAGTGGGATTTTTCCAGTTGAGGTCTGGGAGTTGGTCCCTGAGAGGGCAGAGCTGGACAAAATAGGAAGAGTGTTAAAGCAATTCCAAAAAGACGCTTTACGTACCATGCTAGATGCTGGAATTCATTTGACTGTGAACATTTCATGGAAATGTTAGTCTCTTCCCTTGGATGCTTTCCTTCATCTGTCTATCTTGCTTTTCATGTGATGTTACATTGCCTCAATTCCGTTGCAGCGCATAAGAAGGAAAAAAGCTGCTTCAGAGCAGGCTGCAGGATTACTATGCTGTATATCAAGTGCTGCTTGCAGTTGTGTGATGGTGGTGCAGTGGTAAGCATGGTTGCCTTCCAAGCAGTTGACCTGGGTTCGATTCCCAGCCATCACATTTCTTACTTTCTACTCCAGGAGGAATGATCCACTGAGGACTTTGATTGTAAGCAGTTCTGACAATTGCCCTTGCCAGGGCTTTTGTTTCGCAACTTGAACTTGAAAGTTCCACATATGAATGCTTGCAATGGAAAGTCCATCTGCCATTAATCTGTCACATAGTAGCAGGCTACACTGTAACCCAAATCCATGTGCTCTCAAGGTCCAAAGATATCAATCTCGAAGATGGGGCCTGGACCTGGGAATCAAGCAGTAGAGTTTCACAAGCTTGAACAACATCTGTGTGATTTTTCCAGTTGAGGTCTGGGAGTTGGTCCCTGAGAGCGCAGAGCTGGACAAAATAGGAAGAGTGTTAAAGCAATCCCAAAATGACCCTTTACGTACCATGCTAGATGCTGGAATTCATTTGACTGTGAACATTTCATGGAAATGTTAGTCTCTTCCCTTGGATGCTTTCCTTCATCTGTCTATCTTGCTTTTCATGTGATGTTACATTGCCTCAATTCCGTTGCAGCGCATAAGAAGGAAAAAAGCTGCTTCAGAGCAGGCAGCAGGATTACTATGCTGTATATCAAATGCTTCTTGCAGTTGTGTGATGGTGGTGCAGTGGTAAGCATGGTTGCCTTCCAAGCAGTTGACCTGGGTTCGATTCCCAGCCATCACATTTCTTACTTTCTGCTCCAGGAGGAAAGATCCACTGAGGACTTTGATTGTAAGCAGTTCTGACAATTGCCCTTGCCAGGGCTTTTGTTTCGCTAATTGAACTTGAAAGTTCCACATATGAATGCTTGCAATGGAAAGTCTATCTGCCATTAATCTGTCACATAGTAGCAGGCTACACTGTTACCCAAATCCATGTGCTCTCAAGGTCCAAACATTTCAATCTCGAAGATGGGGCCTGGACCTGGGAATCAAGCAGTAGAGTTTCACAAGCTTGAACAACATCTGTGTGATTTTTCCAGTTGAGGTCTGGGAGTTGGTCCCTGAGAGCGCAGAGCTGGACAAAATAGGAAGAGTGTTAAAGCAATCCCAAAATGACCCTTTACGTACCATGCTAGATGCTGGAATTCATTTGACTGTGAACATTTCATGGAAATGTTAGTCTCTTCCCTTGGATGCTTTCCTTCATCTGTCTATCTTGCTTTTCATGTGATGTTACATTGCCTCAATTCCGTTGCAGCGCATAAGAAGGAAAAAAGCTGCTTCAGAGCAGGCTGCAGGATTACTATGCTGTATATCAAATGCTTCGTGCAGTTGTGTGATGGTGGTGCAGTGGTAAGCATGGTTGCCTTCCAAGCAGTTGACCTGGGTTCGATTCCCAGCCATCACATTTCTTACTTTCTGCTCCAGGAGGAAAGATCCACTGAGGACTTTGATTGTAAGCAGTTCTGACAATTGCCCTTGCCAGGGCTTTTGTTTCGCTAATTGAACTTGAAAGTTCCACATATGAATGCTTGCAATGGAAAGTCCATCTGCCATTAATCTGTCACATAGTAGCAGGCTACACTGTTACCCAAATCCATGTGCTCTCAAGGTCCAAAGATATCAATCTCGAAGATGGGGCCTGGACCTGGGAATCAAGCAGTAGAGTTTCACAAGCTTGAACAACATCTGTGTGATTTTTCCAGTTGAGGTCTGGGAGTTGGTCCCTGAGAGCGCAGAGCTGGACAAAATAGGAAGAGTGTTAAAGCAATCCCAAAATGACCCTTTACGTACCATGCTAGATGCTGGAATTCATTTGACTGTGAACATTTCATGGAAATGTTAGTCTCTTCCCTTGGATGCTTTCCTTCATCTGTCTATCTTGCTTTTCATGTGATGTTACATTGCCTCAATTCCGTTGCAGCGCATAAGAAGGAAAAAAGCTGCTTCAGAGCAGGCAGCAGGATTACTATGCTGTATATCAAATGCTTCTTGCAGTTGTGTGATGGTGGTGCAGTGGTAAGCATGGTTGCCTTCCAAGCAGTTGACCTGGGTTCGATTCCCAGCCATCACATTTCTTACTTTCTGCTCCAGGAGGAAAGATCCACTGAGGACTTTGATTGTAAGCAGTTCTGACAATTGCCCTTGCCAGGGCTTTTGTTTCGCTAATTGAACTTGAAAGTTCCACATATGAATGCTTGCAATGGAAAGTCTATCTGCCATTAATCTGTCACATAGTAGCAGGCTACACTGTTACCCAAATCCATGTGCTCTCAAGGTCCAAACATTTCAATCTCGAAGATGGGGCCTGGACCTGGGAATCAAGCAGTAGAGTTTCACAAGCTTGAACAACATCAGTGGGATTTTTCCAGTTGAGGTCTGGGAGTTGGTCCCTGAGAGGGCAGAGCTGGACAAAATAGGAAGAGTGTTAAAGCAATTCCAAAAAGACGCTTTACGTACCATGCTAGATGCTGGAATTCATTTGACTGTGAACATTTCATGGAAATGTTAGTCTCTTCCCTTGGATGCTTTCCTTCATCTGTCTATCTTGCTTTTCATGTGATGTTACATTGCCTCAATTCCGTTGCAGCGCATAAGAAGGAAAAAAGCTGCTTCAGAGCAGGCTGCAGGATTACTATGCTGTATATCAAATGCTGCTTGCAGTTGTGTGATGGTGGTGCAGTGGTAAGCATGGTTGCCTTCCAAGCAGTTGACCTGGGTTCGATTCCCAGCCATCACATTTCTTACTTTCTGCTCCAGGAGGAATGATCCACTGAGGACTTTGATTGTAAGCAGTTCTGACAATTGCCCTTGCCAGGGCTTTTGTTTCGCAACTTGAACTTGAAAGTTCCACATATGAATGCTTGCAATGGAAAGTCCATCTGCCATTAATCTGTCACATAGTAGTAGGCTACACTGTAACCCAAATCCATGTGCTCTCAACGTCCAAAGATATCAATCTCGAAGATGGGGCCTGGACCTGGGAATCAAGCAGTAGAGTTTCACAAGCTTGAACAACATCAGTGGGATTTTTCCAGTTGAGGTCTGGGAGTTGGTCCCTGAGAGCGCAGAGCTGGACAAAATAGGAAGAGTGTTAAAGCAATCCCAAAATGACCCTTTACGTACCATGCTAGATGCTGGAATTCATTTGACTGTGAACATTTCATGGAAATGTTAGTCTCTTCCCTTGGATGCTTTCCTTCATCTGTCTATCTTGCTTTTCATGTGATGTTACATTGCCTCAATTCCGTTGCAGCGCATAAGAAGGAAAAAAGCTGCTTCAGAGCAGGCAGCAGGATTACTATGCTGTATATCAAGTGCTGCTTGCAGTTGTGTGATGGTGGTGCAGTGGTAAGCATGGTTGCCTTCCAAGCAGTTGACCTGGGTTCGATTCCCAGCCATCACATTTCTTACTTTCTGCTCCAGGAGGAAAGATCCACTGAGGACTTTGATTGTAAGCAGTTCTGACAATTGCCCTTGCCAGGGCTTTTGTTTCGCTAATTGAACTTGAAAGTTCCACATATGAATGCTTGCAATGGAAAGTCTATCTGCCATTAATCTGTCACATAGTAGCAGGCTACACTGTTACCCAAATCCATGTGCTCTCAAGGTCCAAACATTTCAATCTCGAAGATGGGGCCTGGACCTGGGAATCAAGCAGTAGAGTTTCACAAGCTTGAACAACATCAGTGGGATTTTTCCAGTTGAGGTCTGGGAGTTGGTCCCTGAGAGGGCAGAGCTGGACAAAATAGGAAGAGTGTTAAAGCAATTCCAAAAAGACCCTTTACGTACCATGCTAGATGCTGGAATTCATTTGACTGTGAACATTTCATGGAAATGTTAGTCTCTTCCCTTGGATGCTTTCCTTCATCTGTCTATCTTGCTTTTCATGTGATGTTACATTGCCTCAATTCCGTTGCAGCGCATAAGAAGGAAAAAAGCTGCTTCAGAGCAGGCAGCAGGATTACTATGCTGTATATCAAATGCTGCTTGCAGTTGTGTGATGGTGGTGCAGTGGTAAGCATGGTTGCCTTCCAAGCAGTTGACCTGGGTTCGATTCCCAGCCATCACATTTCTTACTTTCTGCTCCAGGAGGAAAGATCCACTGAGGACTTTGATTGTAAGCAGTTCTGACAATTGCCCTTGCCAGGGCTTTTGTTTCGCTAATTGAACTTGAAAGTTCCACATATGAATGCTTGCAATGGAAAGTCTATCTGCCATTAATCTGTCACATAGTAGCAGGCTACACTGTTACCCAAATCCATGTGCTCTCAAGGTCCAAACATTTCAATCTCGAAGATGGGGCCTGGACCTGGGAATCAAGCAGTAGAGTTTCACAAGCTTGAACAACATCAGTGGGATTTTTCCAGTTGAGGTCTGGGAGTTGGTCCCTGAGAGGGCAGAGCTGGACAAAATAGGAAGAGTGTTAAAGCAATTCCAAAAAGACGCTTTACGTACCATGCTAGATGCTGGAATTCATTTGACTGTGAACATTTCATGGAAATGTTAGTCTCTTCCCTTGGATGCTTTCCTTCATCTGTCTATCTTGCTTTTCATGTGATGTTACATTGCCTCAATTCCGTTGCAGCGCATAAGAAGGAAAAAAGCTGCTTCAGAGCAGGCTGCAGGATTACTATGCTGTATATCAAGTGCTGCTTGCAGTTGTGTGATGGTGGTGCAGTGGTAAGCATGGTTGCCTTCCAAGCAGTTGACCTGGGTTCGATTCCCAGCCATCACATTTCTTACTTTCTGCTCCAGGAGGAAAGATCCACTGAGGACTTTGATTGTAAGCAGTTCTGACAATTGCCCTTGCCAGGGCTTTTGTTTCGCTAATTGAACTTGAAAGTTCCACATATGAATGCTTGCAATGGAAAGTCTATCTGCCATTAATCTGTCACATAGTAGCAGGCTACACTGTTACCCAAATCCATGTGCTCTCAAGGTCCAAACATTTCAATCTCGAAGATGGGGCCTGGACCTGGGAATCAAGCAGTAGAGTTTCACAAGCTTGAACAACATCAGTGGGATTTTTCCAGTTGAGGTCTGGGAGTTGGTCCCTGAGAGCGCAGAGCTGGACAAAATAGGAAGAGTGTTAAAGCAATCCCAAAATGACCCTTTACGTACCATGCTAGATGCTGGAATTCATTTGACTGTGAACATTTCATGGAAATGTTAGTCTCTTCCCTTGGATGCTTTCCTTCATCTGTCTATCTTGCTTTTCATGTGATGTTACATTGCCTCAATTCCGTTGCAGCGCATAAGAAGGAAAAAAGCTGCTTCAGAGCAGGCAGCAGGATTACTATGCTGTATATCAAATGCTTCTTGCAGTTGTGTGATGGTGGTGCAGTGGTAAGCATGGTTGCCTTCCAAGCAGTTGACCTGGGTTCGATTCCCAGCCATCACATTTCTTACTTTCTGCTCCAGGAGGAAAGATCCACTGAGGACTTTGATTGTAAGCAGTTCTGACAATTGCCCTTGCCAGGGCTTTTGTTTCGCTAATTGAACTTGAAAGTTCCACATATGAATGCTTGCAATGGAAAGTCTATCTGCCATTAATCTGTCACATAGTAGCAGGCTACACTGTTACCCAAATCCATGTGCTCTCAAGGTCCAAACATATCAATCTCGAAGATGGGGCCTGGACCTGGGAATCAAGCAGTAGAGTTTCACAAGCTTGAACAACATCAGTGGGATTTTTCCAGTTGAGGTCTGGGAGTTGGTCCCTGAGAGCGCAGAGCTGGACAAAATAGGAAGAGTGTTAAAGCAATCCAAAATGACCCTTTACGTACCATGCTAGATGCTGGAATTCATTTGACTGTGAACATTTCATGGAAATGTTAGTCTCTTCCCTTGGATGCTTTCCTTCATCTGTCTATCTTGCTTTTCATGTGATGTTACATTGCCTCAATTCCGTTGCAGCGCATAAGAAGGAAAAAAGCTGCTTCAGAGCAGGCAGCAGGATTACTATGCTGTATATCAAATGCTTCTTGCAGTTGTGTGATGGTGGTGCAGTGGTAAGCATGGTTGCCTTCCAAGCAGTTGACCTGGGTTTGATTCCCAGCCATCACATTTCTTACTTTCTGCTCCAGGAGGAAAGATCCACTGAGGACTTTGATTGTAAGCAGTTCTGACAATTGCCCTTGCCAGGGCTTTTGTTTCGCTAATTGAACTTGAAAGTTCCACATATGAATGCTTGCAATGGAAAGTCTATCTGCCATTAATCTGTCACATAGTAGCAGGCTACACTGTTACCCAAATCCATGTGCTCTCAAGGTCCAAACATTTCAATCTCGAAGATGGGGCCTGGACCTGGGAATCAAGCAGTAGAGTTTCACAAGCTTGAACAACATCTGTGTGATTTTTCCAGTTGAGGTCTGGGAGTTGGTCCCTGAGAGGGCAGAGCTGGACAAAATAGGAAGAGTGTTAAAGCAATTCCAAAAAGACGCTTTACGTACCATGCTAGATGCTGGAATTCATTTGACTGTGAACATTTCATGGAAATGTTAGTCTCTTCCCTTGGATGCTTTCCTTCATCTGTCTATCTTGCTTTTCATGTGATGTTACATTGCCTCAATTCCGTTGCAGCGCATAAGAAGGAAAAAAGCTGCTTCAGAGCAGGCTGCAGGATTACTATGCTGTATATCAAGTGCTGCTTGCAGTTGTGTGATGGTGGTGCAGTGGTAAGCATGGTTGCCTTCCAAGCAGTTGACCTGGGTTCGATTCCCAGCCATCACATTTCTTACTTTCTACTCCAGGAGGAATGATCCACTGAGGACTTTGATTGTAAGCAGTTCTGACAATTGCCCTTGCCAGGGCTTTTGTTTCGCAACTTGAACTTGAAAGTTCCACATATGAATGCTTGCAATGGAAAGTCCATCTGCCATTAATCTGTCACATAGTAGTAGGCTACACTGTAACCCAAATCCATGTGCTCTCAAGGTCCAAAGATATCAATCTCGAAGATGGGGCCTGGACCTGGGAATCAAGCAGTAGAGTTTCACAAGCTTGAACAACATCTGTGTGATTTTTCCAGTTGAGGTCTGGGAGTTGGTCCCTGAGAGCGCAGAGCTGGACAAAATAGGAAGAGTGTTAAAGCAATCCCAAAATGACCCTTTACGTACCATGCTAGATGCTGGAATTCATTTGACTGTGAACATTTCATGGAAATGTTAGTCTCTTCCCTTGGATGCTTTCCTTCATCTGTCTATCTTGCTTTTCATGTGATGTTACATTGCCTCAATTCCGTTGCAGCGCATAAGAAGGAAAAAAGCTGCTTCAGAGCAGGCAGCAGGATTACTATGCTGTATATCAAATGCTTCTTGCAGTTGTGTGATGGTGGTGCAGTGGTAAGCATGGTTGCCTTCCAAGCAGTTGACCTGGGTTCGATTCCCAGCCATCACATTTCTTACTTTCTGCTCCAGGAGGAAAGATCCACTGAGGACTTTGATTGTAAGCAGTTCTGACAATTGCCCTTGCCAGGGCTTTTGTTTCGCTAATTGAACTTGAAAGTTCCACATATGAATGCTTGCAATGGAAAGTCTATCTGCCATTAATCTGTCACATAGTAGCAGGCTACACTGTTACCCAAATCCATGTGCTCTCAAGGTCCAAACATTTCAATCTCGAAGATGGGGCCTGGACCTGGGAATCAAGCAGTAGAGTTTCACAAGCTTGAACAACATCAGTGGGATTTTTCCAGTTGAGGTCTGGGAGTTGGTCCCTGAGAGGGCAGAGCTGTACAAAATAGGAAGAGTGTTAAAGCAATTCCAAAAAGACGCTTTACGTACCATGCTAGATGCTGGAATTCATTTGACTGTGAACATTTCATGGAAATGTTAGTCTCTTCCCTTGGATGCTTTCCTTCATCTGTCTATCTTGCTTTTCATGTGATGTTACATTGCCTCAATTCCGTTGCAGCGCATAAGAAGGAAAAAAGCTGCTTCAGAGCAGGCTGCAGGATTACTATGCTGTATATCAAGTGCTGCTTGCAGTTGTGTGATGGTGGTGCAGTGGTAAGCATGGTTGCCTTCCAAGCAGTTGACCTGGGTTCGATTCCCAGCCATCACATTTCTTACTTTCTACTCCAGGAGGAATGATCCACTGAGGACTTTGATTGTAAGCAGTTCTGACAATTGCCCTTGCCAGGGCTTTTGTTTCGCAACTTGAACTTGAAAGTTCCACATATGAATGCTTGCAATGGAAAGTCCATCTGCCATTAATCTGTCACATAGTAGCAGGCTACACTGTAACCCAAATCCATGTGCTCTCAAGGTCCAAAGATATCAATCTCGAAGATGGGGCCTGGACCTGGGAATCAAGCAGTAGAGTTTCACAAGCTTGAACAACATCTGTGTGATTTTTCCAGTTGAGGTCTGGGAGTTGGTCCCTGAGAGCGCAGAGCTGGACAAAATAGGAAGAGTGTTAAAGCAATCCCAAAATGACCCTTTACGTACCATGCTAGATGCTGGAATTCATTTGACTGTGAACATTTCATGGAAATGTTAGTCTCTTCCCTTGGATGCTTTCCTTCATCTGTCTATCTTGCTTTTCATGTGATGTTACATTGCCTCAATTCCGTTGCAGCGCATAAGAAGGAAAAAAGCTGCTTCAGAGCAGGCTGCAGGATTACTATGCTGTATATCAAATGCTGCTTGCAGTTGTGTGATGGTGGTGCAGTGGTAAGCATGGTTGCCTTCCAAGCAGTTGACCTGGGTTCGATTCCCAGCCATCACATTTCTTACTTTCTGCTCCAGGAGGAAAGATCCACTGAGGACTTTGATTGTAAGCAGTTCTGACAATTGCCCTTGCCAGGGCTTTTGTTTCGCTAATTGAACTTGAAAGTTCCACATATGAATGCTTGCAATGGAAAGTCTATCTGCCATTAATCTGTCACATAGTAGCAGGCTACACTGTTACCCAAATCCATGTGCTCTCAAGGTCCAAACATTTCAATCTCGAAGATGGGGCCTGGACCTGGGAATCAAGCAGTAGAGTTTCACAAGCTTGAACAACATCAGTGGGATTTTTCCAGTTGAGGTCTGGGAGTTGGTCCCTGAGAGGGCAGAGCTGGACAAAATAGGAAGAGTGTTAAAGCAATTCCAAAAAGACGCTTTACGTACCATGCTAGATGCTGGAATTCATTTGACTGTGAACATTTCATGGAAATGTTAGTCTCTTCCCTTGGATGCTTTCCTTCATCTGTCTATCTTGCTTTTCATGTGATGTTACATTGCCTCAATTCCGTTGCAGCGCATAAGAAGGAAAAAAGCTGCTTCAGAGCAGGCTGCAGGATTACTATGCTGTATATCAAGTGCTGCTTGCAGTTGTGTGATGGTGGTGCAGTGGTAAGCATGGTTGCCTTCCAAGCAGTTGACCTGGGTTCGATTCCCAGCCATCACATTTCTTACTTTCTACTCCAGGAGGAATGATCCACTGAGGACTTTGATTGTAAGCAGTTCTGACAATTGCCCTTGCCAGGGCTTTTGTTTCGCAACTTGAACTTGAAAGTTCCACATATGAATGCTTGCAATGGAAAGTCCATCTGCCATTAATCTGTCACATAGTAGCAGGCTACACTGTAACCCAAATCCATGTGCTCTCAAGGTCCAAAGATATCAATCTCGAAGATGGGGCCTGGACCTGGGAATCAAGCAGTAGAGTTTCACAAGCTTGAACAACATCTGTGTGATTTTTCCAGTTGAGGTCTGGGAGTTGGTCCCTGAGAGGGCAGAGCTGGACAAAATAGGAAGAGTGTTAAAGCAATCCCAAAATGACCCTTTACGTACCATGCTAGATGCTGGAATTCATTTGACTGTGAACATTTCATGGAAATGTTAGTCTCTTCCCTTGGATGCTTTCCTTCATCTGTCTATCTTGCTTTTCATGTGATGTTACATTGCCTCAATTCCGTTGCAGCGCATAAGAAGGAAAAAAGCTGCTTCAGAGCAGGCAGCAGGATTACTATGCTGTATATCAAATGCTTCTTGCAGTTGTGTGATGGTGGTGCAGTGGTAAGCATGGTTGCCTTCCAAGCAGTTGACCTGGGTTCGATTCCCAGCCATCACATTTCTTACTTTCTGCTCCAGGAGGAAAGATCCACTGAGGACTTTGATTGTAAGCAGTTCTGACAATTGCCCTTGCCAGGGCTTTTGTTTCGCTAATTGAACTTGAAAGTTCCACATATGAATGCTTGCAATGGAAAGTCTATCTGCCATTAATCTGTCACATAGTAGCAGGCTACACTGTTACCCAAATCCATGTGCTCTCAAGGTCCAAACATTTCAATCTCGAAGATGGGGCCTGGACCTGGGAATCAAGCAGTAGAGTTTCACAAGCTTGAACAACATCAGTGGGATTTTTCCAGTTGAGGTCTGGGAGTTGGTCCCTGAGAGGGCAGAGCTGGACAAAATAGGAAGAGTGTTAAAGCAATTCCAAAAAGACGCTTTACGTACCATGCTAGATGCTGGAATTCATTTGACTGTGAACATTTCATGGAAATGTTAGTCTCTTCCCTTGGATGCTTTCCTTCATCTGTCTATCTTGCTTTTCATGTGATGTTACATTGCCTCAATTCCGTTGCAGCGCATAAGAAGGAAAAAAGCTGCTTCAGAGCAGGCTGCAGGATTACTATGCTGTATATCAAGTGCTGCTTGCAGTTGTGTGATGGTGGTGCAGTGGTAAGCATGGTTGCCTTCCAAGCAGTTGACCTGGGTTCGATTCCCAGCCATCACATTTCTTACTTTCTACTCCAGGAGGAATGATCCACTGAGGACTTTGATTGTAAGCAGTTCTGACAATTGCCCTTGCCAGGGCTTTTGTTTCGCAACTTGAACTTGAAAGTTCCACATATGAATGCTTGCAATGGAAAGTCCATCTGCCATTAATCTGTCACATAGTAGTAGGCTACACTGTAACCCAAATCCATGTGCTCTCAAGGTCCAAAGATATCAATCTCGAAGATGGGGCCTGGACCTGGGAATCAAGCAGTAGAGTTTCACAAGCTTGAACAACATCTGTGTGATTTTTCCAGTTGAGGTCTGGGAGTTGGTCCCTGAGAGCGCAGAGCTGGACAAAATAGGAAGAGTGTTAAAGCAATCCCAAAATGACCCTTTACGTACCATGCTAGATGCTGGAATTCATTTGACTGTGAACATTTCATGGAAATGTTAGTCTCTTCCCTTGGATGCTTTCCTTCATCTGTCTATCTTGCTTTTCATGTGATGTTACATTGCCTCAATTCCGTTGCAGCGCATAAGAAGGAAAAAAGCTGCTTCAGAGCAGGCAGCAGGATTACTATGCTGTATATCAAATGCTTCTTGCAGTTGTGTGATGGTGGTGCAGTGGTAAGCATGGTTGCCTTCCAAGCAGTTGACCTGGGTTCGATTCCCAGCCATCACATTTCTTACTTTCTGCTCCAGGAGGAAAGATCCACTGAGGACTTTGATTGTAAGCAGTTCTGACAATTGCCCTTGCCAGGGCTTTTGTTTCGCTAATTGAACTTGAAAGTTCCACATATGAATGCTTGCAATGGAAAGTCTATCTGCCATTAATCTGTCACATAGTAGCAGGCTACACTGTTACCCAAATCCATGTGCTCTCAAGGTCCAAACATTTCAATCTCGAAGATGGGGCCTGGACCTGGGAATCAAGCAGTAGAGTTTCACAAGCTTGAACAACATCAGTGGGATTTTTCCAGTTGAGGTCTGGGAGTTGGTCCCTGAGAGGGCAGAGCTGGACAAAATAGGAAGAGTGTTAAAGCAATTCCAAAAAGACGCTTTACGTACCATGCTAGATGCTGGAATTCATTTGACTGTGAACATTTCATGGAAATGTTAGTCTCTTCCCTTGGATGCTTTCCTTCATCTGTCTATCTTGCTTTTCATGTGATGTTACATTGCCTCAATTCCGTTGCAGCGCATAAGAAGGAAAAAAGCTGCTTCAGAGCAGGCTGCAGGATTACTATGCTGTATATCAAGTGCTGCTTGCAGTTGTGTGATGGTGGTGCAGTGGTAAGCATGGTTGCCTTCCAAGCAGTTGACCTGGGTTCGATTCCCAGCCATCACATTTCTTACTTTCTACTCCAGGAGGAATGATCCACTGAGGACTTTGATTGTAAGCAGTTCTGACAATTGCCCTTGCCAGGGCTTTTGTTTCGCAACTTGAACTTGAAAGTTCCACATATGAATGCTTGCAATGGAAAGTCCATCTGCCATTAATCTGTCACATAGTAGTAGGCTACACTGTAACCCAAATCCATGTGCTCTCAAGGTCCAAAGATATCAATCTCGAAGATGGGGCCTGGACCTGGGAATCAAGCAGTAGAGTTTCACAAGCTTGAACAACATCAGTGGGATTTTTCCAGTTGAGGTCTGGGAGTTGGTCCCTGAGAGCGCAGAGCTGGACAAATAGGAAGAGTGTTAAAGCAATCCAAAATGACCCTTTACGTACCATGCTAGATGCTGGAATTCATTTGACTGTGAACATTTCATGGAAATGTTAGTCTCTCCCTTGGATGCTTTCCTTCATCTGTCTATCTTGCTTTTCATGTGATGTTACATTGCCTCAATTCCGTTGCAGCGCATAAGAAGGAAAAAAGCTGCTTCAGAGCAGGCTGCAGGATTACTATGCTGTATATCAATTGCTGCTTGCAGTTGTGTGATGGTGGTGCAGTGGTAAGCATGGTTGCCTTCCAAGCAGTTGACCTGGGTTCGATTCCCAGCCATCACATTTCTTACTTTCTACTCCAGGAGGAATGATCCACTGAGGACTTTGATTGTAAGCAGTTCTGACAATTGCCCTTGCCAGGGCTTTTGTTTCGCAACTTGAACTTGAAAGTTCCACATATGAATGCTTGCAATGGAAAGTCCATCTGCCATTAATCTGTCACATAGTAGTAGGCTACACTGTAACCCAAATCCATGTGCTCTCAAGGTCCAAAGATTTCAATCTCGAAGATGGGGCCTGGACCTGGGAATCAAGCAGTAGAGTTTCACAAGCTTGAACAACATCTGTGGGATTTTCCAGTTGAGGTCTGGGAGTTGGTCCCTGAGAGGGCAGAGCTGGACAAAATAGGAAGAGTGTTAAAGCAATTCCCAAAATGACGCTTTACGTACCATGCTAGATGCTGGAATTCATTTGACTGTGAACATTTCATGGAAATGTTAGTCTCTTCCCTTGGATGCTTTCCTTCATCTGTCTATCTTGCTTTTCATGTGATGTTACATTGCCTCAATTCCTTGCAGCGCATAAGAAGGAAAAAAGCTGCTTCAGAGCAGGCTGCAGGATTACTATGCTGT